>VZTH01017830.1:151541-175847 GCA_013397815.1 Aleadryas rufinucha | reverse complement strand
AAGATGACTTGAAGATGTATGACTGAGAGTCATACCACTTTATACTAAAAAAGTCCAGTCCACTTTCCTACATTGGGTTCTTCTAACATATTCCTTCTTGGAGTACCTTCATGGAGTTTCTTCCCTTGGGTAAAGGGATGCCCACCAAGGATACTCCTCAAGGCTGGGAGAAAGACCTGCCCACAAGTGTTGATATAGGTTAGCTACATCAATCTCTATTTAATGATTATTTCTTTTTGCCAGCTTTAAAATAATTGCTTTAATATAACTGCTTCGATATAGTGCACTATCCTATCCTATCCTATCCTATCCTATCCTTCTAGCAGTTTTAGCTTTTATACTGTGTAGTAAATAATTCTGATCAAGATATTTTTTCTAATCATAAATAATTCATATTATATAAATATATCTGATTTGCCATCTTTAAATCCTGCTGGACAAAGTTACTTAAACTGTGACAAAGTCTAGGGATAAGACTGGATTTAACTGCACCCAGGCTCCTCTCTGAGCAGGAGTTTAGAATGCAAGGGTATCCTTGTGGCTCAGCAGTAGGGCTTCTCTAAAAAACTTTTTTTCTGAGGTTCCCACTCCACCTGTGACACCTTGGCAATGTTATGCAAGCTTCCAGCAATGTGAGAGCCCGTAAAAGCACTTGCAGGGGAAAGCAAAGGGCCTTTGAAAAGGGGTCTTATAACTGCCATGGAAGGTAGTGATTTTTCTTCAATCCCATTACCACACAAAACAAAAAACTGCTGGAGCAAAGAGATAGTCAAGGCACGGAGCCGGGTGCATGTTTTTCTGGTGTAGACTAAGTGACAATATTCGCAGAGTAGGCAACAAGATACACTGCTGTCTCATTCAAGCTAGCCTCCATCTCATATTGAGTTGTTTCCAAGAGCAACTCTTTTAATGTGTATGTATAAGCCCATTAATTAGTCTAAGAGAAAAGTACCAACATACACCCTGTCACCTACTCTCAGTTTCTGTCTACTACCCGAAATATCTGCCTTTATAAACGACCTAGGGCAGATACTGTTGACAAAATCTTTGCCACATATCCAGCTACACATATGCCTTACCCCTCTTGTCCACATGTGAACTCCATGGGTACATGCAAAAAACCATGATTAAGTTCTTCTCCTCAAGGTTTGGGACAAAGGCTGATTTCTTCCTCATGCAACCATTCCTGTGGTCTCTATGGTTGTTACCTGACTATTTATGGAGGCAGTATAGCATTTGTTATGTGTGCAGCTTGTTCTTTGGTAGGTCTGGTAAACAGCAATATGCTGACTTTTGCTGATAGGATTTTTCTTTCGAGGCATTTTTGATTGTTGCTGATGAACAGATCATTGTTATGACTTAGATCTTGTACACTTAAAGTGTGTTTTTAAGGGACAGAATAGTAAACCAGTTCACCTGTTCTATGGGCCAAGAAAGACTCACTTAGCCATGTCCATCTGAAGAGGTGCAAGAATAATTGCCACTTAAAAAAAGTCTTCTCATAGGTCATGGAAACCCTGGTGGGTAGCAAAATTAGATTGTTACTTCTTTGCAAGGAAGACCACAAATCTTATGGCATTTCTAGTAACAAAGTCTCACTGACTGTTCCCACCTGGCTACCATCTCTGAGTGCTGGATTTCTCTCTTGTATGTTGCTTATGAGGTGCAGATCTGGGACTTTATCAGGAGGTGAGTGTGGCCATGATGTCTAACTCACTTCAAATGAGTGTGAATGGCAGCCTACGGATTATGGAGACAGAGACTCTGTCTGTCAGCTTGCAAGGAAGCACGAGTGTTCCTGTTGCCACAGCAAGCCTCAATATTCACAACTCTACAAGCAGGAGAGGTGGTGATAGTTTGTGTATGTTCAGATGGCTCACCACACACTGAGAGAGGTACATGCTACACCAGAGGTGTTGGAGTGAAGCATGAATGCAGTTGTCAGTAGAAAAGGGAGGAAAAGCTGTTATGGCTATTTTGAGAGGGGAAGATAGCTGAATGCTGCAGTAACGTGGTAGGAAGTGTAAACAGAGAGATTCTGTGAACTGAAGAGGATCAGAGAAGAAAGGCAAAAATGAAGATGAGAGTTCTGTAGTAACTCCTCACAGGACATTATCATCTACTCGTATAGGAATGGGGAAGAAGAAAGTAACCTGCAGACTACTCAATAAAGGGCCTCTGAGGTTTTTTTCAGATATCTCTGTGTTAGTTTACAGTACAGCCAGCCAGCATAAAAAGTGGATGGGGTTCCAGTGAGCAGAGCTAATCCAAGTAAGATAAGAACAATGTTTATTCAAATGCAGTGAGCGCATGACTGTGCAAGTTCACAGGATGAATTTCTCAACGTCTTGAGAGCAGTACTGAGAAAAAGCACCACTGCTTTGGTGTGACCCCAGGGAGAACTTTTCCTCCTGCCACAGCATTAAAAAGTACTGATTCAAGCATTTGCACTGCTGGCCTGCAGGGAAGTGTGAAACTAATGCTGGCAGGTCTCCTCTCCAAAATCGTCATGTTCCCTGTGAGGCTGCCTGAAGAGTCATGAGCCTGCAGGAGTACGACTGAGAAGTGCTTTGCACACTGGCAGCCCAGTGGGGCTGGTCCTCTCCTGCCATGCACTGTTCACCTTTCCTACTTCTCTACCCTCCTTGTCCTACAGCCCACAGACTCATGCAAGATGGGTAGTGGTATTTTTCACTAGTCCTTGACCTCTGGGAGCAAGGAATTAGCCACAAACTGGTCAGTCTCTTGAGAGCAATTGCTTGAAAATAGAAGGCCCATACTCACCACTGACTTTTCATGCTTCCACTCTTGCTTTTACTATTTAAAGCAGAAACAACTGTACAGAGGGGAAGGATGCTACACCTTCTACAAAATAAGAGCCTGCTCATTTAGCTACTGGTGTCTTTAGGCCAAATCCAGTTTCCCATCCTTTTGGCCAATGTACTTTTACTATAGATTGGAGGCTGGGGAAGAGATTAAGACATAAAAGAAGGAAAGGGATTATGATATCAGATCTATGTGGCAGGGTTAGTAATGAAGAGATAAAACACCAGTGCCCATTTTGCTGAGGGGCTATTTTCTAAGCAATAGTTGAGCCTTCACCTCTTGCTCTACCGATTCATGCACGGTTCAGCCCTTCAGAGTGATCCCAGAGTCAGCCCTTTGTGAAAGGTTGTGCTCTTTATTTATTTTTCCCCATCAGCAAAGCATAAAGGGCAAGGTTTACATATTTTTTTTCTTTCCCGCTAGTTTCCTGCTCTCCCAGCATTGCATTCTGTGCTGTTGCTGGCAGGACACCATGTTATTGCTACAGCAGACCAAATGCAAACTCGCCAGCATTGTTGTTTGTCACTTAATCATATTGAGTACGTTCAGCATTTGTGAAGGGCCCTGAGAAATCATGTTTATATTTATTAGTCTCCAGCAATTTGGAAAATACTTGGAGCTGACTTTACTTGTTGGTGTGAGAGAATTATACCATTCCCTTCTACTCTTGTACTCTGGTGAAGTCTCAGTCACTCCCTGGGTCAATGACAAAACTTTCTCTTGGCAAAATGCTATGTCCAGGAGATGAGGGTGGTGTGCTGGTGGGAGGGGCATGGTGGGGAAAAAGGGCAGGAATGGGGATGGAGGGTGGGAATAAGTTAGCACAGTATCCTGAGAGCTAGAAAACAGTTACAGTTCTTTCAATAAGCAGCTTCTTATTCCTGGATACAAAGTCCTGATAAATAAACTCCCAACAGCAGCAATGCTGGCAGAGAGAAAAGAGCTTCCCACCTCCCACACTAACTGATGACTAGGACAGCATCTAGTTATGATATTCAGCTCGGCTTTTGCTCATCTAACACTGCACAGCCCTGTTTATGTACAAACTGTCCTGTGTTGTTGCTTTCTCTTTAGAGCAAAAGAGGTTTCAGGCAGCTGAGGGAAATGACAGAAGTAATACTGTGAAAATTGCACAATTTACATCGTTGTTTGTCCCTTTACTCGAGATCCCTGTGAAAAAAATGCCTGCTGATGATCATGGGAGGAAGAAAACAAATCTTGGTTTCCTTTTCTGCAAGTACACAGGGAAGCTGGCACTTTTTTAGTAACATGCTGCAAAATAACCCTCTGCAATTACAGAAGCACACAGACAGTGTGCTGCTCAGGGTACTGGGGCATCAGGGCGGTCATCATTCCCATCCCAATAATTGTTTGCAGTGCTGACTTTTCAGGCACAAAACACATTGCAAGAGCTGGAATACAAAATACAAAGTACTCTCCTTATTTTCTTCATTAAAGCCTTCTCAGTTTAGCGCCCTGGCACTGGGCAGTAGGAGCTGAACCTACTGTGCAAGCTGCACGATTACCATGTGTTTGGAGGCTGTTTGTAAATGTGAATTTGGAGGTCAGTCCCTCAGTAACTACAGTAACACCCTTTGAAGTTCTGCAGCATTAACTGTAAAAGCTGCCACTCTGCCCACTGTGAAGGTCTGTCTAGCTTCCTGTTGAACTGCATGAGTTTGGACATAGGTCTCATGCCCACTCAAGGCTTATCAAATGGAGAGAGGAGGCATCCATGTCTCACCCCTTCTTGAGGAAAGCAGCCAGGGAGGAACGCAAAATTGTTTTCAAGGAGCTTCAGTCAGGAAAAAATATCGTACGCTTAAGTATACTCATACAGACCTAGAATTTACCAAATATACTCAGAAAAAATACAGATATGAATTGTAACCTGACACTCAGTTTAGCCAGTGTTCTCTAAAAAACCACAATAGGTGATCAATCAACTCCTCAGGGCCTTACCAGTATGAATATTTCACCTTCACAAGATGGGTTTTGCAAGGAATCTTTATTAGCTCTACCATGATGTTCTCTAGAGTACAGGTGCACAAGCTGATTTTATGGGCACACAGACACTTATATTTATAGATGTAGATTATTGAAAGGTCACCTGCAGGTATGTGCACATTTTGTAAAAAGGCACGAGTATGCATGCAGTGATTTCTTTAAAACTGTGTGTGGAAACCTTTTTTGAAAATGTACTGTTACATGCAAATTTCACTAGCATTACGGGTGACTCTGTTCTCAGAGTGGAATGGAAGAATAAATGCATGGTATTTCTTGTTGAGATCCACAGATTGTCCTGCAGACCAAGTGCAAGTAGAATTACAGAACTATTGTCTAGAATTATAGAACCAACACAGAATGGTTTGGGTTGGAAGACACCTTAAACATCATGTAGTTCCAATCCCCCTGCCATGGGCAGAAACACCTTTCACTAGACCAGGTTCCTCAGAGCCCCATTCAGCCTGGCCTCAAACACTTCCAGGGACAGGGCATCCACAATTTCTCTGGGCAACCTGTTCTAGTGCTCCACTACCCTCTGAATAAAAACCTAACAGCTAATCTAAACCTGCTCTTATCTATTTTAAAACCATTGTCCCTTGCCTTGTCACTATCTGGCCTTAAAAAAAGTCCCTCTTCTTCCTTTTTATAAGCCCTCTTTAAGTATTGGAAGGCCATAGTTAGGTCTCCTTGAAGCCTTCTCTTTCTTCAGACTGAACAGCCCTGTCCTCAGCCTGTCTTAGTAGGAGAGATGCTCCATCCCTCTGATCAGCTTTGTGGCGTTCTTTGGATCCATCCTAACAGGTCCAAGTCCTTGTCGTGTTGAGATGGATGCAGAGTTCCAGGTGGGGTCTCACCAGAGCAGAGCAGAGGGAAAGTGAGTAGTCTACTTATACTGGAAATGGATTGAAGGGACTTATGACTTTTGCTCCAAAAAAATGGTAGGAGCACAGTTTGACATTTGGAAACTAGGACCAGAATAAATGTATCTCCTTTATTCTCACGTAATTAGGTTGAAACACAAGAACATGGCATCACTCTCTCAAACGAGGTTTTATACAATAAGATTGTTTTTCTGGCTTTACAGTTTATTTACCACAGGTAGAAATTAATTGCACCTTGTTTCACCCTGAGCAGCCTCATGAAAAAGCATTACAGGACAGACAGTTACGTTGATCTTATTGCCTTGTTAGAGGACACTCTGGGTCAAAGTAACCTTTATTGACAAAACACATTTTAGAGCCCTTGGCAGTGACCGATCTCCTTCAGTCCACTGACCTAGGACTGTATTTTAAAAAAGTGAACACCATGTCCCATTAACAAGAGCACATGTGAAAGGCATGCCTTCATTTGCAGTCACTGCATCCAGAGCTAAAAGTGTAAATCATTTTCATGCACAAATGAAGGCTGCAAACAGGGATTTGTCTGTAGAAACACTTAAGTGGCACATAGGACTGTGGCTACTTTGATTAGAAGTTCTATGTATATCTTAAGTTCTGTGAATCAAACCATAGATGCTTGATTTAAGCTTTTCAGGTTGTGAGAACAACAGGATGACCTAAGCAATTCTCAGGGTTTTTAAGGTGGGCTGTGTGCATTTTTGAACAAACACATCCACATGCAGTTCTTGACCTTCCTCCATGCTTTAAAGAGACTGCAGTGTTATGAGATGTTTCTTCAGCATTTTTGCCCTTTGCCCTCCAGAGAGGTGCTCTACAGTGTATACGCACAGTCGCAGCACTGCCCCCCGGCAGCTAGCACTTCTGTCAGGGCTCACAGGCTCAAATACATCAGCAAAAGAGCAGCATAACCCTACGGCCGGTGCCTCCTCCTCAGAAAGAAGCTCTCTATTGACACTGCTAGTGTGTGTGTTGACTTTGCCTTGCCTCTTGTGTTTGCTGGCATTTGGGAATCTGCTGCAGGGTCAGAGAGCAAAGCTGCTGTCGTTGGAGGCATGAACTCACCCACAGTGACGGACACAGAGCCCTGTGCTGGGAACACAGTGTCAGAGCCAGATGGCTATTTTTCACTATTCCCCATATCCCATGAGTTTCCAGTGGCAATCAAAGTGTTTACTCTTCAGACCCTCCAATCTCACTATTCAGAGAATTAATGTTGACATGAAATTATAAGATGAGGGAATGTAGGTACAAGGCTTTTGCTAAATGGCCAGTTTAAGCAGCCTACAGCTCCTGGCAGTGATGGTTTGAATCCCTGAGTTATTATGAACAGCAATAAATATACTGGTTTCACAACAGAAAGACAGAAAGAACTTCAGGGACCTGTCTCAAATGTGCTTGAAACCAAGCAAGTGGATTGCACCAGATACGCAATTAAAAAGTCTCCTGTGAAAAGACTGCAACGATTTCTGACTCTACTTGTTAAATTATCCAGCTTTCTGCAGCACGTTTAATTCCCTTTGACAGCTAGATCCTTCCTTGCCCAAACTTTGTCTTTATGCAGTAAATGGTAGTTCCCATGTCTAGAGCATCAGTTGGCTGCAGAGCAAGACTTCTTACAGCTCCTCCTATTTTTTCTCTCAATTTTCTGACAGGCTTTGCAAATGATAAGCAGCACATTTCAAAACCACTAAGATGGGCAAATAACACTGCTCTTGTCACAGGACAAAACCTCTGCAGATGCACATATGAAAGCTTTGCTTTCCCTCTTTGCAGCTGTTTCTGGAAGTAAATCTGCCTGTTTGTTCAGTTGTTTACTGTTTTTAAATAATTGTGATACCTGAGGATGGGTTGTATAATCATCTGCTTCTGCCTAAATAACTAGAAAGGATTTTTTGTCTTTCCTTCGAGAAGGTACCATGGCTGTCAACAAATTCATACAGATCAGATGTCTCAGCTCTCAGAAGTTTATATTTGAGCATTGGGTCCTTCCACTGTCTGTTTCTGTGGGCGTAGAATAGTTGTGTTTGCAATTGAAAGGTTAGAGCTGACCATCTCTATACCAGTAAAAATGGTTCTGCCTCAGAGATGTGCTTCGTGGCTGGGTCTGAGCTCAGACTCACGACAGTGTTCACGACTTACCTTGTCAGTGAGCCTCATGCAGCTGTGGTCTCTTCAAAACCAGTGTAAGCATACACCAGTCCCTGCCCCCTGTCATTGCCACTAAACACCTTGTGCCACATTTAACAGCTTCCTACAAGCAGCTGCAGCTACATAGGAGTGAACATTGTGCCGCAGGATTGGATTAATCTTCATTGCACCCATAAGAAATCAAAATTAAGATAATAGCTCAGCAGTGGTAAAAATAAAAGGAATCCAATTAATTTTCATAATCACTTCTGATGCATTCTTTTTATGAAAAGAGAGTTGCACCCTGAATAAACTGAAGGCCATGTAGTGTGATGATTCTAAGTAAGGTATGAATAAAAAATTCAGGTAAGATAGAAGAAACTAAGGTGTGTATTCTACAGTGCAGAGAAGGAGAAGGTGATTGTAGATGGCCTAAACAGTATTGGTTTGAATATTGTGGACTCTTTCTGCATGCTGCATTGCAGCTGTCACCTTTAATAACCCTACTGCTGTCAAAGAGCATTTTGTGTAGAGTGAGTGGTCCAAAGAGTGCCTGATGATGGTCTGCACAAAGTGACTTGCTGACAGGGTGCCAGCTCCTTCTCCTTGTTTCCACCTCTGTAACTAAAAATACTTTCCACAGTTTCCTAAAATTATTTTTCCATGGAAGAAATTTCAATTGCTCTTTAATCAACAATTACTTGCACGGCCATGAAATGGAAGGGAACATAGACCATAAAGACTGGGGGACATCAGTTAAAGGCAGAGTACCTGGTCTGTGTGTCCTGCACTCACCTGGGACCAAGCCAGGTTGCTCAGCCACAATCTTAGCTCAGGTTGTGAGAGTTTCTCCTCTATAGAGGGGAGGACTTAGAACTGCACAAAAGCATTGTAAACACTTTGAGAGATACAACCATAGAACAACAGATGCTTATAGAATTACTTTCGTTGTGATGTTCAGCATTGTCTTTTGGATGACCTTCTCCAGAGTGTCAGGGGACGATCAAATTCGAACAGGTTTCTCCATACACTTGCCGCTGTGCCACATCTGGGGAGAGGGAAGAGTGTTGCCTCTCCTGGTAGTTGTCAGACCTCCAGTCAGGAGCCCTGTTTGCCAGAATCATTACTTCACAAGTTCTGGGGGTTGAAGTATGGCAAAACTGGAAGAAAAATGTGATTTTTTTCATCAACTTAGTAAATTAAAAAAAAAAAAAATTGCCTCTGTGATGCTTTCTAGGGCTTATTTCTAGCAGGACTCTTGTTCTTGCTCCCCAGCTGGAGAGAGAGCTGAGTGGGCTTGATGGCAGGGGCTGTCATCAGGGAGCTGCAGAGGCCAGTTTGCTGGGGGTTGGCACATACCACAGCACCTGGTAGACTGCAAGGCTGGACTTTCATCAGCGTCCCATCCACTCCTCTCAGGTATGACATGCCTATGAGTTCAAGCATATCAAGGAAATGAAAAACCTTGATTAGCATAAGGTAGGGAATTTCCTCTGAAGCCAGTAAAGCCAATGGGCACTTTTAAAAATCCAGGGAGGAGTTAGATGAATCAGGTGCCTGACTGCATCTAATGACTTGAATGCATAACTGCATCTCCTGCACAGCCACCAGGTTTCTGCTGTCATTTATCCCTGTTGAGGAGGAAGCAATGCCTGAACAGACCGGCATGACCATGAATAGGACAAGAGAGTGTGCTTTCCACACCATCCTGATGTCTGTTCGGCAGAGTTCGGGAATGCCTGAGTAAACGCAGCAGGGAGGAAGAGGCAGGAAGGAAAAAGGGAAGCCCTTTTCTTTTTTATTATTTTTTTAATTTTGGGTTTTGCTGGTAAGCGCGCCAGTCTCCATCCACCTGTTGTGCCTTGGCTGAGCGCAGGCCGCGGCGGGGTGCGGTGGGGATGCTCTGCAGTGCGGGGGAGCTGCCGCCAGCTGCTAGCCCCGACTCTGCCCAGCAACCCGGCCACGCTCCATCTGCCGCTCCCGTAATGAGGCGAGCCGGCCTCTGGCACAAGCCAGCCCTCGCTCCGCTATTCACCCGCATCCCCCTTTCAGCGTCCTATTGTTCTTCCCTAATGGCCTTACAATAGCCCTGCCTGTTGCCTTTACAACCGCAGTGAGGCCAACCGGGGAAAGTCTTAATCTCTGCTTCAAATTAAAGGGACTCCTCTGAATTAATAATGTTGCCAGGAATGCGCTGCCTGATACGAGGGGATGTATAGCACTCTTCAGCCCCCAGCAGCTGTGATTAGCTGGGGCTTGAAGTGTCCTGTCACAATATTTCATCCTGCTCCCCCGCCGCCCCCTCCCCATCAGCAGGGGTGCCACATGGCCCGTCTTGTGCTGCCTTTTCAAGCCCTGTGCCAATCATGCAGGAAAGATGCCCCAGATAGAGTGACAGATGGGGCCGGGGTAGTTTGAGGCTAGACTGGAGCCTGGGGCACTCAGTCGTGGCTCAATTCGCCACAGATTTACCATACAGAGGAGCAAGGCAGGACAAGGACCTCCTAGCTGGGCTCCCTGCACTGGGCAGGGGAGCCCACCTGTATCCCAGCCCCACACACAGGCAGATCCTGACAGAATCTGTTCTGTGGCCTGATGAGAAACCTCTGACAGTGAGCCTCAGTGATGCTGCAAATGAAGAAACAGTCTGTCCTGTAAGGCTGAGGTTTTCCTCTGCTGTGAGGGATAGGTTTGCAGATATGTAAGGAAAAACATATTCCTGTTAGAGGGTCGTTGGCATCCCCAGGCCTAAGCAATCATACGATTCTTCTATCCATGAACATAAAGGCAGCTCCTGCCTGACAACCTCCTCCCAGCCAGAGAATTTTTAGTCCAGTAACAGAAGACAGAGCTACAAATGAAAGAAGACAACAGCTCTGTTTTACATTTGATAACATTCCAACTTGAAGACAGAAAGATTACTGCTGAATTTATTTAAAATAGGTTCATCAAGGCATGCTGTTGAGAGGCAGCACACCGGAAAATGGAAATCTTCTAAACTGGGAAATTCCGAAGTCTATGTTAGAGAATTCCTGTGAAAGAGAAACCCTTCAGTGTCCCCACTGATGTCCATGGCACTGCAGCTAGCACTAACCTGCACATGGTCTAGTGCTGCCCTTGGTGCAAGACTGAGCTCCTCTATAGCTTGCCGGTCACTGCTGAGGACACCACCAGGGCCCTGCCACCCTGTCTGCAACAAATGTCCCCTTGCTGATCACATGCATGATAAACTTTTCTCCCTGAGCAGCGTAAGAGAGACAAATCCCTTTGTCTTTGTCCAGCTGCCCAGTGTTAGAGGCTACAACTCCCACATGGACAAACAAGATGTCTCCTGCCTTTGCTGGATACCTGGACTGCTTTGACAAAGGCTGCTGTTGCTGCTATGAGATTTTGCTATGCAAATCACCTATTGGTGGCATCTCCTGATACTTCTGCATGCTGTTCCTGCTCTATAAATCTCACAGAACTTTGCACTAAAAATACAGGCTTAATGGACCAGTTGGTCCATTATAAAGAAAGTGAGTCATGGGCCAGCAGAATCAGCAATGAATGAAAGGTTGGATCTTGCAGGCCACTCTTCAGGCTCATGCTTGCTAAACCCTTATGAGCATTAAAGTTTCATGCACTCTCTTTCTACTTGATGTCTACTATTTTTATTTTGAGACATCTATTTTTGACTGCATGTTGCTTCCTGCCCTTATTGGCTCTACATGGGGGTAGATGGGATTTATATTTGTCAGGATATTTATAAGTCAGGATGGCATTTATATTTGCCTAAGTGGTATCAAAACACATCTCTTTGTGATTTGTCTGAGTACTTTAGGAAAACTCTAACTGCATCCAAATGATTAATGCTGACATTGCCCACTCAAAGCACATTAGCATTTGTTGAAGATCCCCGTTCATCAGGGCAAGCCTATTAGGATCCCCGAGGTGTCTCTATATGTGTAGGTCTCTGCGATGTGGCGTCTCCTTTGTTGGTTAAGCCTATTGCTTTCTACAGATTTGATAATCTTGGAAGAACTGTCAGGATGCTGTGTCAGATCACTGTGGCCTCTGTCCAGCATGCAAATGCATGGATATGCTTTTGCCCTCTGGCCAGGAGTGCTGTATCAAACAGCCTGTGATGCCCACAGTGCACTCAGCAGGTGCTAAGCGTGGGCCAGGTGTACCATATGCCATATGGTCTGCTTAGCACGGTGTATCTTTTAAGTCCTTTAAATTATAGGCCAGGTAAGATAAAGCAAGTAAAAACACATGTACAGAGCAGGCTGGGGAATATGCGCCAGTAACACAGAAGTTTTTCCTTATCATGTGAAATGACTGAGAGTGGTAAAGTAAACCCAGAATTGTCCACTTGACTCCAAAAAGGTTATGGTGATGAAAGGTTTGGGAGTGAGGCTTGTTTATTCCTTTTCTTAGAGAGGAAACTATGCAAGAGATCTCTGCAAAAGCAACAGATGAGACGGCTCCTTTTAAATGCTTAGCCTTTGGGAGCCAGTGCCTTTAGAAATCAGTCCAATTCCCATTTAATGATTAGCCAGAAGGCTGGTGACAGGAATACATGCATACTTTAAAGCAATCTACATGGGAAAAGGAAATGAAACAGTTTTAAGAGTTTGATGTTTTTATATACCCTCTCCACAATACATACATTTGCAAAATGAATTTCCTTAAGAAACTCTATGTTTTGTCAGGAGCCCAGAGATATGATTTTTGTAAAGTTACATGCACCATGGTACATGGGAAGAGGCAAGCACATTTGCAAGACTGACTGGGATTTGTAACTACTATGTTTGCAAGCTCACTTGTGGCGACTGCACTGGCAAATGACTGCAGTGTGCAATTTATTGTTTGTGTGCATATTTGCTGTGGTTGCCAGTAGAAATCTGGCATGCAACTGTGCTTATATTTGTGCAGACACAATTATGCCTGGCCTTTTTCTGGTACTAAATCACCACCTTTTTCTTCATATTGATCTGAAGTGACTGTCCCTTGCACATTAAGGTAGCAAGATCACCAGTCCAGCCACATACACTTTATCCCACTTCATACACATACATCCCTGCTTTACTTAGAAACGTAGGCCTTCCTCACCACCCAGGGAAAAAGGTAAAATTGTGACGTATAGGTCTTTTCTGCCCCTCCAGATTGTTTACGCTGCTGTCTCTCCAGGACAAAACTCTCAAATGACTGGTGTGTAAAAGGAAAATGGGCAAACCACGTGCCAGGCTACTGGAGGCCTGTCCTTTTCAAATCCTGTAATTTTGCAGGGGATTGTTTCAGCAGCGAAGGTATAATGCAGCTATCCGGGGAGTCCTGCCCTTTGAAGCCAGGCGTTTTCTTCTGAAATCAGCCAAAGTTCAAGCTCATACGTGTGCGGAGCAGCGGTGGGGGAAGGCAGGGGTGTTTTTTCTGACAATGCCGCATTTCAGAGCACGTGCTGCCAACTGTTGCCAAAGGCACATATACGTTGATATTACTTCTCCTCGGCCCCGGCGCTGCCTTCCTCATTGTTCAGTGCAGGCAGGCGGCAGGCCCCAGCTGACAGCTGTGCATTGCGTGTATCGCTAACAGCTGCCTTTTCCTGGGGGCAAATTAAAAGATTAGGGGGATGTGGGCACGTGCTGGCTTCTGGAGATGGAGACAATGCTTGATTTAGGGTGGAACTTGTCTGCATCGGCCGACAAAGGAGGGAGGCTGGAGGGAGGCGAAGGGTCAGAGGGGCTCTTGCTTTGCAGGAGACAAAAGGAGGGAGGAAGGAGAGGAGGAGGAGGAGGAGTGAAAAGCGGCTGCGGCAGGGCTCTGAAAAGGCTGCCTTGGTCCAGCAACAGCTGCTCCCACATAAGAAATTTGAGACGGTCCTTTCACAAACACAACGGCTGGCAGAAGAATAGGGAGGCCACACTTCACCAAAAATGAATCGTTTGCAATTGAAAAGGGGAACTGAGAACTCCTAGTGTTTTTAAAGGTCTGCACCTAGACGACTAATAAATGATTAGTCAAAGTACATCACAGAACAGCAGAAAAGTGTGCCGCAGACCAGAGGGGGAAGTAAATCCCTGCCCTGCTATTAAAAGTTTATGCAACAGCTATGCTCCACAATAAGCATTACACAGGAAAGCAACCACATACGTATATGACTATGTATGTATCTACAGCGGCATTTTGCCAGGCTGCTGGCCTTGAGCTGGAATCTAGTTTGCTGGTACAGTTGGAGCAGTTTGTTTGAAATTACTATGACCTGCACCTGCTTGAGAAATGACAGGACAACTCACATCAGAAAACAGCAGAGCTGCACTGAGCATGGTAGTGATTTGCCTCCCTGTCCAATCACTGTCCCAGATACTACTCGTGAAAATTCCTGCCAGGAGGGGCTACTCATAGACTTTATTAATACTTCCGTGTTGGAAAAAACCAAAACAAACACTTGCACAGGGAGTAGAAATGAGTTCAGACAAGAAAGGCCTCTTAGAGCATCATCTCTATTTCTTCCCAAGGTCAGAGTATGGACTCTCTCTGCTAGATATCAGTTTTAATAAATGACAAATAAATATTAGTGTAGTCCTTTTCCAGAGGGTCAGTAAAATTGGCAGGTACTCACACAGTGAGGTTTACTATTACCCTCCTTCCCCACGTTGCTTTTGGGCAGTGTCGTGCTTGAACATCACTTTGAAATCTGTAAGTATGTGTTTACTGAATTTTTGGGGACAGCGGTGCAGATTTTTAAGGTCAGCCTCTGCAGTGGCACTAAAGCTTTCTGCAACAGAGTCAGCAGTGTTTGCACAATTCAATGGCAAGTTGTTATGTGGTTGACTTTGTGATGGATCATGTTATGGTCGAAGAAGGAAGTAACTGAAGGAAATTATGCTGCATATTAGAGAAGGTAATTTGAAGAATATGGACCAGGCAGCAAAAGAACAAAAATTGTAGGGAATTTGCGAGTGTTTTATATTTTAAAGATGACTTTGCAATTGACAAAGGCAAAAGAAAAAAAGACAGCTGGCTGATGATGGTCCCTTAGCATTGACACACCTCCAGGTAGCTGAGGTAACTTACTTGAAATGTGTGACACTCTAAACACAAAAGAGTGGGATGCCAGTTTGTGGTGCATTGTTCATGGGCTGGTTGCTGACAGAGGCAGCTCCTTGGCTCTGTTTTGTTCCACGCACAGAGAAAGGTGTGGCTCACTGGACAGCCCACTCTTCCCCAAAATTAATTTTCTGTCTTTTTTTTGGGGGGGGTGGGGAGGAGAGCACTGGGAAAGATAGGGATTGGTTTGAACTGGTTAGATCACACTGATATAAAAGGCCTCTTTTAACAGCAGTTGTTGGATTGTCATCAGTGTGACACCTTCAGGGCAGACATTTTTGTAGTCACTGTGTAGAACAGGATTACAGTCCTGCCTGGAATGTGTAGAAAGTACTGGCAAAGTGTAAGAATTCCGTATGTCATGTTGACAAATCCTATATATCAGGATAAAAATTTGTTTTTGTTTCATGGGATTACCATTTTTGTTATTAAATAGAAACAATTGTTTTATTAACAGCATATATTCAAGTGCTTCAGTTGCACTTTAGATTTTTCCCAGTTTTCTGTAAAAAGATTCAATATAGGTCAACCCAATAAAACCACATACATTTCTTTTTACTTAGATCATGCCTTTTTTTTTTCTGAGTAATTTTCAACTTGTCCAAAGTTTAAAAAGTGGGATTGGTGCTAAAATATCAGAGAAGCCATATTCTACTTAATCATTATACTCTTCTCCCCACAAAAGAAGGACAGAAGTTTGGATGATAACAAAATGGAATATAAAGTACAGCAAAAATGTGATAAGGATAAAAAATTAATGCACAGGGAAACACTGTTAATGTAAGGATAAACATTTTGATCTTGTTTGAACTAAAAATGCAAGAACATCCTTTGATAATTATATATCACAGGTTTCTCTTTAGCCAAAAAATTACAGCTGGTGAGACAGCAGAGATGGCAGTGGAAACAATCCAATGTAAACTAGGTGTAAGATGGTAGCCTGGACCATAGTCACTGTGTAGTAAAACTTGAATCACTCTTGGGCGTACAACACAGGTGTCAAGCTAATCCTTGGCAGTTTGCCAGAAGCACAGCTATGTCATATTCTTGTCATAGGGGACATAATCTATAGTTTCCAACAGACAAAGAAAATAGTTCAAGAATTAAGAGGTTAATCTTCATGATGTTAACCTGGGAAAATAGTAGTTGTCCTAGTGTCCTGTCTAGCTAGCAAGGGCTGAGACTGTACTTTGCCGTCCTTGATACTTGCACAGTGTTCGTGTGCTATCCTGCTCAAAGTACACACAGGCAACTTCTCAAACGTTAAAGCAGGGGCCAGTCTTCTGCAAAGCATTGGGAAGCAAAAAAGACCTGCATGAATAACACAAGCTGCAGACAGGACAGGGGATTTAGGATATGGTGCCTTGTGAAAATGATCTGATGTAGTGGTAGATGTAAAAAATGCAGTTGGCCTAATGGCCTGTTCTAATCTAGCAAGGGACTCCTGTCTGGCACCTTGTATACCAACCACATCAACTTCATTTGGTTACTACAATAATCACCTCCTCCCCTGCCTCCCCACAAAAAAAGAAAGAACTTCCCCAAAAAACCCAACCCAAAAACCAATCTAAGTGAAGAATTCACTGAGAAAAATAGGGAGAACAAAAAACATTTCTGGCATTTTTGAGGACTCTCTTTTACCATTTAGGGGGAAAAAGGTAGTAATACAACTGTTTCTAAACAAGAGAAAGTGGTAATGGCAGTTCATAAGGCAGCATCTTTTAATTGCTTGCTTACTGGATTTTATGACACAGTATCATTCATAATGTACAACTTGAAACTGTTCACATTGTACAATATGAGGGGGCATGAAATGCAAGCCCAAAGCTGAAACCTTTGGAACAATTAGCTTTTGAAAAAGGAGTGAGGGGTCTCACTGTGCTTACTGGTGTCTCTATACAACAGATCAAGTCAAACCCTCAGTACCAGCAGTCCATGTTCGGCCAGTAAAGAAGGTGAATTTATTAATGCTTTACAATTACTATTAGGTGTTCTTTTTAGAAGAACTGTGTCAAGATGAGAATGTTCAAGTTGGGGACTGGAACTGATGTACACATTGTACGCAGCTAGGTTTTGTGTCTTGTCTCCAGAAGTGTCTTCAGCTACTTAATTCTCTTTGAAGTACAAGTCTGAAGTCCCCAGATCACTTCTTTGCTTTGTTCCCAGGGCTAACCATTAGTCTATGATTATCTGCAACAGAACCTCTGTTCTGATGTGTTCAAATATACTGTACGTCTGCACTTTTGCTTTCCCCCTTCTAATGATACTCACACACCACACATATCAGCTTCAGATTTAAGGAGCCTGAGGTAAAAATGGCAATCACTGTGAATGCTGGAAGCATGGTGCAGGGAGATTTCTCAGCTTTCTGCCAGTGTCTGTGAGAAAGCTCTGCTTTCTCATGGACGTTGTGGGAAAACAGCTAAGAGGTTTTGTAAACTATGGAACTGTTACTGATACCAAAGAGAAAATATCTGAAGTAAGTGTTATTGGGTTCAGCCAATCCCTCTGAGGGGTGGCTGGTCAGTGAACCAATGACCTTATGCCAGTCCAGCGTGCTAAGGTATATAAGCGAATTTGTAAGTTAATAAAGTGTCGGTTTCATATCACTATAACTGTCCATGTCATTCCTTCCTCAGTCTCTGCTCGCGAGCGACAAATCACCATGCAATACTTCTCCATACGCTACCACATGAAAAATGTAGAGAAGGCTTTGTTTAATGTGAAGTTAATTTTCCTGTGGACTAAGTTAACTCATTAGTAGATGACATTACTGCATTACTGCCTCAAAAGCAGTCCTGCTAATTAAGAGCAGACAGTTCTTTACAATGCGCTGCAGAGACAGCAGCAATTCATCAGAGACGTTTGCAAATTGTGGCACTGTGTGCTCTTTGCATAAAAGGCACAGCTGCCTGCAGATAACATCAGTTCAGCAGCGATGGGGTCCCATTTGTTTTTCTCTCTGTCTCTTGCTGTCTCATTTGGGGAGCAGGTGAATATCAGCTGGCTCAATCTGCTCAATCTCCAGGCTGGTCTTCCGGGAGGCACAACCCATTGAGCTGAGGAGCAATGCACTTGTTTGTCTTGCTGATTTGAGCAAGCGTTGCCCAAAGGGTGTTCACCTACATTTTAACTACAGGCTCTGGAGAGCTGTGAAAAACAGTTGCACACCCATGTACAGACATTTCAGGGGTCTCAGTGTTTCACATTACTTATACTTGCAATTGTTTGCAGCCCTGGATTGAGCATTTGTTAAGGCTAGGGCCATAAACACTATAACCTTCAGTGGTGGCTGCCAAGGCAGTGAGAATTACTTAATGTGTGGTCTTCCCTGGCTTTTTTGCTCTTAATAGATGTTATATAATGTGACAGAGTGCATCGTTACGTGGACCTTGCCTGGTACTGTGTGGGTAGTTACAATGGCCACATCTGCGAAGATCCTTGCACGCTACCTTTGTTCTTTTCAGCTTGAGGATAACATGAAAAATCAGAAAGGAGGAAAGCAAGTTGCAACGTGTGTGGTTTTGGCAGCGAAAATTATTCTGTTTTGAACTGGATTTGTGCATGTTTGGGATACCATGTTGCACAGCAGTGGTTGTCCTCAGGACAGGAGAGCAGTGAATGTTCAAACCAAACTGTGCCGAACAGAAAATACCAACCTTACAGCAAATCTAGCTTTATGCTACATTTCCCAGCACAGACAACAGGAAAGAGTGCAGATTCTTCTAGATTCCCATTCTTCTATTCTTCTGTGGGAAGGTGAGTGGGGACCTTGGGACCAAGTGAGCACATTGCACTCATGCTGAGTCTACTGAATGCTGAGAAAATACATGTTATCTGACATCAAATGTTACTGTGCATTATCACACCAGTAGCTTCTTTCTTTAAATGTCCAAAAGCTGGAATTTGGTCTGTGACCAAAGCAAACTAGCCTGGATGGCATGATGCTGCTCACCAGGATTTGGTATCCCAGGGCAGCAGAAGGCACAGACCAGGACAGACCCGGTTCTGTGCCTGCCTGCCCACTGCCATGCCACTGCAGTGCAAACTTCACACTTACCCAAGTGCTTCTGATTGTGCAGTACTGTATCCTGTGCTTTGAACACCCACTGTCAGTAATACTTCTTCAGTGACTCTGGAGGAACTCTGATGACTCAGTTTCAGCGGAAACTATCTGACTAACTGTTGTAACTATGATAAGCATCTTTATGCGTGTAGTATCTGCCTGAACTTGCTACAGGTACTGCTACCCATCTCTACTCAATCATGGATAAGGAAAAAAAATCCCTCAGAGAGAAGACTGAGTACTCATCCCATAAAAACCAGATGCCAGTTATAATCTATGCACAGCTACTGTGTGCGGAAGTGATAAATCATCTCGGGCGAGGCATGCACTGAGATTTCCATAAGTTTCCCGCCGAGAAACCCCACAGTTACTATATGACCATGGGGAAAAAAAAAAGGCCCTGTATTCAATACTAAGGTCTAAAGAACTGAATTTTCTACTTCTGGATCATACAACACAAGATTATATGTTTTCTGGCACTGTGAAAATAAGACCTGACATCCTGTATCTATGATACAGCAATATCGTGTCCTCAGCTTACTGGATTACAGCAAGGTAATGTGGTGGCTTTATAACCTGATTTGAAAAACTTGTCTTTGCTGACAGAATTCTAATTGTGACTCAAATAACAAGTTTTCCCTCAGGTGTATTTACCAGAACCTTTAGGAAAATTTGTGTCTTTGTTAAAAATTTGTGGTGACTTTTACACATGCAAAATACTGTATGTGAGACACACCAGTGGGCTGCACTGCTAAGTTTTTGAATAAGGAAGGAAGAAAAGGGCAGATGAGAAAAAAACAGTTTACAGTTGTGATAAGGAAAAAAAGTGTATAATCCCCACCTCTCAAATGTGGACCAAATGTACTGGGAAACACCAAGTAACTGGTTTTCATCACTCCCTCATGCTGGAGGAAGGTAGATGATGTGGCTGACATTCTCTGCACCCTCTAAAAGGCATTGGGATCCTTACTCTTCTGAGTCTCAAGAAGATGAGGCCTTGGGTGAACTGTGTGTGCTGTGTCTGACAACTGAGTTGGCTCCATATACAGCTGCTAGAAAATCCTGACTCTATCCTGAGTTAAATGTGACTCCTTGGGTGAGCCTGAACACTTGGCATGGGCTCAGAGGACTTTGGGTGGGAAGAGACAACCCCCGGCCTGAGTGCTTCCAGGCTAGGGGCTTGCCCAGGATTTTCTAACTTCGTTTTCCATGAGTGCACAACCTAATAAATACATGCACATGTGCATATCCTGATGTCTCTCTCAATCCCTGCCCCAGGTCACCTTCAACACTTTCTAAAAGGAAATATTGACAATGTCTTTGTAAGCACAAAAATTAAGCATTTTCTTTCTGAAACCTTGCTCTCATCTCTCCAGAATTCAGGGTAAAAAAAAAAAGTACAGAACTGTCTCAACCTATGCAATGCTTGGAATAAAATTTCTCTCCTTGCTGGTTTTGTCAGAGGCAAAAACTCTTTTGTCCACTGTCCCAAACCTGCTGCAATTTTTTTTGCTTCTTCTCATATTTTTTTTCCTACAGAAGCTTAAGCACAACTGTGAGAAACTGTACCCTACTGCATGAATTGTGGGGTAACTGAAGGAGAGGAAGACAGAAAAAAGACACAAACTCTGTCCTGGAGAGTTTAGATTTGCCACTGATCATCCTGCTGTTTGCAGCAGGCCCTGACCGAGTGTGTTGGCTGCATTTCACAGTTTGTGGGCCAGTAACAGTTTTGTCCCTACCCTCTTCTCATGTGTCACCCCGGTGCAGCATGACTATCCATGCTAGCTTTTGTGTTCTCGGTGTGTGTGTGTGTGTGTGTGTGCAGGCAGTGTGTGTGCATTTAGTGAGGTGGTGCCTGCAGCTGAACAGAGGAAAGACAGATGAAAATGGTTATGAGCACTCCTCTGATACTCTCAAGAGTCCTGCTGTGCTGCAGCGCTGCCTCCATGGCTGAGATCCAGTACAGCTCTCACGAATGCCCTTTGCCTTCAGAGTGTGGTAGTTTACACCTCTGCTCTGCAGGAATGCTGCAGCCTGCAGCCCTGGGGCTGTGGTGGCAGTCAGAGCTGGAGCAGAGGAGGAAGGAAGGGTAGCATGAGCTGTTGTGAGGAGAGGGGGAACGCATACTCTGTGGTGCTGTCATGATGGCTGATACACCCCAGAGAAGTGGAAGAAAAAAAAGTGGAAAAACTATTGATGGGGAAAGGAGCTTGCATGCGTATGTTTGCTAAAGTTCAGGGAATGTCAGGTGCAGAAATTGCAACATTATCTGAATACAATCACATAAATATATTATGCCCTAAAACAACATGAGCAATGACTTATCATTAATTACCATTACAGACCACTTAGCCAACTTTGACTCAATGCCAACAATCCTTGTTTTAGGAATGAATGACTGTACCTACCTGGGAATTCCCTCTTTTCTCTAGAGTTGTAGCTACATTTCCTTCAGCAGCTCAGCGCGTCCTTCCTTCAGTTGCTCCAAGTACTTTTCCATGAACTTGAAAGTCCTGCTCAGTGATTGCTCTGTCTGGTTGAGCAAGGTAGTTCGGCAGAGCCCCAGGCCTCTGAGCGGTGGAGGTTTGCAGTTTCTTAGGTGGTGCTCTCCATCAGGGGTTGCATTAGTTGTGTCTGTAGCATGCCACACCCTGTCTAATCCAGTGGGGACAGGCAAAGCTTGGGGCCCTTGGACAGCAGCTTCTGACGCTGCAGCACTTTCTGTGTTACTGGGGTCACAAACAAAATCACACTGATATGTGCACATCAGAAATTGCTGTCTCTGCTCTCACTAGGCTGTGGGTTCAAGCCTGCCCATTGCTGACAGTCAGCAAATTGACATTTTTCTTCCAACTTGTTTTCTACAGTTGAAAGACCTGCTACTTTTTAGCTCAGGTGTAGCCCTCTTTCAATGTGAGTAACACAAATTCTCACCAGGCTGTGTTGAGGCTTCCAGATTAGTGTTAATGCTTTCCTAGGAGTGCCGTATTCCGGGGTGGATAGGGGAAGACCTGTTAGTGCACAGTTTTTCTTAGTCACTTTCAGAAGACAGGATTGAAACTAGGTAAAAGTTCATGCTTGGATCAAACCGCTGTGGTTGGAACTCCTCTCTGGCTGTGTCAATGCATGTGAGTCATCCTTGAAGCAGTGCAATCCTTGCTGTCAGGGTATCACAGGATCTTGCATGCACTCAGATTTACAGACAAATGGAGCTGAATTCTGCCCCAGGTAGGGAAAAGAAATTTTTACCCACCCTTCTGGTTCCCTGAAGGGAAGGACCAATTGCAGTGAAACTGGGATGCCACAGATCTTTTGCTGGCCAAAGGCTGTGTCCTGGGATGAGTGAATATCTGCCCCACATGGGGGACATGGCAGCCTGAGCCTCCTTTTTTGCAAGTGCCATGAGTGAAGGCGGTAGGACCTAAAAGGCAATGGTCTGGTCTGGGGTTTCATTTCTTTCTGCTCAGAGCTGTGAGTGAGAGATAAAACTTGGTCTGATTGTAAAACAGAACGTGTTCTGTGTAAAGATACAGCTCCCAAACACTTTGTGTTTAGCCATAGAGAACTGATTGACTAGAAAACTGAAGAGAGACTTCAGAATAGGAACTGCAAGAGGAAGTAGTAGTGAGACATGGTGGGTTTGCCCCAACAGGACAATGGCAAAGGCAGGGACATTGGTTGAAAAGCAAATGCATGCGGTACCAGAGGAGCAACTGTGGACATACACAAACAAGGAGAACTTTCCATGTCTAATTTGATCAAGGTAGAAATCTCCCTCCTTTTGCTGACCTGTTTAGTGCTCCTAAGCCTTTCCTTTCTGCAGTGAACTCAAAACCAGTGTGTGGGTGGTGACCAGTACTTCCCCCACAAGAGGGTTCACAGCAGGAGATGGAGAAGGGACAGAGATATCCTCAGCCTCCAGGAAAAAAAACACAAAATTTGAGCTTTTTTAGAAAAGTGGAGGTCACGGAAGGATAAAAGGACCTGCATAAAATAGAAGAGTGCCATAGTGTTACGTGGCAGGTAAGAAAAATGGTCACAGCATCTGTCTTCTTCCATAGAGTGGAGCATAGGGGATGTGGAAAAGAGAAGTAGTCAGAGAGGCCCGTGATATAGACAGGAATAAGAGGGGTCTGAATGACTAGCTTAGTAGCAGAGCGATGGAGAAGTCCTTGCATTTACCTCTTAAAGTTAGAGCAATGGCCAGACCCCTCAGGGAAGACATTAGAGGGAGGTTTGGAGAAGAAAGGTGAGGCAGGTTAGTGAATCGCCACTGCAGCAATGGTAGATGACAACAGAACTTTCCTAGTCCCACACAGACAGCTTTTGACACAAATGCGGCATTTCCCCTCCTGGACCAGACTACCCCACTGCTTTGAGGAGTCAGTGCCCAGGGTCTTTTGACTTTCCCTCCTGGAGAATGGCTGTGAGCACCATGATGATCTGTCTGTCCCCAAAGCACCCCATGCTCACTTTCACAGTGTGAAGAGGTTGAATGTGCAGTGTAGGTGTAATATACTGGGGAGGGAGGGGCTGGGGCTTGGACCCAGAAAGAAAGCTCCAAGCCCTCCCAGCCTCTGCCCTGGACTCTGTGTATCAGAATACAGCTTGCCTTGCTTTGCCTTGCCTTGCCTTGCCTTGCCTTGCCTTGCCTTGCCTTGCCTTGCCATGCCTTGCTGTGCCTTGCCGTGCCGTGCCTTGCCATGGCTTGCTTTCCCTTTTCCTTTTCTTTTCTTTTTACTTTTTCTTTTATTCCTTTGCCTTGCCTTGCCTTGCCTTTTCTGTTTTCTCTTTTCTGTTTTCTCTTTTTTATTCTTTTTTTTTTTTGTTATAATTCTATTGGGGAACTCATTGACATGTGTTTTAGTCTCCAGTTTATCCTTTGGAGAAAGAACTTCTTTACACCAGCAAGGCAGTCTGATAACTTCGAGGTGTTCTGCATGCCAGCCTCCATCTCTGCAAACTTGTGTGAAAATACAAAATGAGAGGAAGGTCATGTGTGGGATAAGGTAACAGACCATGTTCAGAGTTGCTGAAACCAGCTTCCCCAGCAGCAGAAACTTTGTGAAGTTTTCTGTAGTTCATGGTTGTTCGTGAGTTAATGCAATGGTATATATATTTGTAAAACCAGATAAGGACAAAATTCTTTAATCTCTTGTATATAAATTGCTTTGACAAATGTTACGTGCTTCAAAACAGAAGAATGACTTAAGTTTCAGGTGTAGCCCTTGTTAGCTGGTATATTAATTATAAATTAGCCTCAAGAACGAGAGTGTGTTTGGCAAG
>VZTH01017830.1:103185-151380 GCA_013397815.1 Aleadryas rufinucha | reverse complement strand
AAAAAAAGCCCCAACCCCCCCCACGCCTCTGCCCTGGACTCTGTGTATCAGAATACAGCTTGCCTTGCTTTGCCTTGCCTTGCCTTGCCTTGCCTTGCCTTGCCTTGCCTTGCCATGCCTTGCTGTGCCTTGCCGTGCCGTGCCTTGCCATGGCTTGCTTTCCCTTTTCCTTTTCTTTTCTTTTTACTTTTTCTTTTATTCCTTTGCCTTGCCTTGCCTTGCCTTTTCTGTTTTCTCTTTTCTGTTTTCTCTTTTTTATTCTTTTTTTTTTTTGTTATAATTCTATTGGGGAACTCATTGACATGTGTTTTAGTCTCCAGTTTATCCTTTGGAGAAAGAACTTCTTTACACCAGCAAGGCAGTCTGATAACTTCGAGGTGTTCTGCATGCCAGCCTCCATCTCTGCAAACTTGTGTGAAAATACAAAATGAGAGGAAGGTCATGTGTGGGATAAGGTAACAGACCATGTTCAGAGTTGCTGAAACCAGCTTCCCCAGCAGCAGAAACTTTGTGAAGTTTTCTGTAGTTCATGGTTGTTCGTGAGTTAATGCAATGGTATATATATTTGTAAAACCAGATAAGGACAAAATTCTTTAATCTCTTGTATATAAATTGCTTTGACAAATGTTACGTGCTTCAAAACAGAAGAATGACTTAAGTTTCAGGTGTAGCCCTTGTTAGCTGGTATATTAATTATAAATTAGCCTCAAGAACGAGAGTGTGTTTGGCAAGGAGTGGTCCCAGTTTGGTCACATCCTCATCTTACCAATTCACCAGCACTGGTATGAGCTGAGGAGGACATTAATAAAGCAGGAAGCCTCCTCTGCTTTGTGGCCCAGAATATACATCAAGAACATTTTTAAATCAAAATGCCAGTATGAGTCAGATTTTCACCCACCAGGCATCCATCACCTGGGTTTACCCTGAGGTACTGTTAGTTATAGTTGGAAACACTACCAATTTAACAGTAAATAAGAGTCCTTGTGATCAAATTCTAAAAAGCACTGAAATTTTCTTCAGAATACTTGGGTGAAATATTATTTTCCATCAATAGGTTCCTACCTTTTTCAGAGTTAGTATGTCTTCATCCTCGTTTCCATATAATAAAGCTGTAAAAATAGACAAATGCTGCTTGGTACGCCTGACTGCAGCCAGTGTTTTTACAAAGTCACTATAGACTTAGAGTGACACATAAACTTCTCCTGTTATGCAAGAGATGTTTTGATGAAACATTTAAAAGTGAACTGAATGTTCAGGGCTAAGAAATGTCTGCCAAAGAGCTGACTTTAAGACACAGTTTCTTATGTAATTACTTTAATAAGAGGGTTCCAGCTATGGGGTCCAGTTGAAGACTAAGCTTTTAGCCACACTACACAACACTGGGGTATTGTCTTCAGTATTAAAGGGTGCTCAGTTCAGTGATACAAAATATTACAGATGTGCTAAACATCATTTTGAGCTGCTTTGTTCAAGATTCAGACTCACCTTAAAATACACCTTAATAACTTAAGGGGCTTAACTACAGCTCAGAGAAAAGCCAATAAAAATTCCTAGGATGCCAGCTGCATAAGAATTTCAAGAAGTTGATTAATATGTCTTTAGAAGGACACATTTTTTCCCATGCAGTGGTAGAGCAGCAGCCTATCAATGTAGAATCATGGACATCATTATTTAGTGGAAACTACAGTCATCACCCTCAAAAAACCAGAAAAAATCTATGTGGTAGTACTGAGATTGAATTTGTAATAAATAATATACAACACATGTATTTGTTTGAAGTGATCTCAAAAGCTACCAAGTGTATCCTCACATGATATATTAAATTCTGCATTTCAGAGAAAATTGAAACATACCAGTAATAGGTCCTCCATTTCCTTTCTTTTAACACCCGTTAATGGTTTGAGGTAAGAACTTACCAAAGCGAATCATAGGAGTACACATCTCTCAAGTTGTTTTTAAGGTTGTTTACAGACCTAGCATTAATTGCAGTATTGATTTGCTCCCTCTTCTTTACTTAATGCTGCTTATAGTCCAGAGACCGAAGAAGCAGCTCTATTTAAGTTAAAGCTTAGTTTCCAAGTAGAGTATGTTGTTTATTAGAAAATCATCACCAGTATTTTTCCAGTGAATGTGCTTACTGCAGGCCTTAGGAATGTGCAGATACATGGAAGCAAAATCCATGTGTTCCTTTGTTTTGGCCAAAAAAGGCATCATCAGCCTCTCTTCTGCAAAAGCATTCTAAAATCTGTAACAGAGGAGTAAAAGGCAGAGGTATTAACCACATTTGTTTTGTGAGTTTTTTGTTTGTTTGTTTTGGGTTTTTTGTTTGGTTGTTGTTTTGTTTTGTTTTGTTTTTTGTTTTGGTTTTTTTATTCTCTTGTAGTGCATGGATCTGTGTTTTAAGTATATTACTATTACTAAAACACTTGCAAAAATTCCTGATCTTGTTCAGGCTCAAAGCAGAGTGGTGCATTAAAGCTTGTTATTCTCTTCTGCACTCACATATTTTTTCATGCAACTCCCTTTTATTTTGTTTTATAGCCTTTGTACATTGGTACCTGCACTACTTTCCATCTGAGGTGGGCCATGCCATACTTGGCCTTGTTCTACACTGTTTGAATGCCTCAATAATATGGTACAGGAATATTTCTAGGAGTTGCCTGGGAAGCTGTTCCATGGCTCTTTCCCCATCTTATTCACAAATATGTCACAGACATCCCAAATTATTACATAATTGTTTTCAAGTAAATGCACGATTATGGTTCTAATACAATCACCAGATTGTAACAGCTATTATCAACAAGGTGTTAGTTTATAAAGATACTGTACCTGTCTTTGTGCTTAAACTCCACCTTTGCATTCAGATTTGGGCTGCAACACTGACAGGTTAAATGCCCGGAAACCTGAAAGGTGATTTGATGCATAATGGTACAAATGAAGACCTAACTAACTCTGCCATCAGGAGTTTAACTGCTAATCAGCAGCAGTGCTCTTGATCTCACATCTAGTCACAGACAGAGGCATAGTTTCTCACCACCAGTGTTGTGGAGTTGGGTCAGAGGAAGTGTATTTTGGCAGAACTCCAGGTGAGCTCCTCTGGCGGTTGTCAGGGTCTGCTTTGGGAGCAGTGTACTAGCAGTATTCTGGTCCCTTTTTCCTGCTCCTCTCAATGCCCAGTCAAAATCCTGACATACTCTATTGTACATGCACGTGATTCTCTCACACACAGTTGTGTAAGTGCTGTTTTTCCAAGCTTGACATTTGACACTGCTGAGGAGAGGCATGGGGACAAAATATGTTAGCCACTCAGCATCCCTATAAAATCTCATTTTATCTTTGAGAAATTGTCTGGTCTTTTCTGTTGGTTCCTCTGTGTTGCTCCAGAGTGACGGTGATCAGCAGAAACACTGCTGTGTTTCAGCATTGCTCATTCCCTATGGGTTTCCGTGTCCTTTGCTTTAAGTTTTTCCCTCGGAGCTGAAAGTGTACAGGATGGTCTTTCATAGTTACTTGCAGCCTATTTCTATGTTGATTTCAAGAAATAGGGAAAGAATGCTCAATAATCACCAGAAGTCACCAGAAAGAAAAGATGTTTGTGATTTTCCTTCATGAAAGAAAGTTTAAATTGCGTGCAATATGTTGCTGCATAGCTTAATTTTTATGCATATTAAGCACAAAGTATATGGGTATTTTTTTTAGGACCCCCAGAATTCCAGGAGCATGCTTGTGTGCCAAGCAGATGTGTGTCCCTCACACAGTCTCCCTGGCTAAGCACAGGAGGTGTTGCAGTGGCAGAGCCATCATCCTTGGAATGCTCAGGTTTAGCTTTGCTGTGACCCCCAGTCTCCGGGCAGGAAGTGGAGAAGATGATTTGAAAGGCAGCAGTGCACCACTGGCAGCCTGGGCACCTGCAAAAGAGAATTTAAGATCTGTAAAAGAAGTATCTTCCCATAGACATTCTTTATCCTGGCTTGTTGCAAAACAGTCCCTGCCTGCTTGGACAACCAGCTTCTAGTGCACAGGGCTGGAAGTGTTTGACCTGGGGTGAGATCTGCAGGGCCTGGAACATGGAGTCTCGCTTAAAGTATTAATTGTTTCTTTCATGACCTGAAGAAAAGAAGTACCTGTGATTGCTGGTGACTGCTGAGGGTTCCTGTTAACCTCAGTCTACAAGTCATACTATGAGAGAACCTGGTGACACCTCCCATTACTGAAGTATAATATTGTCAAAGGTTAAAAGGATAATAGTTTTAACTTGGACTTCACTAGAGGGCAATATTACAAAATCTTACGTGAAGAGCAAAGGTTTCCAATCATTAAAGGAAAGGAAGAAGAGAACAATTTAAAAATAGTGTTCCTAAGGGTAGGGGAGAAAAAAAATTGGCTCTTTACTTGATGTCCATTAGAAATGATAAGTAACTCTAATGAGAAAATAAGAGGTTCATCATCTAACTCCATCAAGTAGACAGCTTGGCCATGCCTATTTCCTCTCCTCGAGTGGTCCATCTGTGAATAGTTTACTTGCTGGTGATTGAACTTAAATAGGAGAAGTGAGTGGTCTTGTGGAAGGAAACATGCTCAGCTCCTCCCCTATGGCATGCTGAATTGTGCTATATTTAGTTTTGGTGTAGGAAAGAGAGCCAAAGAAATAACATCAGCAAATCCACACTGTAGCCCACTTCAGCATTAAGACCCGTGGGAACATATGTTCTTGTCCTTTGCTTTGCTGTTAAAGGGGTTGTAAAGGTTAGTCTGGGAGATCGTTCTGGGATGGAGCACTGTCTTGGTTTGAAAGACAGGTGTCTGCTAAGGAAGGCAGGAACCTCTCTAGGAATGGAAAATGCAACCCCCTTCCCTCCAGATTATTATAATTTTGAAATTAAGGGGCTTTCAGGCAAAGGTATGAGGAATAGGAATAACAATTCTTTACTAATACATATACATATACATATATATAAAAAACAAGGCAAACAAACAACAATAACTATGGCAGTGAGACCAAACAGAACCAGTAACCCAGTGCCAGCCTCTCTCTTTGCTGTCAGGCCCTTTCCCCTTCGGTGCAGTGACGCTCACAGCCGGCAGGGGGCGCTGGGGGCTCCCGGTGAGCAGGGCGGGTGCGATGGTTCCCCCGCGCCTGCAGGGGGCGCTCCGGAGCGAGCTCGGGCACCACGCGGGAATGGCGGATGGAAAAGCTTCCCTCACAAACCCCCTGGGGCAGCTGATCCCAGTGCCCAGCCGGACCCTTGGGAACAGCAGGCTGGAACAGCAGGGACCAACACAGAATCCCGGGCAGTAGATGAGATGTATCAAACACTGGAGTTGCAGTGGGAGTCCCGGGACATCTCGGCAGGCAGGGGGTGTGAGGCACTCGAGCAGATGGTGGAAAGGTGTCTCCTTTTGGTGAGGTAGGGTGTAAAAATAGGGTCACTCTGCAAAAGTCGCTCCGGCGAGCAAGCTCCACTCACGGTTGGAGGAAAGCAGCAGAAGGCAGAAGCCTGCAGTGATGGTGAATTCTCTCCACAGTGATGCAGCCTCCTTCCCCTCCGAATGCCAGAGCACAAGTGGCCTAGGGGCCCCGCCCAACCCCCTCTTCCCAGGTAAAGGGGCCAGCCAGCTGGGCTCCTCCCCCTGTGTCCAGGTCTTTTTGTCTCTCTTAAGTACCTGGCAATCGCTCCCCCTCAGCAATGTGTATGGGGAAAAATTCTTTAAGAGAAAAAGAAAATAAAAGGAGAACTCCTAAAACCTCAACAAGCACGGAGGCATCTGAACCCACTGTGAGCAGAGGCAACAGCAGAGAAGACAGCAGGTGACAGCCTACCCCTTCATGGAGACATTGGATGGACCAGGACAAGGGTGCCCTTCCAGGACTTGTCCACTGGAAGGGACTTCAGCAGTAATTCCTACAACTAAGAGCCTTTTGCAGGTTTTGGCAGCCTCTTGCTGTAGGAGGCCTGGGTGAGATTCGCTTCAACAGCTGATGTACATAGCCCTGAGCAGAGACAGAGGCCCAAGTGATTTCTGCTTCTGTTCTTGCCAAAGTTCCTGTTTGCTTGACCCAGCAAGTGACTTTTCCTCTGTGCCTTCCTTGATTAGGCTTTACTGCTGAGACATTTTGCCAGCCGACTGGCAAACTTCAACTTCTTTCTGTAATCTTCCAACTTCCTTGAGATCTGCCTGAAAAAATGTCGTAAGCAACTTTGGATTTCTTGTAGCACAAAAAGGAGACTCCAACCCTCAGCACAATTCCCTTGCTTCAGATGGACTTTGGTTGTTTGATGTTAGCTGAAGAGGTTGCTTAGCATTTTCTCCCCAAACAAGTTGCTTTGTCTCCCTCTCTGCTTATTTTTCATGACAAGTAATAGGCAAGTGCCACTGACAAGAGACTGAGGGTAAAAACAGTGCTGAAACTAAATTGTACAAAAGTGAGTGAGGCACACCACTGGTACCTGAAGGTGCAGCTTCCCTTGGGTATCTCTTCTAAGAAAGAAGGACTTAAATTTACCTACTTGTGAACTTTGCCCTTATGCAAGCACTGATTTCCCACAAAAAAGGAAACTCATGAAACGAAGAAAACCTCAGATGTGATGGCTGTGTAGGAGCCGGAAGCCCTGTTACTAGAAATTTGATGAGTGATAACAACACAAGAGTAGAGTGCTTGGGGTAGGCGTGTTCAGTGATACACTGGTTTTATCACTTCTCTGAGTGGAATGGGGGCACTTATGCTGCTCTCATCTCTGTAGTATCTGCATGCTTCAATTTGCTCTTTCTGTGGCCCTGGGAGAGTTCCTCTGTGGAGAGTTGTGCTCTGTTTATTAGCATTCCCTGAATGTGAAAGAAGTACATAAAATCTCTCAGGGGCTGAGAGCTGGTGCAAACTCAATGGTACTACTTCAATGAACCATGCTGTGCGCTGGAGCTGTGTCCATGCTGGGCATAATTTGTACCAATCAGGTAGAAAGTTGTGTTTTGTGTAGTTACTGACTTGTGAAGTGCGTTTGGCCAGGGGATTTTCTTTTTTTCCCCAAGCTGAAAATAGTTGTGGTTATACTAGGGCTGTATAAACTTTCTCAGATTTCTCTGATCTGTAAAAATTAATTCTGTTGGTTTGTGTATCCACAGCTGTTAGGAAGGCCCTCTTTGGCACAGATTTAGTGGTTTGCTTGAGTAAACCAGCAAGGCAGGAAATAGGCATTCAAAGCGGTGCTTTACTGACAGTGAGTGCTGTGGAGGGGAAAGGAGAGAAGTAAAAGACGCAAGCCTTCCAGAAGTGGCTTTCCTACAAAGGATTTTTCTGTCATCCCCAAAGAGCAGAACCGAATGGGTCTGTAGTTTCAGGCTGACTGTCTTGCAGTATGGGCTTTTTTAAAAGCTCTGGCATGGAACATTGCACAGTCTCTGAATATAACTCTTTGGGAATAGATTTTATGTTTGGTTGGTTGGTTGTTTTTTTCTTAGTAACACTGTCACTCACCCAGGTTTGCTCCATAAAAATCAGGGACATGGCCCAGTCTTATCCAAAGCAAAAACTTCAGATATGTTGTTTGGAACACAGACACTTAAAATCCAAACCAGACATGATCTCCTCTACAAAATTTCTGCAGACTTTAAATGATTCAGTGTAGATTGATAGTATCTGTTTGTGTTGTGTGTGATGTTTAGCTCAACTGATTTGAACAAGCCCAAAAATTATAGAAAAACACAGTGTTAAATGAACATGTTGTCCATTTAATTTTTTTTTTCTTTGATTGTTTGCTGTTCCAGACACAAACACTGGAGTGAAGGTTACAAAATCACTCAGGACATACCAAACAATTGTAGTCTAATCACAGTAGAATAGCTGGGCAGTGGTGTTCATCAGTTAAACAAATGAAATAGCATTTTCACTTGCACATTCAAATAAAAATTTGCTATAGACACTGAGATCTTGTCTGAAAGGCAGAATAAACAGGTGTATTTCCTTTTATTTTTTGTACAGATGAGTAAAACAAGACTAAATTCCTTGGAAAAATTTGAAGATCATAGAAACAAACACACAAATTATTTTAGTACACTATGTTCTTTTTCATTTTCTTCATTACACACACAATTATCATGCTTGTCTTTACATAACTAATGGGCATCTACATTTGTTTTTCTCAAATAGGTTTCCTTTCAATATAATCTGCTGCACTGAGTAGATAAAGAGAGCAACCTTCTTTTTCCTCAGATTCTCTCCTGCACCTTTTCTAGTTTGAGGCAAAAATTTGCATAACTCTTTGATTCTGGGAAGAAGTAATTTTTTGCGAAATCACTAATGATCCCTGGTAGAATGTAGTTCAAGTAATACTTGGGTTGAGTCTTCTGCAAGGATGTATTGGTTACTTTAATGACATCTTCAAAACATAAATAGTGAGAGCCCTACCTACTGTGAAGACTGTCTTCTTTCAGGATATACAGTGCCCTTGGCATTCGTTAATATGCACTTGCACTTGCAGATGAAATGTTTAAATGTTCAATGGTAGACCTCTCTATATTTAGAGTAAGTTTTGTGGGTGCATATTTAGCATGTAACTGAATTGTTGATATTTGCATTTTAAGAGAATGTATTTGGATAGTGCTTTTCTCATCAGTTAAAATACTGATTTTATGTTGGTCTGAGAACATCTTCAAATACTTTCTTTTCGTGCTGTATCTTAAGTCAGTTTCTCTCTTTCTCACCACAGTGACATTTGATAGACATCACACTGTAGACAGTGCAGAGTACTCAGGGAGAGGTTTTGGGCGACTGCAGGGGCCCATGCTGAGATGTTGTCCTTTTGTGTGGGTGGGTACTGTGAACTCTTTACCTCAGTAGTGGGAGGATCAGGGGCCAGGTGGCGCAGCCAGCAGTGTGTCTGGGAGCAGGCACTGCTCCATCCACGGCTGGTGCTGTGCCAGCCGACTGTCCTGCTCAGTGAGGAGCCTGGCGTCCTGTCCTGCAGAGCTGTGGGACAAAGCCCCTGAGACTGGGAGGCAAGACCAACTGCTGTGACACAATTTGAAGTATTGTTTTCTGTGTTTGTTTCTTTTCTAGAGGCATTTCTAGGGGTTTGTCTCAATTTTAATTGACTTTCCTTAACGGTCTTAAAGTTTTACAAACCATGATTAGCAAATCCTCTCATCCCAGCAGGCAGTGATATCCAGCAGAAGAAACTGTGATGGTGAAGGGAAGTGATTTGCTCAGGGTTACAATGCCAGTGTCAGATCTGTGTGAATTTGGACTCTGTGTGAAGTTGGACTGTGCAAACCACCTCCTGCCACAGAGGATGGCCAAGCAGAGATGGCATCTGTGCCTTAGGAACAGCATTACTTTCCCAGCATCAGGGCTGGGATCTGTGCTGAGTACACCCCAGTGATACACTTTGCTTCAGGCCCATTTTGCCAGGGGATAAGTTTCCTTCCTAATGTGACCACCTCTGTTCTGCTTGATATGTCTTTTAAATCAAAAGAAAGAAGAAGAATGAGATTCCTCTCGTGGCACGAAGACATGCATTTCAAAACTTGTCAGAAAATATCTTGTGCCCCAAACTCTAAAGACATAATTTTGCAGCTGTTTCAAGAGATTACAGCAAATGATTTTTGGGAATAAATGCCTACTTAGATGTGGCATTTCAAATGAATGTCCTCTTTGACAATTTTAGTTTTGTCTTCCCATCTGGAAAATGCAGTTTCTCAGTGGTATTAAATGCAGTTGCATGAAAATCACTAGACTGGTATTGACTTGCATTTACAGAAGATATCTGGATTAATATTCAACGAGTAGCTGAAAGTGTGGCTTGTTTTATTTTGTTGTGGTCTATATTGGTGAGATTTGCTTGGATAGCTATATTTGCAGGCTTCCCTTATTTGTGTATATCTTTAAAGGTGCATTACTTGTATAGCTTAAATGGGAAAAAACCTACAGGGTAGAAGCCATTTTCAGTCAGGATCTAACTCTGTAATAAACTAGGTGTTTTCCTGTTACAGGGCTGTCATCAGAAGTCGTTCCCCTTGCTGACACAATGGCACTGGCAAAAGTTTTGATGTGCAATGCAGACCCAGCCTTTTTTCCCCTCGCCTGCTCTTTATGTGAAGCAGCAGATCAGCCCATATCACATTGAAGCCAGTCAGACCCGAGCTCTGGCATCTGTCAGATGTCTACTGGTTTTACTGGATCCAGCTGTCAGATAAAGGTAATTAATTATTCTTAAGTGGTCAAATGACAACTGTAGTCACTTGTCCCACCTGCTGTATGAAGCTTTATATTTAGGAAGAATTACTTAATCCATTTGTTCTGTACAGCATAGATAAATGTGGGGTGTAAGTAGTGCTGTGCTGTGTAATTACCACAGTACAAATAAAGCAATGTTCTTAGGGAATCCTTACTGGTGAGGTCATGCCATGGAAGAAAGGAAAAGTTTGGTGGGGATGTCTCACCTCTGTTCCTGGGAAGATCATGGAAGAGATCCTCTATAGGCTGTGCTAAGGCAAATGACCGACAGGGACGTGATTCAAGACAGCCAGCATGGGTTCACCAAGGGCAAATCCTGCCTGACCAACCCAGTGGCCTTCTGTGATGGAGTGGCTCCATCAGTGGACAAGGGAATGGCTAGAGATGCCATTTATCTGGACTTCTGAAAGACTGACACATCCCCCTTAACATCCTTCTCTCTAAACTGGAGAGAGATGGATTTGATGGGTGAACTGTTCAGTGGATGAGAAATAAATTGGACAGTCACATCCAGAGGGTAGTGGTCAATATCTCGGAGTCCCAATGGAGATAAGTGACAAATGGTGTCCTTAAGGAGCCTGTATGGGGACCAGTGTTATTTTATTTCTTCATCAATGACATAGACAGAGGGATTGAGTGCACCCTCAGCAAAATTTTACATGACACCAAGCAGAGTTGTGCAGTTGACACACCTGAAGGATGGATGCCATCCAGAGGGACCTGAAGAAGTCTGAGAAATGGGCCCATGGGAATCTCATGAGATTTAACAAAACCAAGTGCAAGGTGCTGCACCTGGGTCAGAGCAACCTCTGGTATCAGCACAGGCTGGGGGATGAACAGATGGAGAGCAGCCCTGGGAAGAAGGACTTGGGGGTGCTGGTGGGTAAGAGGCTGGACATGACCCAGCCATGTGCACTCACAGCCCAGAAAGCCAAACGTGTCCTGGGCTGCATCCAAAGCAGCGTGGGCAGCAGGGCCAGGGAGGAGATTCTGCCCCTCTGCTCCCTTGTGCCCCTGCCTAGAGCGCTTCTTCCAGCTCTGGGGCCCCCAACATCAGAAGGATGTGGACCTGTTGCAGCAGATTCAGAGGAAGGGCCACAGAAATGATCAGAGAGCTGAAGCACCTCTCCCGTGTGGAAAGGGTGGGAGAGTTGGCATTGTTCAGCCTGGAAAAGAGAAGGCTCTGAGACTTTCAGTAATTGAAGGGGGCTTACATGAAAAATGGGGTCAAGCTTTTCAACAGGACTTATAGCAGTAGGCTAAGGGGTAACATTTTTAAACTAAAGGATGTTCGATTCATGTAAGTTATAAGGAAGAAATTTTTAACTATGGGAGTGGTAAAACACTGGAACAGGTGGCCTAGAGTAGTGGCAGATGCCACATCCCTGGGCACATTTCAGGTCAGATTGGATGGGGCTCTGAGCAAGCTGAATGTGTCCCTTCTCATTCCAGGGGGGTTGATGACCTTTGACAATTTCTGCCAGCCCAAGATATTATATAATGCTATGGTTATGTGTTTTGTTATTTTTTCATATAAACATTGAATACTATGCCTGAAACCTGCCTTGACTATGAAAAGTTCAATATTTTCAGAAAATATCTGGGGGACTGGATTTCCCAGCCCACTGCTCTATCAGACATAGCAAACCTAAGATAATTCATGCACATTTTACAGGCGCTTTCCTGAAAGGTAAAAAATGATGGAGAGCGGTTTTCTGTTGTGTATTGCATCTAGCTGAACACTTGCAGATTGATTAAAATCTTCCCCTTGGAGGTGATGTTGCATTTGAGATTCCCTGTCTGCTTCTGCTTTGAAGGTATCTGTTCACACCTGCTTTGTTTAAAAATAAGAATTTGCTCTGGGCAAAATTAGAATGTAAAGTTTTTTTCTAATACCTGAAATGTAGTTCATTTGCTTTTAGCCATCAGTTGAATCCAGCTGCTCACTGGATAAAGGTAATGAACATGGTGATGAACCTTAATGTAGGAAACGAGTGTCCTGATACCAGACCATTTGCATCCTGTCGCTTTTTTTTTTTTAAAATACCGATTCCAAGTAGTTTCCTGCTGCCTCCTTTGTTTTCTGAACCCTGACATGGAGTTCACTATGAGATATATTCTCTAATAAGAGGTTGATTAAAAGTCTCACTCTCTACAGGAACAAAGAGAAATAGGATCTTTTCTCATGGACCATTTCTGTCTTGACCCATCAGTATTTGATAGCTTTCATTCCTGGGAGCTACGCTGCTTTGGAGGAGGGTAGCTGCAAGCTGTTTTGGACTCTGGGGGACCTTCTCCACCCTTCCCTGAAGAAAGAGTGGAGGGAGACTCTGGTCCTTGCTGGAGTGTCTCAAACTGTGCAGGAAATGATTCCTCTCCCCCTGTATGCAGCCATCTGATGAAGGTAGGGGGCTCTTATTTTCCTAGTATTGTTTTGTTGCTGAGAGATCTTGTTAAGGGGGAAGGAGAAGGGAAGCCTCAGAAATAATAACACCACAACAATAACAACAACAACAACAACAACAACAACAACAACAACAACAACAACAACAACAATAAAAATATTCCCAAGCCTACTAATTTTTCTCTTTTAATATAACAAAAAAAATCTCACGGTAGTTGTTTGTTTCCTGCCTTTTCGGGAAATAACTGTTGTTTGGATGCTTGTGGCTCTTTGTACTTATGGCTCTTTGTACATGCCACTGCATGGTTTCTAGTGTTTTTTATGGTATACTATCTACCATTTATCATGATCACATTTTCAGTCTTTATTCTCTTCTTTATACACTGATTCATCAAGATACCTGTACTTCTTGTATGTTCTGTTTCAAGTCTCTTCCCGAAACACCTGCATACTCTTCAGTACACAGGCTGGATTATGTCCTGATGGTACTGAAGCAAACACTAATTTGTTTCTACTTCCCACTTGAGCAGAACAGCAGGTGACCTATGGTCATACTGTTCTCCAGTTCTGTATTAGGGAAAAAATATAGTTATTAGCTTTTGCGGCAGGCAGTTTAAAATAAAATGTGTATAATTAAGGTCAGCAATGAGTCAGCCTTGAAGGCTGTGATTCAGCTGTGATGCCCTGTGCCTTGCAGAGCGCAGCCCAATGCTCCAGCTATCCCCTTCTGTGGCTGCCGAGCTGTGCGGCTGGGGGTGAGGGCAGTGCATAGCTATGCGTGATGTCTGTGTCTATATTTGTGAGCTATATAGTGTAAGGAATGTTCCCAGTCGCCGGAACCTGGCAATCTATACTTTTAAATTGCTAGAATACTTGGAGTTTCAACCGCTGCCAGACAGAACTCACCTAAGAAATTGCCAGGCACTTACTTGAAATTTAGTGTGGGCCATGGCCCACATCCAGCAGGCAGTTTTCATCCAGCCACCCTCTACAAAAAGAAGGGAGGTTTAACAGTATGGGCCCAGGTTACTCCATGCCAAAGAGCGGCCATTCACATGCTCGATTTACTCAAGTAGCTGCAGCTACTGTCTTTTGCCCTTTGTTGATGAACAGGCAGGCCAGATACTGGTGGCAGAGTCAAGAGATCTGAGACCTCCTCCCATTGCATGTTCCTTGGCAGAAATGCATGCACCACAGCTCTCTAATTAGTCAGTGAGATCAAGGAAAAGCACTTTGACTTCCTCGTAAAATCTAAAATAAAAATCAGGCAGGGATAGGGAAATGTCTGTTGCCTTTTTAGACACAACAGCCATTGCCACAGGACCTGGTGGGACACAGTGGACCCCTGGCAGGTGCAGGGAAGGGCCCTGCAGAGGGTCAGCCCTGTGGGCCCTCTGTGCAGGGCAGCAGTGGGGTGGGACGTGGCTGTGCCAGCCTGTCAGAGCACAGGCAGCGCACAGGCACAGGGGTAAGGCAGGCAGGATCGCTGCGTTGGAGCGGACTTTGTCTGTGCCGCACATCCAGCAGGGGGAATGAGAATGTCAGGGAGCTTTAATGACACCACTGCCATCAGCAGCATTTCCCATGAGTGTGCTACCTGACTCCTTGCATCTGCACAGACCAATTCTTCCCTCCTCTTTTCCAGTGCTGTTTTGTGGACAGTGATCTCTGATGAGTGCGTTACACAGTGAGGTCATAGTCAGACCATCTGCTTTAATGAATTCTGCTGAAGACCATCTTCCTGTGTCCTCTTCTGAACACATTTATCAGCCATGGTGAAATGGCTTTCTTTTTGGGTCTTTTCTTGCTCAGCAGGGGAGGGAAGATCTATGCATGCATCAGAGTTTTCCTCAGCTCCAAATGAAATATGAGCGCTGGTGAAAACCCTTTGCCTTGTAGAAGTACATTGTACAGGTATAAATAGAGAATAAATACATAAAAGCGCTGAAGAACTGAATGGCACAGCCTAAATAAATAAAGCCCATCCAAACAAATGGTCTTTGGTTTGGATGGGCTTTATTTATGTCTTGTCCACCATGGAGAGTAGTCCTGGTGCAGTAATGAAAGGAGAAACATCAAGAGTAACGTGGCAGTGAATGGTATGCCTTGTGGTTAGAATTCAATTTACAGTGTATGTATTTTGTTTGAGAGGCTTGAAAAAAAGAAAGAGAAGGCTGCTTTGGGTGTTCCAGCACAACTTGGAAAGTAAGCAGGCTTCTCACTTCCTACACAAAACAAGCAAACAAAAATACCTGCGAAAACAAAGGAGTTTGCTATGAGATACCACAGAAAAAAAGCCCAACTTTTTCGAAGCTGAGCTATTTAAATCAAATTGCTTTTGGCAGTGTCATAGCTATGTATGACCCTGCCAATAAATGACAGAAAAAAAACGCACCCTGGGTTAATTTTGCTTTTATAAAGTTTATAAATATGACTAATGGTTTGAGTTGCAAAGCTCTTGCTGTTGTTAGCTGTTTGTTCCCCACTATGTAAGTCTTATTATAATTAGAAGTGTATATTTAACACATGAATTTTTATCTGATGTATGCTTCAATATAAGTGTAAAATCTTGGTTTTCTGTAATATTTTGTTCCTGGAATATATTGTTCTTTCAACACCTTCATCATAATTAATTGGTTACTTATTGTTGTGATAGAATTTCATAGTGCTTAGAAATGGGGTAAATCACCAATAAGTTTTGAGAGAACTTGATTAAAAGACCCTATCTGTTAAAAAAATTGACTTAATATGTTAATAGGCTTTCCCTAGTGGATGATTGTTTTTTTCTGTTTTGTCACAGTTACCTGAATTTTTCTTGCTGTAGAAACACTCAATCTCCTGCCAGTTAGAGAACATTATAAATACACTCTGCTAGAAAAAAATAGCCTGTGAACAGATTCTGTCATGGGAAGGACAGGAATGTGGATCTTCTCCTATATGGACCGAAAGAGGCTGTGTTCCACCTCACTGCTTTATTACAGTCTGACTTTTAATGAAAGGATTTCTTGCATGTAACCTATTTTTTGTCTTCTTTTTTTTTTTCCCTTTTCTCTTTTTCATTCTTCAGGCAATATGGAACTACACAGCCTTTTGTTTCATGTGTGTTTTTGCCAGCTCCAGCACTGGATTCTAGTCCTCAGTGGTTGTCTTGCAGATACAACTGGTATAGTGACTGCAGAAGGCAATACTTTTGGTGGTTTGTTTGTTTTGTTGCTTTGCTTTTTTTGTTTGTTTGTTTGTTTTTTTCCCTAGCTTCATTTGCATTGTCTTGAGTGCCCAGTATCAAGCAGTGGCCTTCCTAATGTGGCCAACACTTTGTTGATAGTGTATGTGCTGCAGAAACACTGACAAAAAAATCACCCAAACTCTGACTCAGGGTGTACCCACTTACTGTTTAGTCTTTGTAGTATTGAGAGTATTGAGCCTTTGAGATGATCTAGTGCAGCTAGAGAGTTAACCTGTCTGCCCCTTTTGGGAATCCAGATACAGTACTATATGCCTTCACTGGCCATCAAAATACTGCAGTCAAGGATAGGGGCAAGCAGAAAGCTCAGTGATGGTGCTCTGTTAGAAAAAAAAAAGGATGCTTTTGTTTTGTTTCATTTTTTCTTAAAATAAACATGCTTTTATTTGTTTGTTGACTGGTACATCCTAAGTAAAACTGAAGGCTTTTGAAAAATAAGGTAAATATGTTAGACTGCTCTTCAAAGGGGTATTTATTAATAAATTGATAAAAGCTTTTAGGGAGAAACTGTACTAAGCTACTAATGACTTTTCAGAATTCTCCTGTGGCGTTTTTCTTGGTAATATTTTTCCCTCTCTCTTTTTTTCCTCTCCACAGTGCAGCAGTTTATTTGAGAGCACCCCTTGACATTTTGTCTTTACTATCTCTGAGAGACCATCTCACAAATAGCCTGTGGAGAAGCACTGCTGGAGGTGACCACTCAAAGGCACAATCCCTCTTGCTGTGTTTCAAGCATCACAATATGCAGACTGGTGTCCCAGTTTAGGGTGCTCCACGCAGATGGAAGGGGAGCTGTGACACTGAGTTTTTGTCTTACCAATTTCCAGTCTAAACAGGAGAGCAGAGAGTAGTGCTCTAAGGACTAGTGCACTTACCCTTGAGCAGAGGAAGAGGAAAGATGGTGAAAGAGAGTATTTTATCTCACAGTGCAGATTTTCAGCTATTTATAACTACTTCTGGAGTGGATAAGCAAGAGGGCATGGTAAGACCCTAAAAACCTCTGCTCCAGGTGCTGTGATAATAAAATCCCAAACAGGATATGTGGCTAATACGGGGAAAAAGCCGTCCAAACCAACAAACCACAAACTGGAGACAAAGAGGTAAGTTTCAGAGGTAACAGTTCCTGCCAGAAGAGATAGCAGCACACAGGACCCACATAGATAGCAGGTTTTATGGACTAGAAAAGGCTTTGAAGAAAACACTAAAAAAAAGGGGGGAGGGGGGGGGAGAAAAAGAAAGAAAAAAGACCATGTTTGATTTCTAAGTCCCCTAAGCAGTAACCACATCCTCTCTCTCTCCCCAGCTGCTTTTCTTTAACTGCCCAGCCAGTGCAGCTCATACGGGCAGAGCTCACACTGACAGTGAGAACCTGTGACTTGGATGTGATGAGGAAACACTTCCTCCTGACCTTTCTCTTTGTGTGTTTTCAGAATTTATGGCTGCAAAGTTTGTTCAGCTGTTAGGCTGAGGTCAGTGTACCACCTTCTAATCCAGTTATGTCTTAAATCTGGCAGCCCAAGGACAGACCTGATGTATGCAAGCAGTCAGGACAGTGAACATTGCCCTCCCCATCCACCCACACAAGTGGTTTTGGGGATAGGATGAAGAAAAACAGTACTTAGAGCTGAGTTGTGTGCTGGCCTTGAAAGGTACTGTGAGGGCCTATGAAAGGCTTTCTAATTGCCAAAATTGTTAAAGGCAATGTGCTACAACATCCTCTCTGCTTCCTTAGAAGTGTCTGGTGGTGGAAAGGACTAGATCATGGGCAGGTGTCGTAAATGATGGCAAATACTTTGAAGATGAGGGTCTGCCCCTAGGAAGGTCTGCTCGCAGCAGAATCTTCTGGTCAGCCACTGCTTACCCTGGAAGCTTAGCATCCTCCCTGGGAGACGCACTGCTAGTGCTGGTGTTTGTATTTTTGGGACTGTCAGAGGTTTTATCCCAGGTATGAGAGAGAGAGAGCAGCTGTAAATCTTACACAAAAAATCCCACAAGGACAGGACCCTGCTTCCTTGGATTGAAACTAGTGATTGCTCTAATCAGTAGAATAAGCCAGTGCCATTTTGTGACCTTGAATGGGTCTTCAGCAAGCAGTGTAATTTTGCAGCTGAATTGCCTGTCTTCCTTCCTTTGCTCTGCTGAGAACTGAATTGGCTACCCTACTGCAGCCAACTTTTTAAGGGAGTTGCACAAATACTTAGTAATGCAACCAGACAAATTGTCTGAAAGGAGATAAAATTAGATGACATACTTGTTCCCAGAAATGTATGGGAAATTCACACCTTGGAACATCTTTTAGGGAATAACAAAATAACTCCAACCTTGTTGTTTCTACTTAGCTTATTTTACTTTCTTACAAATTTTTGTCATGTAATTTTTCCCTTCCCCTTCTTTATTATGATATTTGGTCTGATTACCTTCTTAAATAATAGTTTTAAAATGCAAATAAGTAAAAGATTTCTTCTGAGTTGTCAAGAAATGGACAAGATTGAAAAAAAAATTATCCAGGAACCATATGAAAAAAGCTAGGTATTTTCCAAGGTTTCCCCCTTGCATTTTAAGTGTTAGTTTCAGGACTGCTGTTGTTCAAAGCAAATATATTGGGCAAATTATGTGGAAAAACCACCACAATGTATTTTCTCCCCCACCAAGATGAGAAGGAGGCGGTTACTGCAAATATCACAGAAGGAGATTTGCTGCTTATATGAGACAAAAGAGAACCAGCTGGGAAGCTGGAGCTTGGAGGATGCAAGTGGCAGATCTAATTGATGTGGCATCGCAAAAAGCCAAATGCCTACATGGACAATGACTTGTGCCTTGATCGATGTCAGAGAATTGCATCAGTGTTAGCACTAGTGGGAAACATGTAGCTGATTTCTTTTGTCAGGATTGAACCAAACCCTACAGAAGGCTGAACTTTGAATCCAGAAAAAATGCTATTATTTTTAGGGGAGTGGGGTGCAACTGACAGTGTGAAAGCTTAGCAGTGTCCTCACAGGTTATCCAAGCATCTGAGAGAAAAGTGGCTGTTGTGCCCTCTGTACAGGGTAATCTTTGTCTCAGATGTGCTTTTGTTAAACAGTAATTGTGGATGAAACAAAAACAAACCTCTGCATTCTCCTCTCTCTATCTATTGGTTCTGTTACATGCCTGGACAGGTAAAACAGTGCTTAGCAAGCTGGCTGCACTTTGATATGTGTTTTCTCAGATCCTGGATAAGTGCAGCAAAATCAGTTTTGACTGCAAGGGTCAGTTGCATATTTCTGGGAACATTGCTTTGGTTTTAAAATGCAGCCTTTCCAACTGGGTCAAGCAAAAATAACTTCGATGGAGCAAATCATTCCCAGATACATTTGTGACTGGAATTTATTCACTGCAATTTAATGTTTTGAATAAAGTGTGTGGGATACTAGTAAAATACTAGTTAAAAAATCAAGATGTGATCAAGCTTCACAAAAGAATAACATCGTGAAAACTTTTGCTTCTCACTGACTCACTTTTGTTTTTTTTTTAAAGTAACAAGTTCTTCTTTGATATTTGTAATAAAACCCACAAAACCCCACTAATACTTAGCCCTGCTGAATAATCTTCTCACATAAGAGGGGAATTTTTCTTGTGGTTTTTCAATAGATACTCAGCCTGTTTTGTTTAAACACCTCTGCAAGTTTTTCTTTTAAGTAAGAAGATTTTTCATGAGTTTGCAGGTGGTTTAGAAAAGACAGTGCCTTGCTTTTAGTTTTCTTTTTCTGTTCTAAGATAAAAAAGACTCTAGGATATTTTTTCACTAGTTTTCTTGTAACTAAGAAGAGGTTTGTATGAGAAATAAAGAACATCAAAAGCAAGCAGAAGCAGAACGGGACAATCCCCTGCTTTGCCTGGCTGGCAATGTGGTGCCTGAGGACCCTCAGGACACACTTGGCCCTCCTGGCTGCCAGGGCACTGCTGACTCATGTTCAACTTGCCATTGACCAGGACCTCCAGGGCCCTTTTTGTTCCACTGGTCTCCAGCCTCTCATTCCCCAGTCTGTCTGTACAGCCAGGGTTGCCCCACCCCAGGCGCAGAATCCAGCACTTGTTTTTGTTAAACTTCACATGGTTGGTGTTTGCCCAGCCCTCAGATTAGTTGAGGTCTCTCTGCATGGCCTCTCCATCTTGAAGTATCATTGTAAAACTTATTGTACCTTTGAGTGCTATGTCCAAGTCATTTATGAAGATGTTGAGGAGCACAGAGGCTCAAGTGGAGCCCTGTGGAACCCCTCCAGTGACAGGTCCCCAGTCTGATGTCACCCCATTCACTGTAACCCTTTGTGCCTGACCCATGAGCCAGCTGCTCACCCATCACATGATGTGTTTATCTACCTGTGGGCTGGGCATTTTCTCCAGAAGGATCCTGAGAGAGACAGCATCGAAAGCTTTACTGAAATCCAAAAATATTACATCAACTGGATTGCCCTGATCAGTTAGGTGGGTTACTTTGTCATAAAAGCAAATTGAGTTGTCAAGCAAGACTTTCCTCTCAAGCTGTGCTGGCTGTGACTGATGACTGCATTATCTTTCAGGTGTTTTTCAATAACTACCAGAATTATCTTTTCCATAATTTTACCAGCCACTGAAGTGAGACTGCTCTCCTTATGCAGAAGCTTTTCTGGCCGCTTCACTCCTGTCACCAGAGATTTTTAAACTGGTCTTTTTTGTGTTCACTGTGGCCAAGAAGAGTCAACAATCACCACTTCACTCATGAGACCTTTTCTGTTAACACGCTGCAAATCAAGGAGGGCAGCTTTCCTGGTTGGCTCCCTTAGCACCTGTACCATGAAGTTATCATGTGTTTTAGAAATTTTACCACGGTTTTAGAAATCTTATAGACCTGTTTGTACCAGCTGTGTGGTGCTCTGACTTAACATATGGCCTGTTGAAGTCCCTCATAAGGACAAGGGCCATTGATTCAGAGGCAACATTTAGTTCCTTAAGGAATAATTCATTGGTACTGTTGTCTTGGCTGGGTGGCCTATAGTAAACTCCCAGTTTGCTGTCCTACTTGGTGTGTGTGGATGTGCACCACGTTTTTGTGCAACCTGGAGATTTAATTCACTTTCAGTAACACTTAGGATATGTTTCTCAGCTCAAAAAATATTATTTGTACAGTTCCTTTTTGAAGGAAAAGTCCTGGCAGAAGTACACAAACTTTGATCAATCTGTGAAGTGCTGTGTGTTTTTGGAAGGGGCCATATAAAAATAATGTTTACAGAGCGGTCAGAGTTTCTGTATGTTCTTTATTTTATACTGTATAGGTTATGTGGAGCTGTTTTTGTTTGTTTTCTTGTTGTTTTTGGTTTTTTTTTGGTTGTTGGTTTTTTTTTAATTTTTAGATTTTCGATGGACTGAATCAGTTTCATTTGTGAAACAGTGGTCCCAGGAAGAATAGTCATCCTTATAACCTGCATCCCAGGTCCTTAACCCTTTCAGAAACTACAAAACTGAGCAGTATCAGAGCAGTAAGGGCCTGTTATGCCTCAACTCTTGTAAGTCCTCAGATGCCTTCCCTGGAGCCTCATTCCTAAGGCAAATTAAAGGGAACTGTTCATACAGCAGGCTACAGTCTTCAAGGCATGATAGTGTAGCAATGTAATTTAGACGTTTCCCAGGACCTCTGCCATCCCGCCAGCACTTAGAAGGGGACCAGATTTCAGGTGACATCACTTTGGCTCCTCCCATGTGAAGGAGTAGGGGAAGAGAGGTTAGGGGATTTCTGTACTCACTGATCTGTGCAAGTATCCTGTCCTGCTTGGCTGGTCTTCCTATCATACCCTCCTTTGCAGTTTTATTTATATTCTACTCCTTGCTTAGCTGGAAAGTGCCATCCAGCTGGAGCAGATCAGGTCTATGGATGTACACCACTTGCCCAGCACTGTGCTCAAGTCCTGCATTCTGCTACATGATTTTGGTCTGTTAGAAGATGAGGGTTGCTTTGGTCCCTTTGCAGATGTCTTCATGCCACAGCCTCTTGCAGAGCTGTGAGCCAGCAACTTTAACAGAAGCAGTGGAAGATGTTGCAGGGTTAAACAAAATCAACAGTACATGCTGCACAGAGTGACATCTGCAGAGCCTGATTGTTTTCAAGCAGTGTATTCACATTTCTGTAAACTCTGGGCTCAGTCAAGTGGGTTTTTCTGTGCTGAACTGTACTTATATATAGCAGTTCTCCTTATGTCCTTCACCTCCAAGTGACATTCAGAAGAACTGAAGTGTTGGCACCTTTCTCCAGGATTGTATTAGCTGTGCTTAGCAATGGCAGATGCCCATCACCAGCTTGCTCCTGTGTCTGATCAACATGACTCCAGGCACATATAAGAGATGCCTGTAAAAGAAAGAAGCTGCACTGAGAAATATACACAGCTCTTTCAAGGTTTAGAATAATGTCAGAGATGAAGCACTTGTCCTTTTAACAAATTAGCTGAAAAAGTATTTTCTGCCAAGATTCTAATTGCAGCTTTTAGCTTCATAGTCTGTAGGACCTTGAAATGTTAGCTGGCATTTTGCTGTGGTCATGAAATGTGACTTGTTATTAATTCAGTGTTCAAGGACAAGAAAGTAGGATTTCTTGGATTCACAGGTCACTGGAAGAAAAAGGTACTTGGCTCTGAAAATTGAAAGGAGTCTTGGTCTTCTGGGAGCTGCCTTTAGGGTGTTGTATATTTGTAGATGTACAGCTAGAGGAATTTCCCTTCTTTGTAGTTAGTAGGATAGTAAACTTTTCAATGACCTGTATTAACAAACCCTCAAAGGTGTTTGTTACAAAAAAAAGTTCCATTGATCAGCACCTTCAAAGACTAGAAATTCAAAGATTATGACTGACTCTGTTCTTGAATGAATCATTTGCTGAAAGTTTGAAGTATAATGCAATTCCAGCTACCATACTGCAATAGTTAATTCCAGGGGCTAACTCTCTACCTTTAATCAGATGGAGTCAAATCTTGCTCTTTCAAGAAGTTAATTTACGTTGCTGGATCCTTGGCTTGGAAACATCAAAGAGCACCTGTGGCAGAGGAGAGAGGACCTTGTCTGCTTTTTACCTTTAGAAGCAGAGAGTACAGGTTGAGCAAACCTAAATTATGAAGTATGCCTGGCATTTCTGAGGACTGATCCCCAAGTGTTTATTCTTATGGGTGCATTCTACCACTGTAATTCTTTTTCATTACAAATTAAGTAATTCAGTATTAATAAATATGTGATTAAGACTGTCCAAGTCTTTCAATTGTAAATCCTGTCACAGTTTGTTATAGAATTTTTCTTAAGGGGTTTGGCTGATTCCTCTTCCTTATGCTTAGAGGTAAAATTGGTGCTGTCAAACTTTAAGCATAATACAGTCCTGGAGCAACTCAGAAGTTAGGTTGCATCCACGTGTAAGTAGGGCTTACACGTCACCTGAGCTTTTTATTTGTTTTTTTTAGGCTGTATGGAGGCTTTCTGCAGACCCGTATTAAATGCACAGACCAGAGGTTACTCCTATTAAGAAAGGAATGAGTGCAAAAGGAAGCCAAGTTTTGTAGAGTAGGGAGAGAAAACTTATCCCATGTTAAAATTAATACTTCAAAAGGCTGAAGTGCTATCCAAATGAAGAAAATGAAACCATCATAAACCCTGGCAGGTTGAGTGTATAAATGCAATTATCTGTCCAAAAAAGAGTTTGAGAAACTGTTAACAGAAGTAATAAATCTCTCTTCAAATGCATCAAGAGCAGGAACCATGCCGGAGAGTTGGTAGGGCCAAAGATGATACAGGTATCAAAGGATGGCTTAGGTAAGACAAAGATGTTGCAGAAAAGTAAATAAAGCTTTTTAGAGTAGAAGCCAGGGAGATTCTCATCTTGGAGCTTTTCTTTGTGACAGGCTCATCAGATGATCATCCCAAAATTAAAATTACGGAGCAGTAAATGAACAGTAACACAGTGCTAGAAGCAGATGGCATTGACTTAAGAGTTTTGGAGGTATTTGGAGGTGAAACATCTCAATGATTAACACTGGTGTGTAACCACTTACTTTGCACTGTTCTGATGGCTGGTAAATGTGACACCAGACTTTAAAAATTCCAGCATTCCAGCTGAGGTCCCAGGGAGGTAGGGGCAAGTACAAATAATGTCTGTAGTTGAAAAACTGGTAGAAATGGTAAGAAAAAAATGGAAAGAGTGAACACAGAAAAAGATGATGTTTTGCAAAGAGTTAATACTAACTTGTGCAAAGGGAAGTCCTACCTCAATAACCGATGCGTTCTTTGAAGTGATTTGCCAAAACATGTTAGCTATGAGAGACCTTTTGATATGAACTACCCAGATTTCTGAAAGGCTTTTGGCAAGATTCCTTCACCAAGATCTTTGAAGTGCACTAGATAAACAGTTTAGATGTACAAGGGAAAGCACAGATGAAAAATAAGCTGAAAGGTAGTAACCATGCTGGGGAGGCAGAGAATGGTGAACTTTCCTACAGGTGCAGGGACAGCAATGGAACTCCATGAGGAGTCTGTGCTAGGATCTGGGATGTCTATGTTCCATGGTACTCATGACTATCCAAAATAAAATAATGAGCACAAGTGGGAAGATGATATTCTGTCACATAAAATCCTAACCTAACATAGTACTGGTACTTCTGTGTTAAGGTGGGCTTTTCTCCATTGCCTGTCTGGGGGGGTTTTACCTGCTGACATAAGTACCTAATTAGGGGTCTAAAAGACAGATGTTATGGACTTCCACTAGACTTCTCAATATAAGGTTTTGAATGCTGGGTGCCTTAAAGGTGAACAGTGGGCATTCATGAGTCTTAAAAAGGCTCCTTGATTCTCTGTGTAAATGTTTTCTTAGAATGAGAGGTGCATCTACCCCTTTATCTGTGGATCACTAGCAGATATATCTAAAGAGACAGTCTCTCTACAGGTTCCTGATGTAGTGTGTATCACACCATTTATCAGCAGTCAGGTGGAGTAATTTTAGGCTACTCTATACATACAGGTTCGTAGTTTTACATTAATTGATAATGAAGGATTTTATGAAGGTCTGAGCTGTGTCGCTTTAATACTGAAGACTGACACCTGAATCACAGTGCTTTCCGGTGGGGACTTTGGTAGCTAAAGTTCTGGTTTTCTGCCAAGGAATCTGCTTGACTCATTTCAGGTGACTGCAGCGTCAGTTTGTCTTGCTCTTTGTTTGATTCAGTTTTTTGTTCTACCCATAATCTTTGCTGGTGGGATAGTTGTTCTCCAGACCCCTCCATCATGCTGTAAAAAATGCTCTACTGGACTGTGATGTAATTTCTTGTTATTTTGGACAGAGAGCTGTGGAACAATTGTTTTTGAGATTACAGACTCTGCACAGCACTCCAAGGAGACCTGGGCAAGCAGAAGTGCCCTCGCAGGAAGTCAGTCCATATTGTTCAGCTTGCAACGCCCTGGCCTTCAGTGAGTGCTTTTTATTTCTTCAGGATGTTTTGCTCCAGAAGTGAGGTTAATTTTGTATATGCCCTCTCACCTTCATGAAGTTTCATGGATGCATTATTGAAGTACAGTTCTGTTGCTTTTTTTGTGACATTATTGGTCCTTGCAATACTTTGATGAGACGTTCATTACCGTGCTATATTTCCAAACCAAGATGAATCTATCTGTGATGAACGTACACAGAATATGCAAGGGATGACACTGTAACAAGTTTTTTGTTTGTTTGTTTTCTGACATAATATTAGTGGATATCAGCATGGAAAATCATGAAGCTGAATAACATTAGGAATTTTCAATTGACTTGTGAAAGACCTGAAGACTGTAGGCTACGCTAATGCAACAGCAAAGGTATCAGTGGAATTGAAACCATAAACTCCACTGTTGATTTTGTTTGTGTTTAGATATTAAATCACACACATTACATGACAGTGTCAGTGTTATTTACAAAATTGCAGCCACATTTGGAACAGATGTTGTTTTTGAAGTAAATTGTTTAACAGAACAAACTGTCCCTGCAAAGCCACAAGTATTAATATTGTAATGATGATCTTTTGGATAAGCTGTTGCATATAGATGACACACAACCACTGCAACAGATACACTCTGGCTTTCTCTCAGTAACACATGGCACAAAGAAGCTGAACATCAGTCATAAATTTTCCTACAGAAGCTTTCTTTCTATACAAAAACCAGTCTACAACTTGATAAAACTCCAAGGTATTTGTAGTGGAATATAGTTAGTGGGCTTCCTGAAACTATGTTCAGTTCCTATTTCTGCCATGGACTATTTCACAAAACCATAGCTGACTTTTAAAAAATTCCTCCTGCTAATCTAATTTGAGGACCACTGAAACAAAGTGGAGCCTCTGACATCACATTGTTGAAGGTTTAGATCAGTACTGTCCACTTTTGAACATCTCACCTGTAGTGTCTGTGCATGACTTCTTTATTTGAAAAACTAATTGCAATATTCACCATCCTCTGCTCCACATATCTGTCTGTCCATCTGTCTCTCTCTCTCTTTCCCTCCCTCCCTGTCCTATGGAGTTGAGAAGATCTTGTAAGGCCTGTAGAAGTCTAAGCTCCCTCGAAGTTTGCACCTTCTTCCACTGAGATTGTGTAAAACTGGGTATCTAATGCCCATGAGGATCTAGCTGAACCCTGAAGGGCTAGGGACAGACTTTACAGTGTTGTGTGTCACAAAGGCTCTTCAGTGGCACTGAAAGACTGTTGCATGGGTCTTTAAAAATAATGACAACAGTCAAGGAGTAGTTCTTTTGATTCTCAAGTGGTTGTTACTTGCTGCTGTACAAATGACTGACACTGATCTTTGATACTTGCTTTACATTCATTTCACTACTAGAGGGACAATAACTCACCTACGAGGGAAATAAATATTGTGATACTTAAGTATTGGAGAGGATGTCTTCTGATTCACCTTTCCAAAAATTGTTAGCAGGTTTGATAGGAAGAACTTAAATTACTTTGAGGCATAATGTTACAATGAGTCACTAAACAGCAGCCTCAGGAAATCATGGGGAAGAGTGATTTGGTAGTGACATAATATGGGAACTGTTTGGCAGAGAGAGTTGTTTGTACTAGTGGTAAAAGTGCAAATCTGAAGAAATGAGGGAGGCAAACAGCCATGAAAAGAAAGGCAAAAAATTACCTGTCCTCTAAAATATTTTTTACCAACTGACAAGGAGTTGCAGTATAGATGGAATTTATTTTACATTCAGCCTTTCTGCTGTTACATTTCTATTTATTTCCACTGGGATTTCAAATGGAGTTTTTTCCTGAGGGGAGTCATACCAATATGTGAGCACATGTATGGAAGAGATGGAAAGATCACCTTAACTGACATCCTGATAAAGAACTCAGCTGCTTAACTGGAAAAATGTTATGCAAACCACTGTGTGTCATATTTTTGATTCTCATTAGTGACATCAGAGGATATTTACTTTGTTTACAACTCAGATTGGTCTTGCCTGCCTCTGTAACAATTCTGAATAGACATTTGCAAACTTATCTTCTTCTTTGTGGCTATGTGGTTGTTAAATTAATCAAACCCAAGGCAAAAGTTTTCAAACCAGATGGCCTTAGATGAGGCGTTTAAATGTAGTGGAATAGTCTGCAGGTGTCTCTGCTGTTTTTAAGGTAAGGAAGCCTGAGTAGGTCCAGCTAAGATAATTTAAAACACCATTACTCCTAGCTGCTCTCCACACCTTTTCAAGTACTGTTCATCACCTCCTCTGCAGTGGCATCAGATAAAGTGTGCAGCTGTTTTGAGCTTCCAAACTACTGTAGCTGCACAACCTACAGAGATCAACAGCTTAAATGAACATGCTGCAAGCTGGAATGGTTAAAATACGAGCAAAAATCCTGACTTTTCTATTCTTCCTATGGGAATAGTAACAAAATAACCTTTGCCTAGTATAGTGTAGCAGTGCAATTAAATGCAGAGATCTATTTAGCACAACCCTCTTCTACTGCCAGTTCCCCTCTATCCACCCAGGTAATTTTAACATAGATAATGAAGAGATTAAGGGAACCTTGGGAAGAATGTTTCCCTATTTACACTGCTACAGCTGCAACAGCACTGTCTTCATGAGATGGGGTTGGTGGAGGAGGCCAGCCTGCAAATGTGTGCTGCTGTTTATGGTATTTCCAGCAGCTGGAAAGTGTCTGTGGAACCTCCAGAGTGTGTGGCACCAGGCTAGCATGTCTCCAGAGGTACTGCTCCTTTTGCCTGTGTGTCCCTGGGCTTGTGATGAGGCCTGAGATACTGCTTCTCTCCCTGCCTAGAGACTTCATGTAGCTGGCATGATACCAGGGGGAGACTGGGCCATCATTATATCTGTTTATGTTCTGACAGAATAAATGAATTCAAACTTGTGTAGGATAGTGAGGTCAGGGAAGGTATCTTTCATTTGCCATGTTGAGTGTGGGAGTGTTACATATATTAATATGGCTCTGTTTGAGCTGCTTCATGTGCTGTGGACATCAATGTTCAGAAGATTTTAACAAGAAACATCTCGTTGGCCAGTTAGTAAGTTCCTGTACTGTATGGCTTCTGCCTCTAGAAAGTGCCACAGAAACGAGAGAGTGTACAAGGAACACCATATGATAGATAATATTAACATCATGTGATAGACATTAAAATGATGCTGGAGGAGAAAAAAGGTTATTTTATGATAGCTTGTCTTTTATGTATTCCTTTGTGCTTGATTTCCATTAACTGAGAAGTTTCATATGATAAAAAAGCTCAGTAGGGACTTAAGACAATAAAAAGCAATATAGAGACTTGTGTTCTTGCCAGGTATCTGCACATTGCTCCTTGGTGATGATGCCAGAGTATTTTCCAAACAGCTAGCTGAGCTGTACCTGTTATCTATTTCTGAGAAAAAAATGTTGGTGTAACAAGTCCTGTTATAAAAGATGCTTGTTTCTTAAAAGTGTGTTACTGATCAAATGTGATTGAGGTATAGGAAAGGGTAGCCTGAGTCCTATCTTTCTAACCATAAAGAACTTCCAGGAAAAGATACCAGGTCCTATTTGTTGACAGAGCCCCAGGCTGTAGTTTCACTTATAGGTTAGGGTTACATGAAGCAGTTGTTACTGCCCTCTCATCTGTGTTAGGAAACCAGTATAGCACCAGAGCAGATGAGGTCAAGTATGTATATTAGCTAGATCCAACCCATTCAAATTCCTCATTATTTTGTCTGTGAATTTGAGTGAAAGTTCTGCTGAAAATACTTGTTTCTTGCTCTCTGGCTAAGTTCCCCATCAAATAAATAGTGACATCCTGGAAGTATAGGGAAGTGAAATTTTCATGTGCCTTTGCCAACTCTTGATGATTTAACACAGCTGAATCCATTGTTCTCTCACACAAAGAAGTTCTGAATCTAAACAGCAATGCTAGGAGTCTTTTTTCAACTACTATAGCCATGAATTTAATGACTTACTTATTTTAATAAAACATGTGAATAAATAACTATTACATTCAATGCAAATGACTCAGTCAGAGAGCAACATTTTCTCTGCTAGTGTTTCATCAGATTTCTAATGAGAGCCAGGTGTTTAAATGATGATTTTCTGTAACACCTTCATGAAGAAGGCAAAGAAGAACTGAATTTCAGATGCAGTGATTGACCACAGCAGGGCACACCAAAAAACTACACCCTGCCAAAGAGTGACGCAAGATTTGCATGAATTTGCAGCTTGTATGACAGTCAGAACCCGATTGTAGGAAATTTGATAGCTGAAATCTGAGAAGGGGAATAGGAAGATGGGTTTGTTACTGTAAACCTATCTAATGGCTATTTGTCTGTTCTCCTTTCTCCTGTACCCTCTTGTGTGTACACAAACACAGAAGACATGTGACAGTATGATCAAATAGCAGTTTGTGGACTACCTTGCTGTGCTGGTCACCACATTCCTGTCCAGCTGCCTTACAGATTTACTGAAAGCCTTGTCAGCCCTGTTAGCTAACAAGTGAAATGGCTAACACATATCTGGCTCATTTATGCTCTGTGGAGTTCAGCGTGCCCAGCCTGGGTGAAGCTAGAAATGCCTTCTCAGATGCCTAAGGGGGAAATGGAAGGACTCTCCTTGGAGCCAAAGTACTCCAAGGAGTGGCAACGGTTGAGGATCACATTTTCTTTGCAACACGGAGGATGTTTGATGTTGTGTGATGGGGCTGAATGCTGAATGGCTGAACTTTTCAAGGTGCCTGCTGCATCTTACCTTCTCTTGGGGTTACATGACATCACCATCCTAATTTTGTCAAAACCATTGCTGAAGACAAAGTCAGAAACTGGAATCATAGTAGATAGGACTTCAATGTTGAATAATTTAAGTTATGCCCAAAGGTTTGTAAACCTGGGTTGCCTACTTTAACTCTCTCCAAGGCTGATTTTAACACATTTATGCAAGTAGAGTGTTCTTAATTTAGTATATAGTTCCTCTGGGTCAGAGGTTTTTCAGTAAGCTTACTGTACATGGTATTACAGATTATTTTTGGTGTCAAGATTCATCCCTATCAAGGTGTTTATGGGAATCATAGCAGGCTGGCTGCTCACAACAATGAAATGAGAACCTCAGTGCATCCTGTTGCTTGGTCTATGTCCTGTATTAAAGGCTGCTGAGAATTAAGGATGCATCAGGCATGACCATGGCTTTGTGTTTGAGGATGTCTGTCTGCTGCTCAGCGGGCTGGATCTGAGTGTGCATGTTTATTGTGTTGGATTCCTTAACAAACAGGGGTCTATTTTGTGTCTGTAGTACGGCAGTGTTCCTGCCCAGTTTTAGGGAATCCAGGTCCTTAATGCTAAAATGCTGACAGTAGTAACAAGGTTTCTCTGGTACCCCTCAGTAATATGTTGGCAGTTAAAATTTTCAATGAGATACATTCACCTATCTCTACAAGATGACATGTGGTTCACAGACTTCACTTGTAGAAGGTCTAAATATGTTTCCATGTCATATCATAGACACATACTTGGAGAAGAAAAGAGATGCCTTTTACACGCTCAGTTTTTCTAGCCAATTTGAGCAATTATGTCTTGGGCCTTTTCTATGCTGACATAAAGTGTCCTTTTAAATTTCATTCCTTGATACCTTAATGCAATAAAAGTCATGTTGCACTTTTGGCTGGCCTGTTACTGTGCAGAGAGCAGGGATGTACTATTTTGCTAGCTGGCAGTGTGGAGGCTTCAGAGGGAGCAGATTTCCTGATTCACTCTCAGGGATTTAAACGTTACATCTTCAAAGTTTAACAGTAAGTGTTCATAACATGACAATTTAATGGATTTGAGCTTTACTCTGAGTTGTGTAACAGGTAAAATTAAAGTTCAGGGCTTATCTAGAGGTTTGGCTCAGAAAGAGATTCACTAGAAAAGCTTGTTTACATAATTGAGGCTTCCAGAACTAACTTCCCTGTAAATACAGTGTGATCAGAAAGCTCTCCAGCTCAGGAATGGCTGCTTTCCAATCCCACTCCACAGTGTGGAGTGCCAGTACTCTGTCCTTCAGCTCTGGCTTAATGCACTGGGGGCATCAGAGGTCACAAAAAGAAAAGGCCAGCTGGGGGAGAGCTGGATTTTGGCAGGTGGACATGGGAGGCTGGGATTTCATTCCCTCCATGCAGTCATCCTGTGCTATCTGACATGCTAATGAGCCTTGTCTGGGGGCCTCCCAGTTGCTCCCAGAAGGGCACAGAGGTCTTGTACCATCTGTCAGCCTATTCAGATGTCTCAGAGAGCCCCCAAAGCCTAAAAAATTATTAGGTAACTATGTTTCTGTAACAAGACCCAGAGTGTGTAAGGTGCCTTCTAGAGTTTAAAAGTCTAACATGTCCATGTTTACACAGAGCCACAAAAAATTAGCAATTTACGCAGTTGAACTTAGATTATATTTGTACTGTATTTTTTATGCACAAATGCAAACTTGCTGCACATATGCATGCTCATGTGTCCTTTTAAGGGTAGCACGTAATGAATACTTGTCACAGGTGCAGTAATTTTTGACACTTAAAACCAATTTGCAATGATAAAATACATCCAAAACCAATAAAATAGTTTCAGTATATAACACTTCTAATGAAATACTTCATTACTGTAAATACTTCATAACTTTCAAATACAAATGAATGCAACATTTTGCCTCCACAGCTGAGAAAATGTTGACCTTTGAAATCTTTGAGTTATTTTTTTCCTCTCTCCCTCTCTCTCTCTCTTTTTTTTTTTTTTTTGCAAAGTGTGTTTCTTAGCAGTATGAAAACCGATTTATCTTTTTGAGGCCAACAAAATGAGGGGACCCCTTTGCAGAATGCCTGTATCCTGATGGTTGGAATGGAGTTATGAAAGACCTTGCAACCCATGATTACCAGTAAAATCACTTTTATTCTCCTCAGACCTGTTGCATCAAATCTGAATGTCACAAAATGCAACACATTTGTTTTGGGAAAAATGATGGGAGAAAACAGCTGTCAGCAATGATTTCTGCTGTAAGATAACAAATACACAAAGTCCTGTGAAACTTCGTGAAGATATGCAAAACACTATTAAGTTAAAATGAGTTGTAATAAAAAAATCTGCAAGGTAGCTTGCCCAGTGATCAGTCACTATCCAGGTACTGTGCATGCACAATGAATGATTAGCTTTGAAGCAGAGCTGAGAAACCTTCTCTGTGAGATCTTACATGTGTTTTTCTTCTACAGTCTGTATCACTCCTCACCAACACTTTTCTTCTTAACTTTTAATTCTGACAAAAGAAAAGCTGACAGAATGAGAACTTCACAAATGTACTGTGATGCACACAGTAATTTTCCTCCCAGCATGTGACATATCTGACTGGGGTGGTAAATCCTACCTGCCTTTAGACTGTATCTCACCAGAGCCCATTGCCAGGATGAGAACTAATGAGAATTTATGAGAATTTATCATTGAGAGACTCCTGAAGAAAATGGCCATCCTGCCCTATAGAACTTGGCACTGATTATCAGTATGAAAGGCATTTTGTTCAAGAGTTCATTGGTTTTTATAAAGAAGGGTGTTCACATTCATTACACTTCTGATACTTTTGTCTGTTAGTTGCATCAAATTACAGAATTTGGTAGAGTTAGCCAATGTCATGTGTCATGCCTTTTGATTTCACCGTGTTTTTAGATGGATAAGTGGATTGGTTCAGCTCATTTAAACTGCTGAACTTCTCATTTTGCTTATGAGGAGGCAGGGGCCTAAGCTTTGTGGAAGAAGATCTGCAGTCTGTGACCCACCCTCAAGCATACCTGCTCCCTCTTATCTTCTGACAAAACAATGTGTTAGCAGCAGGAAAGAGTCACTGTATAAAGCTTGGGTATAGAATTATAAGGACCATTTATTTGCAGTGGAGTTCTTGGCTTTCTAAAGGATCAAAATATTTAATTTCAGTGAAGAACATGAAGAAGCCTGAAGTGACTAGCCTTTGAAAATCAAGCCATTTGTTCCAGTTTCAAATACAGTTAATACTCTTCCATGCTAATGGCATTTCTTCTTTAACCACCTGTTACAAGAGCCAGGAATACACATAGCATTTTCATTTGGTGCAAACATTACCAATGGGCCCCATTGTTCCAAAATGGATGATTTCTGCCTTACTGGCTACCCTGTGAAGAAATATTGAGCAGTGTTGCAGAGGTACAACTGGGAAATTATCTTCTTGGCACATCCGAAATTAACACTTTAATTAAAATTTTATTGTTTTCTTCTTCTCTTAACTGCCTTGGTTTTATGACCGAGCATTTCAAATTTTCTTTTAAAACAGGTGAAAATAGGACAGTCAGACAAAGGTAACTAACTAATCACCATGAATTTTTAACTCAGGATAACATTATGCCTGATTGATGAAAATGACAGCTTAAAGGATTTTTTTGTAGAGACAAGTGTGGGTATCAAAGTAAAGAACATTTCCAAAGACGTTCCAGCTCTTTTGTCCGTAGGAAGAAATCTTTGCACTCTCAGGGGCATCCCAGCTTTGCTGAAAAGGGCGTGTCTGCACCTATCTGGTGCCAGAGAAATTATGAGAGTGCCTCAGCCATTTGCAGGATGCCTTATATAGATTATTACATTAGTAAAGAAGGGAAGAAATTCTGACTGGAGCAGGGGCAAAAAGAAGAAAAAAAGAAGCCCAGGCTTCACCACTGCAGGATCTGAGTTATCACATACATTTCCACTGACAGGGCCTGACTTGACTTCATGCCTTGGCATGGGGAGCACCTTTGGCCCCATGGTCCTATAACGCTTACAGAATTTTTAGTCCCTAACTTAAATGTTGAAGGAATATTTATTTTTCTTCCTCGTAGCATAGTAGTGAATAAGTTGATATTATTGGTTCTCAGTTCTATGTAGAAACTTTAGATTTTATATGTCATCATCTTTTATTCATTCCAAGAAACTAAAAAAAGTAGGTGACAAGTATTCTTTGAATGATTGGTTCAAAAGGAAGATACTCATACCTTTGGTACATGCTGACTAGGGAAACCCAAGAGGATATGTGGGGCCTTGTGCTATAGTTTGTTTTTTGGCATAAAAGGCATATTGCTACTAGTGGACAGAGGAAGTATAGAGAGTCAGAAGGCAACATGTAACATGCATATATTTGAGAGTTCACTGGCTTTTGATTACTCCGATTTTCATTTTGCTTCTAGATTATAACAGATATAAAACATCCCAGAAAAGTGGCACACAGTTTTTTTATCATTTTCACTACCTGCCAAATTTAGGACTTCCAGAGAAGCAGATGGCAGGGAGATGTGTCACGGTGGCTGCCACGATGACTACATTTACCTAGTTTGGACTGCAACCAAGAGAACCACTTCTTCTCATGTGCCACAGACCGAGGCATGGCCACTGAATCCAGCGTGCCAGGGCACCACTGCAAGGCATGAGCAAAGGGGAATTTTGCTCACTCAGCCCTGCATGGCGCAGGAGCTGTGGCAGAAGGGGCACTCTGTCTGCAGTGGCCAGCATGTATCTCCACTGCAAAATCCAGGGTCTGTCCAGGAGCCAATGGGATCTTCTCCTCTGGCCTTGGGATTTGCAAGGTGCATTGGGGCTCTGCTCCCACCTCCCCTAGGCTCCTTCTGATAGGACAAGGGGACATGATGCTCCCTTCTAGTGCTGCTGTGTTTAAATTAGCCTCACTAGTGACTTCTGAGGGCACTTGCTGCCTTTTGAACAGCACATGGCTGGTTCATGTTGGCGTTTGATTTGGAACTTACTGCTACTTATTAATCTGCAAAATAAATCACATCCTGGTGTATGGTTACACTCAGCATATTATGAAATATGCTATTTTATGACATTCAAAACATACAGATTTTTTATTAAGATACCTGTTACATTAGATAAAGAACTATTTTTATTTCAATGAGTTACATATATTTCACCTGCTGTTTCATGCTTTTTTTAGTGCCTTTTCCCAGTATAAAATGAGCTGCAGATATACAGTGCCTCCTGAGACTCTTAGAGAAGCATTACAGAACATAAAAATAACAGCTCCTAGGGGGCACACAGAAACATCCTGCATTCAGCCCTCCCCTTGATTTTCCTTTAAGGGGTCTTTGCTGTTCATAAGATTTCTCTGTAATGAACTATCAGGGCTGGATTTCACTTGTCTATGCAGATGCCTAAATGAGAACCTGATTTTAATAATTTTGATGGAGATGGAAATGCATTTCTTCCTTCTGATCTACTTGGTTTCAGTTGTCAAAGTGACAGCAAGCATTTCTGAAAGGATTTTACTGGGTTTCACTTGCATGACAAATGATACCTCAGCCAAGACCATTTATGTTTGCAAGAAGGGAGTGGTTCATGTCAGACAGAAATGTGGATATGAGTAAGGCAGATACAGAGCTTTGCCAAGCCAGGACAAGAACAGTAGTGAGTGCCACATGCCAGCCTTAGGCGCTGTTGCACCATCTTAGGTGTTGACGGCTGTCTCCCTGCTCACCGCATGATGGGAACAGCCATAGTTTATTGGCTGTCACTCAATGAGACTATGCTTTTATCACTAGCCAGGCCATAAGGTCGGAAATAACTTTAAAAATTCCTTGTACAGTGGTGTCAATGCTCATCCGTTTTAGTGGTGCCACATCAAGGGAATACAAACCTAATAGGCTCACAGCATTCTCCTCCTGCCCTGAATGAAGAGAGAAGCCTCTTGCCTTGCTAGCTGTGTGGCTCCCACAGGAAATGACAAGAAAGGCACGGAAAATGTCATTTGCACAGTCACATTCTGCATATGGAGTGCAGGCACCATCTCTGTTTGTATGAGCCTGCTCTGCCGCCCACCGTTTCCTCTGAGGAGGAGGCAGGACGACCAGTGAGCCAGCTTTTGGAGTCATGTGCACCAGGTCAGCAGCTCTCCAGGGCTTCTATAAACATGGGCATTTGGGCACATTGCCATCCCTATTTGGCCTCTCCAGCAAAGCTTCCTGACTTTGCAGGACGCAGAGGGTCAGATTGCAACGACAGCTTGTGCAACTCAAGGAAAGCACCTGAATTAGACACACAGGCTATCATAACTGCTTTGAAATCAGCTGACGTCTTCCTCCAGACTCTTCATACACAACTTTTTTTCTAATAGGCAGTGATGTTAAGTAAGGAAAACAAGTGGTTACAGACTAGCCCAAGAGACCAAATCCAGATAAGCCTGGAATTGTTCCTACTTAAGTTCCCAGTCTTAGTGCTTCATTTCCTTGGGAGGACTCAGAGCCTTAGATCTGACCAGCACAAGAGAAAAATTGCTAATGTTATCTCAATTTCCTTTTGGTCTTGACCCTTTGAGCCTAAAAACCAAACAGACAAACAAACAAACAAAAAAATCCCCAAAAACCCCACACCAGAAAAAAATGTAGTAAGAAAATTTAGACCCCAAAGGTAAATATAAATTTTTCTTTGCATGCTGGTGAAAAGGAGTTCTCTTTGGGGATATAGAGCCAGAAAACATTCAGAGGATGTTATCAAAGAGAGTGGCTTGGGGAAACTCATCTGCCATATTTGAAGTTTCTTGTCAAACATGCAGTGGCCCCATTTGAAGTGTCAGGAAATAGCAAAAAGCTTGATGTGACTGACAGGGGCTGCAACCTGATGCTTGCAGACCTGCAGGTACAGGGACCAGCAGCTGCCTGTTCTACCCTACTTTAGCTTCCCATCTGGTCAGAAATTGCCACGGAAGCCTTCCCATAAAAGGCTGCCCTGGAATTCACGGCTGGAAGGGGGAATCCTGGAGAGGTGTTATTTCTGATTCAAAGCACCAGGGGGTGCTGAAAAAAATTCTGTGTAGGGCTGAGAGAAAGAAAGGGTGTATGGGAAATTTCTGACCTGACAATTCACTGCCTCTGACTGCGTGCACATTCAGGGAAAGCAAAACACCAAACTAATCCATCTCCCTGATATCTGCAAGGATGTCTGCCAAACAGGTGTCAGAAAAGGCTCCTGTAATATAAATGTGACACAGCTACTAGCTGACATCTGCTGCAGTAAACGAGGGTTGTATTCAAAGCGTGGGCATGCACTAATTTGAAATCAAATCTTTGGAAGCTTGGAGCCTACACACTCGTGATTGGTTTGACTCTAGGTCATGAAGTTTAGGGTACAGGATTTCTTTTCCTAATGCCACGCCTAAAATCACTGCTGATGTTCTGTGCAGAGGAGTATGAATGAAACCTGAAGTCTCTGAGTCTTCATTTTTATTGTTTGCAAGGTACTTGAATGAGATCATATAACGTGGCATATGTGGCTGCCTGCTTTACACTAGAAACTTCAGATAAGTTAGGATCACACAAATATTTCTTAATAAATCCTTGCAAAGGGAGGCAGTGGTATTTTTAGCTTTTAGATAAAAACATGTAAGGCCTACTTATTTCTTTTTTTCTTTTTTTAATATTAATGAATACTTGCTTAACCCATGTAGAAGGTGTCTTTTCAGTTTCTTTTTTTTTCCTCTTTTTTTTTTCTTCTTTTACTCTTCTTTGGGGTAGGGATTTCCTTGTTCCTGAAATTATTTACTATTTCTAAAACATTCTAAATAAAGATTTCTAAAACAACTCCTGAGAGTAAAGTTAATCTATAGGGTTGTGAGGGGCAAATTTGGAAGGAGAAGACAAAGATACATTTACTCACACTCATGATGTCTAAAGTCAGACTAAGAATCAGATTTTTGGAAGTGTTGAAAGATCCAACCAATCTAAAAGTTTGGGAAGAGCAGCTTTAACAAAATTCTTTATCATCTCTGACGTGACTAATCTTTGTACTTGGAAGTTCCTGGAACTATTGCTGCCAGTACATATTAAGTCCAAAAAGATTTCTAGATCTGATTTATTTTATAAAGATGAAAAATAGGTGATGACTTAGCACTTAAAAATTTGAGATTGAGCTGCTAAGGGACTATTTGTGCAGGAATTGAAAATAATTATGAGTGTGTTCTTGCATTGCTTATTATTGCTTCTATGGCAAGGTGTAGTATTAACATGTTTCTTATTGTTAAACTAGAGAGTTGGCTCCACAATTAATGCACTTCCACTGCCTGAGACCTCTGTGGCCACCTGCTGTAAGCCAATGTATGGGTTCAGGAATTATTACAGGACTCAGGGTATTAGCCTTGGGCTAAGAAGCCTGTCAGAGCATGATTAAATGTTCCTTTAATTTTCTGTCTTTTAACAAAAGGCGTATTTCTGTGCAATCCATCTGTAAGAGCAGGGCTTGTGCCTTTGACATGTGTGAAATCTGCAGCTGTCAGAATCTTTCTTTCTTTCTTGTGGATTTCCAACTTGGAGAAAAAGAATAATGCTGGATTTTCTGTCAAAAGATTGGGTATTTTGCTGTGAAGTGAAAGTCTGAGTAGTATTTTATTAGCTTACAGCATTTAAAAAAAAAATATCTATGTATGCATTCTCTTTTGCCTGCAAGATGTCTGTGTCTGGTGGCACTGATTTCATGGTGATTCCCTTGCCCTGATGGAAGTGATCATAGAGACCCACAGGTACACCTTAGATATGTGCCTCTATATCAACACTCCCCATACTGGTTACTGGCTTATCATGCTGGAAGCTTGGGAATGTCTGCCCTGGTTTCTCTGGGTGCCCTGCATCTGAAGCCACAGTGAGATGGGGAGAGCACCGAATTCACAATATCACTCCTAGGATGCCCCAGTTGCAAGCTGAGTTTTTGGCGTGGAAATGTAATCCAGTGCTCCTGCATATACACTTGTGCCTTCCCTACATGTGATGATCACAGGCATGTGATGAACAGCAGCTCCATGTAGTAAACTGCACTGACTGCAACTTAATGTTTATTTGAACTGGGACTATGCCATAGTAAAAGTAAATCTTCCTCTCTGCAGTGAGACAGATGATTTTAGAACTATGCTATTAATTTTGCTTTGATGTGGAAGGCTAATTTAAAGAAAGCAAACAGTTTTAAGCACTTAAAATATTAATAAGCTATTTTCAGGCATAGAGCCCCCTGTATCATAAAGCATCATTGACAGACCACAGGCTTCTGACTTTGTGATCAGATGATGGTTGTCCAAAAGGTTTTCCCTTCACTAAGCACTATGATCTGCAGCCAAATAGCTTCATTTCTTATATTGGAACATTTGAAAGAGCTTGGTGGTTTCAACTGGAGTTCAAACGACAATCCTCTGTTCCACATATTTGCAGGCACATTGCTGGTACTCCATGACCAGGAGGCTTGAAGCAATAGGGTGGCAGTGGGACAGGGTGGCAGCATGACCTTCAGAGGGCAGTCAGTTGGCAGATTGTCCAGGCCAGCTGGAGAGCACTCTCTGTACTCATCCTGGCATTTGGTTTCAGGAGCACAGAGATAAACAAGCTCAAATAAAAATCAGGTTTTATTTATTTCTGCAACCTGCAGTGATGTTTCATTCTCTAAGTGTGTTTTTGTTTCTGTTTTTGTTTCTTTTCATGAGTGGAGAAGGATTCCTTGTGTTGAAAGGAGGAAGATTTCCCTCCTCTTGGCACTGCACCATGGGTGTGTGCATGGCAAACTATTATGTCTATTTCTAGACAGTTTGAAATGGGAGTTTATACTTGAAAAACAGTATTATCTTGCTGCTCTGTGCAGTCAATAAAAAATTATCAGACAGAATTGCAGAATAGTTTGGATTGACCATCTAGTTCCAAACCCACTGCCATGGGAAGGGACACCTTCCACTAGAGGAGGTTGCGCAGAGCCCCCATCTGACTTGGCCTTGAACACATCCAGGGGTGAGACATCCACAACTTCTCGGTGTGTGCCAGTGCCTCACCAACACTGCAGTAAAGAATTTCTTCTGAAAGTTTTATCTAATCTAATCTAATCTAATCTAATCTAATCTAATCTAATCTCACCCTCTTTCACCATAATTGGTTTTGTGGAATGCAATCTCTGAAGCCAATTATTTGTAATAAACAAATAGCAAAATTACAGAAATTCCAGCAAGCTTCAAATGTGGAATCAAACTGACACTCAAAAAGTAACAGGTCTCTAAACTGACATGAATTTTAATTAATGGGGATTCTTGTATTAAGAGAAGACAATGCATTCATTTTTACATATAAAATCTTGAAGAATGCATAGTCAGTGTTAAGTACAGCAGAGTATGTTTAGTACTGCCATTGTCAAAGACAAAGGTAATGATGCTCCTGATTTGAAGGGATGCTTTTCAGGATTATTGCAAAGGAATCAGTTTATCCAGCAACAAAATGCAGTACTTCCTAGAACAAAAGGTGACCACTATGACCACTAAGGGGAACATGGTTTAGGTGCCTCGGGAAATCAGCCCTTGTGGGCCCTCGCAGCTGTGCCACACTTTTGTTTATCTCATTACTTCTAGGTGCAATGTCAGCATCTGAATAGACAGAGATCTTTCTGGAGTCAGGGTCTAGACAACAAAATGAAGAAATTTTCTGCACGCAGTTGACTCTTCAGGGAAAACACAAGTCAGATGACAGGATAGTTTCCAAACTGGCATCTGGCCAGGTTGCTGGAGTTAATAAACTTACTTTGGCTAGAGAAGAAAAAAGCACTACAGGAACCTCTAAAGGAAGTATTCATTCATTAATTGCCTAAATTCCCCTGCTGCTGCGTGATGCCAGATGGCAGTGCTGAGGACAAGCCTGCCACGTGTTACCCATACACCATGGCCAGCCTGGCTGGTGCCTTCCAGAGAGAAACTGCCCCTTCGCTCCATTTCTGAGGCAGCCGTCAAAGATGTTAAATGCTTCAGTTCATCAGCAGAGTTTCTGAGGTACAGACAGGCATTTTCTGCTCAGTTTCTGGGGATGCTGGACCACCTGCTTCCCAGGAACAGAAAGCTTCTGTACCTGGCATTTTCAGAGATGCAATTTTCTACCTTTGTGAGGGGATACTGGTAAAACATTGCTTTAATATTGAGACAAAAGAGGCAGCTGTTTAGGCAAACTAACATCTTGCATGGCCTTGGTATTTTGCTCAGCCTGCTTATTTTTTTATAGTCCAAAGAGGAATGGCTACAAACCAAGCCTTTTAAAAATATTATTCAGGAAATGGGTGCATGAAAATTAAATACAACTAACACTAACAACTATAACAAGGGCATGAAAGTAGTTATCTAATAAAACCCAATTTGTGGTGTGAGTGAGTAATGAATAGGCCCTCTTGCAAATCTGAAACAGGTGACAAGCAATCAATTTATATTTTTTTTGCATTTATAATAATCTCAGAAAGCTCACTGCTCCTGACAACTACACAGATATTTCTTGTGAGGTACACTTTTGTATTTTAGTTAGGTGGTAATTTTAGCACACATGCAGACAAGTACTAGTGAAAAATAGAAATGGCAGGCTGGTTGGTTATGTTTTGTTTGTTTGTTTGGTTGGTTGGTTGGTTGGTTGGGTTTTTTTGGTTGTTTTTTTTTTTGTTGATATGAAAATACACAAACAAAAATATGCCCCTTGTTAGCAAAACCCCCACTCCTTTCTATACTGAAGAAAAACGACTGTATAGATATATTCCTTGAAGTCCTTGCACAGCAGATGAATTTGCAATTTCTAGTCTTGAAACTTTTAATCCCCCATTTGCAGAGAGGTAGAAGATATCAATTTTCTTCTTTTCAGAAGTGCACTAGAACTGGTATCAGGCTGTGTTTGATGTCTGTTTATCTACCAGTCTCCTAAGAAAGCACAATCCACTTCAACTGGACTGAGGTTTACAAATGAGCACTCACTTTGGAGCATCAGGCCTGTTTTCAATTGACTTATGCTTCAGAGACACAGTCAGTCAGAAGGACAGCTTTGAAGTCCCTAACCACATCAGAAGGAGAGGAAATATAGTACAAAGCCTCTTGCACTTTCGTGAGATGCACAGACTTCTGACAGTGTCAGACAGATTACATTTTGCACACTGGCTCACCAGCCCGATTTGGATCAGTAGGTATGTATGATCAACAAAAATGTCACAAGGCTAGTTTGGCTGTCTTGGACTAATATGTTTTTGGAACTATTTTGAAGTTAATGGGAAGATTTTTGCATGGTGAGAGGCTGACATGCCTTTTGTGTGGTGTGGGTTGTAGGGTAAGGATGGGCTGATGTGGGAGGGAGAGGAACCAATGGACCAAAATATATTGGGGTAGAGGTTAACTATATTTTATGTCTGAGGACTACGTGATGTGAAAGAAGGGAAAAGTACACAAAAAGACAGGTCTTTTTCACATATGATTGCAGTTGAGAAGGCTGAACTATCAAGGAACAGCAATGTGTTAGTATTTGGGGTGAGAATGATTGGCAAAAGGTTGACTGACTTATGGGGGGTGGGTAGGACAATAATGCAAAGCCAGCAGGCTTTTGGAAAGCTAGACAATAGTGAGCTTGGAAAATATACAGGAACGATCACATAGAAAATGTGTTTAAAGGAGAAAATAAAAATATTAGTGAGAGTTAGTAATAAGACAAATATGGTGCTGATTCAACCTATAGCAGTTTGAGAGGCTGGAAATTGTAGTAAGTAAATCAATCTAAATCTACTATATGAAATTGGAGATATAAGAGATGCAAATATTCAGGCTACTATGAATAGGTATGATGGAAAAGCATGAAGAGTTAGGGATGAACTGAAGATGGTCAAGCATGGACTGAGGTGAGAGTACTGAGCAGACTTCCATGAGGGCAGTGTTAGTAAGAGGCAGAGTGAGAGAAGCTGTAATCCATCACTGGGTGGGAAAGGAAAGCTGGATGGTGCTGACAAAGCTAAAATGTCTGATGCTTGTTATGGTTTGCTTTTTACCAGAAAGGCCAGCTGACTCAGCAGTAGAGAAGTAAGACCTGAGGACAGATTGAAACAGCAAATATTTAGCTAAGGCAGAGATTTCCAGTTTGTCTGGACCTGACTTGAACCTGGAGGACTGGATGTGCCCAGCCCAGAGCTGCACCTTCAGGAATATCTGTCCTTATTGCAGGAAGGCAGGGGACTGTAACACGTAATGATAGTGCATAGCTTTAAAAAAACAAATGAAGAGGAGACTGACATTATTGTCTCTGACTACAATTTCAATTCCTAGAAAAGTGCTGGAACAAATACTCGGACTGAAATACCAAGAAGATAAATATGGGGACAAACAACAGATAAAATGAAAGTTCTCAGGACAAACAATTTAAAATCTATCTAATTTTCTGCCCTGGCAGCATGGCAGGTTGTGTGCACAGCAGTCAGTTGTCTTGATCTCTTGGTAGGACAGCTTGACAAGCAGGTGACATCCTGATAGACAAGTTGAGGGGACAGAATCTGGCAAAATTGCTCCAAAGTGAGTGTTCAGCTGGGGAGCCAAGTTCAAAGTGTACTGATTAGCTGCTTCTTGTTGAGCCAGAAGGGTGTGATTTTGTTGCAGCCCACCCTGCATTGCATTCTCTTCAGCGTTACTCCAAATCACTAGTAAAGTTGAGTAGAGAGCATGTTGGATAGGTTAAAGTGGTACTCCAGTGAGAAGACCCAGAGTTCCACCTAAGGATGCAAGGCTAGAGCTTGATATGATTATGGCAAACTGGATATGGTTTTGAAAAATAAGATGCAGTTCATTAAGGGCACTGCAGCAGTAACCCTGTGGAAGGAGTCGTATGGAATAAATCTTATACTTATTCCACCAGTTACAAACAATTCTTTAGAAAAGTCCTATCTTTTACAGCAGATCACACACTGAAGACAAGTCAACAATGTCACCATGTTGTATGAAAGGTAAACATCACATGGAGATATCTGACCATATCTGTTAGTTGCAAGATGCATTGTGTTCAACCCGCATCTGTCCTGATTTGGACACTGGACTTCTAGAAACAGATAACCATCTAAATAAAATCCAAAGAAAATAAATTAGAAAGGTCAAAGGCTTAGAAAATAGCACATGTGAGAACAAATTTATGGAACTGAAAATTGGAAAGGGAAAAAAGACTGAAAGGAGCCTAGATAATGATCCTCATCACAGAGTGTATGTAGCTTCATAAAAGAGGGTATTTTTTCTTTAGGCCTACTTGTGCTAGAAAATGAGTTAAAATTGTAGTCGACAATTGACTGCAGCAACTGCTAGCAAAGTCTTACTACCAGAATGAGAGAGGAATTACATGGGGTATTTAAGAATGTCACAAATCTCTTTATCCCTGGAAAAAGAAAGGAGATGGTCTGCAGGATCGCTTGCCATAGAATTAATGCCTTTGAAACAATTGAAACAAAATTGTGTACTGGAGCTGAGGATTGACAGATAAATACACACAGTTTCTTCATTATTGATGGTCTCCTGCACTGGAAACTTTATTTTTTACATCACTTACGTCTTTTTCCCTGTGTTAAGAATTTTTCAACCATATGACTCCTAAGAAAAGTAAAACAGATAGAGGCTTGTTCAGAGGTTTTTACTTACCTGTTTAATCATCCTTCTTTCCGTGTTTAGGGCCTATATGGACACCACAGAAGTACAAGAACTTCTTGTCGTTGATTTGCTGGAGGTTTCCTACTGAGTGTAGTAAACTGTTTTACTATAGAAAGACATACATAAGATACTATGTGTAACTGGCGTGTGTGCTCAGAGCTATGAATAGCAAATTTTCTTACTAATAAGTTTTCAGCTGCCCTTGTCTTGATGGACCAGAATGAACCAGATGAACTCAGAAACTTTGCTATACCTCTAGATACAGCTATTAATACTTACATTGCCACATTATCTCTAAGTTTTAACAAAAAGCACATATAGAAAAAGTACCAAATGCGGGCTAATATCTGAAAAGTTGATGTGCTCTATCCCCAAGTCATCAAAACACTGTGGGATTTGCAGGTCTAGTGATTAACAGTGCTTGATAAAAGCAGGGGTCAATCTTTCGTTGGCTTTCACAGCATCACTTCTGAAATTAGACTGGTTGCTTATCTTATCTGATTTGTACAGATTTGGCTGTGCTGCTCGTGAAAGTTTGCACTAGGCTGAGACAGATGTGTAGAATTTTTTTTTCTTTATTAGAGGACAAAATGTTGAGAGAGACTCAGCCTGTTTTTCTAAGACATTCTCCACCTGAAACAGCTCCCCTCAACTCTGGGTCTTGCTGAGGAACTGGGAGATCAGAGTGAGCAGGGCCATGTTTATTTATGCTTAATTTAAGCCTTAGATAGTTTCTGTGTGCAAAACCATCAAGTTCCTGTCCATTCCAAGTCTGATGGGTTTTTTCCTGCATTTCTCTTTTTTCTTAGGAAAAGTATAGGAAAGGTTCTATTAACCAGCAAGGAACTGCAGGTGTTTTCTCCCTGAGTCTTACTGTCAACAGGGCTTCTCCTTCCTTGTTAGCAGCCATGAGGATTCCTCCTGAATTGCATGTGTTACTTAGTCTTTGGTTCAGCTGACAAATAGGGTAAGGTCACTGGAAGGCTCCCAGTAGGCTTGCTTAGAGGAAGTCTTTCCTGTGCTAATACTATTCCAAGCAGCTGCAGATTTAATTAGAAAATTTGTTAGGGAGCTGTTATTTCTGGTGGAAAGAATAGCTAGTTAGACCCATGAAAACTATTGTCAAGTAAAGCTGTCCTAAAGATGCATTTCCTGTCAACTCAATAAGCACGTTTAAAGCTTTGGAGATGGATACAGTTTTATTTACAAGCTATTGCATCTCTTGCAGTCGTAGGGATGGTGTGGAAGGTGTGGTCTAGTGCATATGAAAAGTTTCTGTCTTTACCTCAGGTGTAGTAATGAGATACATGTATTAGATAAGTAAGATAATTTATCTTAGGGGCAATTGCAGCATGAGATGCAGCAAACAGGAAGAGTTTGGACTAAGCTGTCATACGTTGAACAATCTCTCTCATCAAAGCCTATCAATTTTATTGGTGAAATTAATTGCCATGCTTAACATGGCCTTGGTGTTATGAGAAAAATAAGGTCAATATTTGATCTAGGACACTTAGATCTTGTGTTTATGACATGGATTTAAAACATGTAGCAAGTTTACCCTTCCTGGTTTTTCTTGTGTTCAAGACCAGTCTGAAGTCCAGTAATGTAAAGAGGTTCATTTATGTTATTGTCCAGTGGCTTACAACCAAAAACTGAAAAAAGGCTATGCAGACAAGAATATGCACATTCTTAAAAAGAATTTATCTGTGATGCAAGGACTTTCCATTAAGTACTTTGCCTTTGTGATTCAGGGAGAGCCTTGACCTGGTCCACTTCCCACAACAGATCATTAGGTTTTAGTTCTGAATACGGAGTCAGTTCTGCTGCAGCACAGGGGCTTAATCCTAAACCATTCATCTCCCTAACCTCCCCTCAGATAAATTTAAACTGAAAAACAAAGAACGCAGGCCAAAAAATATGTGAGTAGGAGTGGAGATTAATAGCTGGATGTATTTATGGTTGCAAAGCAATCATATAGCCTGGCTTGCACAAGAAAGTCATCCTAGTAAATTTTAAGTTAGTCTCAAAAGTTCCTTATGTGTGACTAAACATGGAAATCTGATTTTTTTTTTTTTTTTTTAGCTCTATTTACTGTTATCTTCAGTCATTTTGCTGAGCTGTTACATGATGTGGGTGATGTAATTGCAATTGCATCAAGATCACATGAAGCTGGAGATGTAACAGTGGCACACACTGTAGTAAAGCAGGGTTGGACTGAGTCATGCTGTGCAATATCTTCTGTATGGGGATGGCAGGGCTGAGAACCAGCCCCAGGTCTGGCCCTCCTACAGCTCCAAGTCATCCTCCCAAGATAACCAAGTTCACACATACACTTCCCAGCATCTTGGACTGTCAGGTCTGTGAAATCCAAAGTGTATCATGAGTCATCGGCACTCAATCCACTCAAAAGTTAATTTCCCCCAAGAGCTTTGGGAAAGAGCTCTGAAAGAGAAGATGTCATGGTGGGAACTTCATGCTGCCATGGTTAATATCCTCTTTTTCTGTCAATGTTAGTTGGCATCACAGTTCTTGTAGTAGTCAAGGGAGGGAATCGTTAACTTGGAGGACTTAAATCTATGGAAGGAATAGGCTGGATGCAGGCTGAAAGGAGCTATAGGAAATGTGTTTCCTGAAAGAGATATTTAAAGGGGGAAAAAAGGAAGTGTAAATTCTTGAGATGGAAAGGAAATCACAATTCCACAATAAGTTTGGAAGTTATCCAGTGGAATATAATAATAAAGTTCAAGGAATCATCAAAAGCACATTATATTTGTTATTAACTGTAAGAACAATATTTTGCTATTTTATAGCTCTGAGAGAAAGCATCAACTCTTTACACACAACATGAAACACGCATTTGCTAAAGGCTGTTAAAGGAGTGGGCCATGTCCTCATTAACGTTGGCAGGTGGGTGAGGAGGTGGTGCCCGCAGCAAGCCTATGTAGCTCCTTCACTGAGGCTGGGTTAATCCCAGGCAGGCAGGCTCAGCAAAGAGGTTCCAACCTAAATTTCAGCCATAGCAACTACAGGCAAACCATAAGGCAGGGATGGAGGACACAAGTTTCAACAAAATAGGTATCATCCATCTGGGCAAGGTTAAGCCATAGTGGCTTGGAAAGCCCTAAAAGGATAGATAAAATGATAGCTGTAACATTTGTAAACAGGAAAGACTAAGTGTTTCTGAAGCCATTAGTATCCTGCCAAGCTGGAGGAGGGAGAGCCAAGTCTGGTAAACATGGAAAAGAGAAATCGTGACTTTTTTCTTTTTTCTAGAGAGGGCCCTTTTAGGAAAATGAAATTTCTTTCATGGAGAGATTTGTTATGATGATCTGTGTTTTTAAAATGGGGTTTTGGGGTTGTTGTTTTGATGGGTTTGTTTTTGGTTTTGGACTTTTT
>VZTH01017830.1:47584-103138 GCA_013397815.1 Aleadryas rufinucha | reverse complement strand
TTTGGGGGGGGGGGGGCTTTTTGGTTCAGGTTTTTTTGGTTTTTTGTGGTTTTTTTGGTTGGTTGGTTGATCTTTTATTTATTTTTCTGGGGGTTTTTAAGTGTTTGGTTTGGTTTTGTTTTGATTGTTTTCTTTTGGGTTTTTTTTCTCTGGTTAAAAGCCTTTTAAAGCATATGGTTTTTATACTTCATAGATGACCTATTTTGAAAATTTTCTTAAGACATAATTAAAAGTTCAAATGTCAAAAATAAAATGTGTTTTGTGAATAAAAAGAAATAATTAGGATTTTAACTTTAATTTTAGTTGCTCTAGTTTGGTCTATTTTCCATACTATCTGTTCATGAACTTTTCAGGATTTTAATTTTCTCCTTCCATTCCTGGCCAGGGCACTTCCTTATGTCTCAAAATCTTACAGCTATTGGCATGCAGTTGTGCTACTAGAAAACTTAGTTGCCTTTAATAACAGCATGGAATACTGGTACAGCACGAAACATTGTAACAGGGAACAGGAGAGTTATGCTATGTAAAATTTTAGATTTCTGCAAGGGGAAAGGAGAAAAAGTGAGAATCTGTGCATTCAAAGATGAGGAAAAAAAAACCCGTATTTTATCTGTTTAGCTTTGGATAGACGGGAGAGAAAGTTTGAGCAAGAAGAATGGGAACACACACACACACAACTTGTCTTATTGAAAAATAAACACTGTAAGGTGCTCAATGCTGAAAAGCTTTCCTATAAGGAATGTACTATCAGACTACAGGCTGTGGGAATTCTTGCACATCCTTCTGAAGCTGCTGCTAATAGGTGGCACCAAAAGGAGAAGCTAGAATAGACTCTTTTTCTCTATCAGGCTGAGTGTGGCCTGTAACAAATAGAGAAAATACATATCATAAAGGTCAGTTCCACTGTGGATACTGCTTTTGAATGAAACAATTACTTTAGCAGCCCAAGGAACAAGTAAGTGTTTTGATGGTAATTCAGCCCTTCAGTCTGGGCCTCCTGCAACAGCAGCAGTCCTCCTTCTGTCTTTGTGTGGTCTCTGGCGCTCTCCTGGGAGACCATTGACTTTCTGTGATCCATCCATTAATCACTGCATATGTTGTACAATATTCTTATCAGCTTGAGAAGCAGCACAGCCTTTTCCAGGAAATGCTTTGGAGGGGCCCCACACTTCACACTTCCACGTGAAGTCTCCTAGTGCCAATATGCTCTGGTATGGAATGACATCAAACAAACCAGCGATTTCCTTGGAGTGTGTCCTGGAAACTTGAGTTCTTGATGGCATCTGACATCCCATTTGCCTTGAAGTTAACATTTTGATGATGTCTAGCCTGGCTCTACCTTTATACAATTATAAGCCATGGATTTTAAGCTGTTTATAAGAGATTAAACTGTTTTCCAACCAGCTGCTGCAGTCTGATGCTTGGCATATGGGTAATGGATAGGGTTACCACATTGGAAATGTGTGTAAAATTGTAAATACCTTCATGAAAAACTGTGTAGAGATATTGGTGAATTGCTCAGAAAACTCAGAGACTAATGCTGTTTTCTGGTAATCATGACAATTTTTCAAGAGGATCACACTTCTTATTTTCAATTTCAGTTTCCATTGCATATAGCACCAGCATTGAGGGGCAACAGAAGGAAAGCTGCTGCAGATGAATAAGGCCACACCTACACCTTGCATAACTGGTAAAGCATGTCTCAAACCAGTGTAACTGCCACCTCACATGAAATGAAGGTCTGCCACACAGTCAAGAGATTTTCCTGCTCTTGCAAGGGTTTCATGGTCATTGTGTCTATGCCGGTTATTTAAAATACAGGTATGGCTCTCCCTGAATTGGTATTACAGCATCTTCAGTACTCCATTCTGAAAGCCATTCCTGGTGCAACCGTCATAACTGCAGAGTCTGGAACCACTTTCTAGCAGACATTTTGTGCTTCTGTTTTCTGGGGATGGGAGGGGTGGGCTCTGCATGCTTAGAAAGCAAAATCACCTTCCCCAGGGTGAGCTTGTGGGCTGGCTGCCACAGTTGGTGAAACACAGCTGCTGGGTGGGCTGGCATCAGAACCAGGCATGTCAGGTGGGATACTGCCTCATGCTCTGGCACAGCCCATCTCACATGCTGTCTTGCAGTTTCTCTTGATGTCTTCAGAAGCACTCATATTGTGACTTCAAAAAACTCAGCATGGTTTGGAAAAGTGCTCTTCTACTCCAAAACCAGGTCACTGGGTGAAATGAGAAAAACGGAAAAGATCAGTTTCTCAGAGGGGTGATTTCTGTTAAGGCTGTACATGGTCTGTTATGAAATGGCTTAGGAGAATTATTCATGCCTGTGGAGCAGTACAAGCAGGTCATCATTTGCAACACATTTAGGCTTTACAAGTGACTGACAGATCGTGCTGTGACCTAGTTAGGGAAAACATAATCTCCATTACCGGATGGTAGTTTAAATAGTTCAACACTTCAATATGAGCAATATTTCTCTTTCGTTAATAAAATAAGAGTTGGCACTTACAGCTTTTCTGAGGTTCCCCATCCTCACTCTCTTTCTAAAGTATGGTTTGAAGGTAGTTGCCGACAAAATGTCTGGAGAAGTTAAAATATTTTATTACCTTATTAGAGAAGAAAGAGATAAAAATATGCTGGAAGCCTGCTGTAGAACCATCTAAACCAGGTCTTTCTTCCTGTGTACCTCCTAAAGAGGTATCCTGTGTTATGACCATGCTATTTTCACTTGATGCTTTGTGACCTCTTCATTTGAAGGCAGGTCTGAGTCAAAGCCTTGGAGTTTAATTTATCTGACTAATTGGTAATCCAAATCTAGTCAGCTTGAATGAAACCATAAACTAGAGCAGTTGAAGCAATACTGTAAATTTTCCATGTTGGAATTTCGGGCACCTTTTGTCGGTACCCCTTTCAGCGCCGTCGGAGTTCTCATTAAAGAGATGGGACTACCGCGGTTATTCACGATTTATTACTTAAAATAACAAACAAGGCATCAGTCTCAGAGGTCGTGAGATTTGGTAACAAGGCGCCATAACGAAGGATAGTCACAAGATTCAAGGTTACATGGCAATTTGTAACTTTCTAATCCAATAAGCAATTAACATGAAACTTTGTTTTGACTTTATGACCTATCACCTGTAGTACTTTTTACTGCAATGCAGCTGTCTCTGAACCAATAATTCTTTAGGTCACGTGCACACATATACTTCTATTGTAACATCTAAATTCTTAACTTAAACTATAAAATCACGTTATTATACTTAAAACCCTCCACCATAACACCCAATACATATTCTTACTTATAACTACAGAAACATAGGTTTGTAATTGTCTTGCTTAAGGTCTATATACTTCTCTGTTATTACAACAGCCCAAGCTTCTTCCAGGGCCGCAGATCAAACCCACCACCAACTACAGAAGTTTTTGCTTCTCAGTTTCCTACACAATACTCCCAGTCTGTACATTCTCCTTCCCAAAGACACTGGAAAGTCAACAAAGAAACTGCACAAACTGAAAGGAAACCACCTCATTGGAGGAAAACATTTGAAGGGAGGTGAGGAGCTATTTAACCCATACAGTCCTGCATTGATGGTGATGTCTTGAGTGCTCTGGAAATTCAGGTTGCAATTCACAGTCTGCAGGTGACCCTATGATGCTCATGAGAGTGGGTAAAACATCCCTGCTGCAGGCAGAGCACCTGGACTCTCTGCCCATCCAGGTGTGCAGGCCACATCTGCACCTTGGTGCCCAGGCTCCTGTGTGATGAGGTGAGGACTGACAGTCCTAGACTCAAAATCCTTGTCCATGCTTCTGATGGTTCACAGGAATGAAAAGCTGACCACAGAAAGATAGATATTTTAAGAGTACAAGAAGTGCTTCAGCAGTTACCAAAGTTGTATCTTAGAAGCTGACTAAAAATCTTTGTGTGGGTTGAAATAATGACACTACATCATACTGAATGGAAGGTGAGAGGGAAGAGGTAATTTCATTTGGTTTTGGTAGACATTGTTGAAAAGGACCCAGCATGAATAGAGATGGTGTTTTCTTTTCAGCAGTTTCACAGCTAAATTAAGCTAAACTTAGATAATGAAGGTATTGCTTTTATACTTGGGGTATACAAAACATTTCCATTTAACATTTAAAAATTGAAAATGGCATCAGGACATCAATTTAGGAATGATGCTACTGACTGTGGAATTGTGTCATTTACTTCAATGGGAACAATTCCTTTAATGAAAATTAAATAAGTACTTAATAAAAATGTCTGAATGTTAACAATCACAAATATCCTATTGTTAAGAGAGCTGCAGAAAAGTTCAGTGGTGTGTCTAAGGGATTAAATTAAGAGATCTGAAGTACAACAAATGACTAAAAGAAGAATCTGTAGAGACACAGGGGGACTCTGAAATTTCCCTCCTAAGATGCAGAGACACATAATTGAAATTATTTTTATCACCTCCTGTGTCTGAGAAGTTTATCATTAAAATAAGCTTTTCTGCAAACTCTTTGTACCAGATTGTGATATTGCTGGCTCTGATCCTCATTTCAACAGTAAATTAAGAGTAATTCTAGTCAGCTTCTTGTAAAATATATGCAAAAGTGAAATGAGACTTGTGGTTTCTGCTGTAACAAAATTTCCTTGACATTTATTAACTCTTTTACTAAGGCCTTTCACTCATTACTAACTGAATTAATGGGAAAAGGTTACACATATTGTTTCAATAGTGTTTAAGGAGTCATGTTTAGACCTTTTCCATATAGAAAATATTTCCTGTATGTCAGTGACTACTGTATGATTGTCAAACTGCTACTAGTTTGCATAAGAGCTGTCTGATAAGACTGTGAAATATGGTAGAAACGCAGTGCTTCGGATTTTTTTATGTTGAAGTGACCAGTTGGAAAAGCAACTTTACTCTCCGTAGGTGCTGACTGAGCCCTGGAGAAGAAAGTTGCTGCAGGAAGATGCTTATTTCTCACGTACCTCTGCCCATGGCTTCCACCCTGGGGGTACCCTGAGAGCACATGGGGCACAGCAGTTTTCAACCACATGAAGTTCCACTGCATGCAATTCATACTGTTAACTTCTGTTATGATCACAAGCAAGAAGAGAATCTGCAATGTGCAGAAACTCCTGTCTCTGTCCTGAGTGTCTCAGGCTGGGTCTGTAGGAGAGTTGGCAGCCCAGACGTCACTCAGCTTGCAATGCATTAGTGGCAGCTGTGTGAACTGGTCCTTGGTGACTGAAGAGTTGCACACCTGCACCAGTGTCAGATAGTCATATTTTTAGCTAGGTTTTCAGTCTCTTCTTTAAAGACTATGATCATTGACATCATTCAGTTGTGTACACCATAAGGAATACATAAAGAAAATTGGGGAAGATTAATTTGCCTTTTCAGGAGTGAATCTGCATGGATTCATTGACTTCACTGGAATTGCTTGTTCCTTTGCAACAAGCAGAGGGAAATAACATGGTTGTATGAATCAGCTGCAGCTGAACTAAAAATGAAAAATAAATTCCTGCTGTATCACAGGCTCCAGGCTGCAAGAGCCAACAAACATTTGCAGTGCAGCTCATCTTTGTTCTTCTGGCACCAAACAACTCCTAAGAATCCAGATGCTGCAACTCAATCCACTCTGCTTCTGGTATGAAGCCAAAACTCTCTTTTCAGATTGGCAAGATGCTGTTAATTTTGAAGGCTCTCTCATACATATTGTACACCCAAGAAGAAGCAAATCTTGCCTGCAAAAGTCCATTGGATCACTAGGTTCTCATCTGATACTGACACCTGCACAAAATGTCACTGATCTTGGAGGGTCATTAAATCATAGAATCATTAAGGCTGGAAAAGATTTTTAAGATCATCAAGTCCAATTATCCACTTAGCACAACAGCAGCATTCACCATTAAACCACATCCTCAGGTGCTATTCCCACATGTTTTTTAAGACTTCCAGGGATGGTGACTCCACACCATCCCACTTTTCTGAGCTGCCTGTTCCAGTAATTGACAATCCTTCCTATGGAGAAACTTTTTCCAATATCTAATGTAAAACTTCCCCAGTTTAAGTATCACATTCCATCCACAGGTCCCTTTCTTGGCTTTCTTGGGAGAAATCAAATATTTTTGTCTGTCAAAGAGGTGTCAGGGGTATGACAGTTGAGGGGCAGAACTGACAACACGCATATATAGAAAAGCCATTCGGTAATTTTAATGGCCTTTTTTCACTCAAGTTGAAGAACTCAAAATTTGTCCTTGAGAGTTTGCTTTGTGCCTGAGTGTCCATAAGGGGGACTGGGGATGGACACCCTGAATAGGCCAAGGAGGGAGTGGTGTGGGTCTGTCAAAAAGAATCTGCTGTACATGCTCCATATGGGACTCCCTTCTCCTCTGTCGAAGTACAGGACACTTTCTCACCACCACTTCAGGAAGAAAGTGACTCCTGCTACGTGACTAAGTTTATTGGTCTTTTCAGCTATATCCTGTTTCCTTCACTTGCAACATACTTTTTTCTTCTTCTGTGAGGCTTCTGTAAGTTTTGTATAATAAACATATTTAATTTTCACTCCATATATAAAACAGGTGAGAAAATGATTTCAACTGCTATTATTTGCACTAACTAATGAAAAATTTCCCTTTAAGCTCCCAGTAAGTGTGCTAGTTCTGGATGTTAACAATGCTTGTCCACATAGGTTTTGAGAATAGGATATTGCTATGTGGTGAGTGAATAGGAGCTCCTGAAGAGATACTGCAGACTCAACGGTCAATCCATGCAAACATTTCCTTGGATTTAATATTTTTTTTTCACCAATTTATTTCCTGGGTGTTGCTGCTTTTTCAGTTAGGTATACAAAATGAGAACAACAAGGATGTGTTGTTAAAATGTTGTTAACATTGCTATCCATAGGCTTTCTGCATCTATTAATGGGAACAAACTTAGCTGCAACTGAAGTCTGAGAAAAGCTGTATGAGCTATGAAACAGAGAGATCTTCTAATTAATTTTAAATTTTTCTTTGTTGTGTTTAGATGATAATACTTTTTTGTAGGGTCTAAATGACTCAAGTAAATAGAGATAAAAATGCTTACCTGCATCTCTCCATGTACACACTGCTGTATTTGCTGTGACTGCAAATACTTTTCCTAGGTTTCTTTTTGCTTGCCTTCAAGAACCAATTTTTTAATACTGTGGCATAGTTCACAAGAAAGGCATTACCTTCAAGCTTGTGACATCATTGACTTGCCTAAGATCTTAATATTTCATGTCAAATAAAAACTTTCAGTCCTCTACAATTTTAAGAGAGATGAAGATTACAAATTTTTCATTTTTCAGTATTAAGAAGGAAATGTTGCTCATGCAGGGAACACATAACTTTTAAAGAAATAAGCCATGAGGACATAAACCTAGTCATTCATTGCCACTGCTGAACTGAAGACCTGGACCAAAACTCACTATTTGGTCCTTTCATACGACTTTTGCGGAGGCAATGGTTCAGCTAGCCAGGTTTCAAAGTAAAAACCAAGTGAATTGGGGTCTTCTAAAGCAGTATACATGCCTGCATAAAAGCATGTGTACTGCTACATCTGTCTGTCGCCAAAGAGGAAGGGATTAGGTACTGTGAAGAGGCATTTTCTCCTCTATTTTTCAGTCAAATTTTATATTATGTTCTGATTGAAAGAAATATTCTCTCTTCTTAACTGAAGTTAATGTGTTGGTGCAAAATTTCGTTTCATTCTGAAAGCTTTGATAAAAAGAAAACACAGATGATTATTCCAGGGATTTATGAATTTATGGTGCTAGAAACTCAGATTCTCCCTGTAAGTGAGATGAGAGCTAGGTACACACTGGTACATAAATATGGCCATGTAATTGCAGGACCTGAGTGTGTTGTCTGCAGAGTATTGAAAAATACTCAAGTGGTCTAGACACACAGATGTTTGCTCTAAGTATGTGACACACCTAACATTTTGGGTCTAAATCATGGCAATGCTGAAATAGCAAGTATTGGAGAGGGGATTACATCTTTTGCTGGCTATTTTCTTACCTGGAACAATCTCCTCAGCTTGTCCTGCATCTAAAATACTGGTGGGCACCAAGGAAGAGTCTGGGCAGGGGGTCTCTGCTTTTTCTATGATCAGTTCATCATGCAAGTTGTGGAGCTCTTTCCAACACCTTTGTGGCTGCGAATACTTTGAAATACTGTGCTTTCTATGACAAAGGTTCACCTTCTTGTTTCATCCAAGTTACTCAGTGAGTGTTGTATAGCTGTCCTTCTCCTGCTGGATGAGGGGGTGTTTCTGGGAGTGTCATGAGCTACAGCAGAGTAGTGGCAGAGAGCTCATGGCAGCAGAGACACAGAGTGCAGGAAGACTTGTGTTATGATCCCTTTGTATGAGTTAGTGAGAACGAAGAATGCCATTGACTCTCATCTCGATCTCTTGGTTCTTAAAAAATGCCTTTTCTAAGAGCTCTGAGAAAGCTGGAGTCTGTGGTGTTAGTTTCATTAAGCCCTTCCTTAGGAGCTAATTGAACTGGGAAAGGCTGATGGCTTTGTTGAATGCACTGCATCAGAATGCAGAGACTGTTGAGCAGAGACCATATGCAATGTGGCTTGGTCAGACAAGAGTCAGTGTGCAAGGGACTAGTGGAAGTGTTGTCTGAGGGGGTTTTTTGTCATCATTTATTAAATGAATACAGCCAGGTAACCTAAAGGTTATATCTATGCTGACATGGGTGATTTTGCACAGCTCCAGCACATCCTAAACCTGCCTGTAAAGTGCTTGGAAACTTCTCTTTCAAGTAGACTGTAGGATTTTTAAACAGCTTGTGGAGCTGAGTTGCTTGTCAGACTGAAAGTCTAGGAAGTGAGAAAACACATATAGTTAAATGAGAAAAATCTGTAATATATGAGCTTACAAAAAATTAAGACCGAAAAGCTACATTTGTGAAGGAAATTGTTCTGAGATATCTCTGTAATCTGGAGTTTCAGAGATGAAAGAAAAGAGGTGGAAATAAATCCAACCTTCAATGCAGCCTCAGGTCGTAACATCTTTTTAGCTAACTCAGATGAAAACATACCATTCTCTAGTGAGCCAGGGAGCTCCAGGGCACAGAGGCAGTTCAGGTACTTTACAGGACTTGCAGCATTACAGAATTTTGTGTTAAAGGTAATGTCTGAAAACTAGCTTTTGTTTTGTGAGTTAGTGTGAGTTCTCAAGCTCTTCTGGATGAGCTGACTTTGTCCTTTCCTTTAGAAAGCCACAGACCCAGGAACGGTTGCATCCATCTACAGGTGAATTTATTTTATTATGTCATTAATGCAAATTCTCTTTGCACTTAAAAGCTTGATGTCACCTTTAGCCCTTTAGAACAAACTCACTCCTATGGTAAATGAAAACATTTTTAACAGGTTTCCCATAGATTCCCACTTAGGTTTCTTTTACCTCCCCTTTACCTCATTTCTCCATCAAATGGGTGATGAATGAACCTTGCTCTTGTCCAGCATGTTCCAAGTTGTGCACAATATAAAACTCTTAACCCAGAAAGTTGAGTGTGTGTTAAGTGTGCACACACATTGCTGTGTGCCATGTCAGTTTTGCCAAATCTACAGAGACTTTTTGGGATGTAGCTATTGCAACACCCTGCTGAAACAGGAAAAGAATATTTGAAGTAATGTCACCTGGACCACTGAGTCTTTATAGTGAAAAGTGATTCCATCAGTTAAAGGCAGGATCTAAGAGGAAGATGTGCTAGTACTTCTATTTAAATACACACCGATTCTTTCTGTTTTTCTGTAACAATATCAAATACACCTTCCATTCTCAGGGTCTTTACCTGAAATATAGGCTATCACTAACAAGAGTTAAGAAAATAAATATTGATGGATCAGGAGTAGCAAGCTTTGAAGTCCAGGGCCTGGTGAATAAGTGCTTAAACCAACAACAAGGTCTACAGCTTCCTGATTTGCGAAGCATTTTAAAGCACAAAGACACAAAAATGGGGAAAAGGAACTCTTTCTACCTCCTTTTGTTTACTCATCCAGGATGGTCTCTGCTGGCTAGGTTTGTATGCACAGCAGTACCTGGGTACTTATCACATATGCAGAGTCTAAATATTCGTAACAATTTTTTTTTTAGACTCTGGTGTGTATGAGCAAGCTTTCTCTCTCCTCACTGGAAACAGAGGCTTACTGGCTGCTGTCCAGAACTTTTGGAGGAAGTGGTTTTATGAGACACCTGGTTTCCTGCCCAATTCTCTGGCAGAACTCCAGCCCCTGCAATTGAATCTCCAAGATGTATTTGGAAAGAAAATTCTCACTTTTATTCTGGCACTGCATTTGCTTTGATTTCTGCTTGTCATTAGGTTTAGTGCATGTGGTGGAAACTTGTCAAATGCTTAATGTCATTTCCTTCAGCATTGGCTTATACCTCTCTGATTTTTTCTCTAGTATTGCAGCTGGACATCAAGGGATTCTTCTTTGGTTTTCTTGTCTTAATTAATTTTAAACTCTGCCTTGCTTGCTATTTTTGCTCTGTTGATATCTTTCTAGCATTTCCAGGATAGTGCTGGGTAGCAGAAATTTCCTGGTAAAAAATAGGCCTTGTAGGTGAAATAAAGATATTGCTGGCTACACCATTTTTTATTCATTTCATTACTAGAAATAACACTAAACAGCAGCAGAAGAATGCAGCCCAGGTTTGCTTCAGTGCAAAGGCTGCTCTGAGGTTGCTTTTCACTTTTCACCTCTCAGCCTGCATACAGATGGTGACTGAAAGCAGGACTCATTGTTAGGGAAGGGCGGTGGCTGGTGCTGCTTTAGGAGCGCTGGTGTGTGTGTGCTCCCTGCAGTGGGGACAGGCCTTCCCCATGGTGATGTCTCAGTACTGGGTGTCCCCTTTAGTGAATCCCCTGCAGCTCTCCTGCTGCTTGGTGTCATGCTGGGAAGATGTGCCCGGTAATAACCATCAGTGTGATTTCTCTCCATTTTCATGGGTCAATGAGGTTTGCCTTCTCTAGATATTTTAATAATGATTTGATATTTTTCATGATGTGGAGTTTTTTTTCCCTCTACACTTAATTGAAGTGGTACAGTCAAGTTGTATTTTAAGCGTTGTTTCTTTATTCGATCATCTCCTGTCATTTTGTTGTTTTTTAGTTTAATTGCAGCACCAGGATTTAGAGTTAAAGAAATTAAAGGAGTGTAAGGGTAAAATTTACCATTACCAAAGAATGTTTTTTTAAATTGCAATTCTGTGAAACTCAGCGTGAGAAAAAGGCTCATTTCTCTAACCAAATAATATGCTAGGCTTTCTACTGAAAGGACCAATTATAATTGGATTTCCATGAAAAGAATTATACTATATAAATGCATCCTTGCAGTGAGAGGCTCTTCAGTGTTTTACATTTAATTACCAAAAGAAAGGACATTTCAGTAAGGATATATTGTATTAGCACATGATGAACAGAAATAATGTCATACTGTACCTAAGGTAAGACTGAATTCAGGAGTTAAGTTAATTTGCAAACATATGAACTCCAGAACAAATGATGTTTTACAGAGTTTTCCCTAGATAATGCAGGAAAAGGCAAGTTGGAAACCTTATGCATCTCCACAGTAGCAGGCAGTTGCTCATCTTTATGAGTTTCAACATCTCTAACACGTCCTTTTCCAGGAAAAATTGATGTGCCTCAAATGTGTATTGAACACATATTAATTAAGTGCCTGACAAGTTCCATGAACCAATGATGCCAATGACAGTGCCAAAACTTTAGGATGTTTAGGGATCAAATCTATTGACTGCATTAAAAAAAAATGTTATGCTAGTACATTTAGCCTAGATTGAGTGCCAAGTTTAAAAATCCATGATGTGGCCATTCACTGCCTCCCTCGTACCTTCAGCACAATCTTTACATCATCTTCAATGTCTATACAGGTAGCATGTAAGTAACTATGGTGTTTCTTAATACAGATTTTAGTTGAATCACAGGACAAATTAGGTTAAAAGTCCTTGGAAGATATGCATCATAATTAATTTCAAGTAGTAATGACAAAATAGTTTATGTTTATGCCTTTGCAAATGTGATCATTTCTGTGACAGAACACAGTGGTTTCCTGATGGGTAAGATTTTTAGCAAATTTGAGGGTTTTTTACTTTTCATCTTCTATCTAGAAATGTTATGTTGTCAAGCTTAGGAAACATCCTGAAAATAAGTTTGTTTGCTTCAACTTAAAACTTTGTTTCTTCCCAAACCCCTGAACTTGGAAAACAAAACAAAAGATGGGTCCAGAGATCAAAGATATCATGAGTCTACAGATTTTCTCTTATTTCCATGCATATCTTCCCTTTTGATTACCATGTTTCTTTCCACTTGAACAAGACCAAGATTAATTTAATTCATTTATAGGGTTGGGGAAAGAGAATCTGGAATTGTGGATTCTATAGCTCCCTGCCCTTGCAGAAAATTTTACAGTGGAAAATTATCGCTACATGGTGATTTTCGCAGTTTTGTCCTGAATGACATCAGTCAGTCCAAGTTTCCCCTTCTGTTTTGTTTCTGTGTTGTCACGGGCTCTACAACTCCCCAGGACTGCCCTTAGGAGTCAGAAAAACAGCTTGATCTTCCTAAGCTAATGAACATGTTGTCACCAGTACATCAAGTAATAACTCCAACTCTCCATGCTGAGATTGTTTATAAGCATTTACTAATGTGAGATGCTGTTTTCTGGTCTCCTTCTAGTAAAAGACCAAAGAAACCAGCTGTGGAAATGACACTTGAATGAGATTTGGGAGATAAAGGTCTGATGAAGAAAGTAGCTCTGGAGAATATCTACACTGGGATGAGTGGAAAGCCTCCCTCATACCAAAACAGTTCAAAAGAGTTGATTTTAGCCCAGGAAGAATAGTCAGCAGAGGACTTATCCTTCCGAAGAAGGTAAATGATCTAAAGAGGAGGTTTGACTCTGAACAAAACACAGGCCTGGAGCTTCCCACACTGAACCTGCATGGAGCAGATACCCGGTGCTTGAGCTCTAACAGTATAACCAGCTGATTCTTCTGTGGTGCAGCTTTTTATTATTAGACTCTTATAGTGTGCAAAGGCCTACAAGATCAGTGACAGAAGCAAAAATAACCTACACCTAATTTACTATACACAACTCTGACATAGGCCACAAGACTGGCTTAGTCTTGAGCAGCACTTCAAACACGTAAAACCCAACAGCTTCAGCCAGAAGTTACACACGCCCCTCAAAAAGAGAATTGGGGCTTTCAGACCCACACTCTTTTGACATAGGATGAGGGAGTGTTTGGTAAGGAAGAATAGGAACATTGCTGTACAACGAGCCAGGCCACCTGGTCCTTTAGATGGGATTGTATGCAGTGGGATATTATTTCCATGGATTCAGCACTCTTGCAGGTTCAGTCAGGTGGGTGGGTCCATGGGTGGGTCCATGGAGAAAACAGGTCATACCACTATTCTGAGTTAAAACCGAAAGGGTAGTGCTAGAAAGAGCCATGTTTCTGGATACAATTGCTTTATTTATTCACAGTAACTAATGTTTCTGCTGCCCATTCACAGCAAAGCAAAGCAAAAGATTGTGGACAAGAATCAGTTAACTTATTTTCCTTTGCTGCAAGATGGAGAATTTTACAGATTATTTTTAAAACAATCAGAATCAGTGCTGCATGCAGCACTGGAAAGTAAAGGCTTCTTTCCCTTAATGTCTTTACCAGTTGCAGATTCACTTTATGTTTTTCCATCTTGCTGTAGTGATGGCTTTAAACTATGGTAGAAGGGCCCATGTTTCTATACCATGCAGTTGTCATGCTCTCCTTCAGACACTACTGAGCATTCCTGAGTTTCCAACCTGCTAGTCTCCTGCTGCTGGCAATTAGCTGAAGCCTTTAAATCCCTTTTTGTATTTTACATATACCTGCAGCTAAACTGTTTTTGTGAATTCAAAGAAAATTATGGCTTTCACCACTTCCAGGCCTAGTGACATGAGCATTTTTCTTCATTTTAGAAAAAAATGTTTTTCAAGGCATTTTTATACCTCAACAGTATTTATAAATTAATCTATTTTACAAGACATTTCATTATTAACAGGTTGATTAATCTGAAGCTTTCTCCCACTCCTACACACTCATAAGAAATATAAAAATTTTACTCACGTGTCTTGTAATGCAGTCTGTGTACACAGCCTTGGCTCAGAAATGGAGTAGTCAGAAAGCTGTATATTATATTGCAACACACCTTCTCTTATGAACTGTACAGCTGTGATTTTCATCCAGCATCCAGTATGAAAAATATTAGTTCAAATTCTTTGGCTACCAGTTTCACATTGCCATCTTTGTTATTTCTAATCTGTATCATCTACCAGGACTTGTGCAAACCTTTTGACATTATCTTGTGAGACATCACTTTCTCTAAATTAGAGAGACATATATTTGACAGGTGGACCACTCAGTGGATAAGAAATCGGCTGGAGGGTCATACTCAAAGAGTTGCAGTCAATGGCTCGATGTCCAAGTGGAGAGAAGTGACGAGTGGTGTCCTCAGGAGTCAGTACTGGGACCAGCTCAGTTCAATATCTTTGTTGGCAACATGGTCCATGGGATCAAGGGCACCCTCATCAGGTTTGCTGACGGCACCAAGCTGTGTGGGGCAGTCCACATGCTGGACCAAAGGGATGCCATAGCATTGGAACAAGATGATCTTTAAGGTCCCTTCCAGCCCAAAACACTCTTTGGTTCTATGACCTGAGCAAGCAAGAACTCCTTTGGTGAGATTGTAACTATGATATGACATTATTTATCACAAGGGAATCATCCCAGTTAATTTGCTGGAACTTTAATGTGGAGGGGCAGAAAGAGAAACTGGAGAAGGAAGCTACCTAACATTTATTTTAAGAAAAATAAGGACTTATGTGTTATAAAATGTTAATAACTTTTTCTATCAACTTATTTTTCATTGGTTTTTTATTTGTTTTGCAAACATGGAACACCTGTGAATTCAGCTTTCTTCAAAAATGAACCAGGTGTAAAAAGTTGGTGGTTATGCATTAACTACAAGTGATCCATCATTACAAAATTAGAGGAAAAGCAACTGCTTCATCCTGTACCAGAAATCATTTGGCAGTGTTGAAATATAATGCAGTTTCCACAAGGTTTTTAGAAGAGGTCCAAACTGAGCACAAAATAGGTACATGTTTTCAAGTACTCAGTTCACATTAAGAAGTTAAGAGGTGAATGAGAACTTCCTGTAATGATTAATGGATAACAGAGAGTTCTGGTTCTCAATTAGATTGCTCTTTTATTCCCCTTTTCTTCTCCCTCTGATTAATTACAGTTTCCTGAAAATATTGTTCACTTCTTGGAAATCCAAGAGATGACTGGTCAGCAGCATCATATGAGACTGTTGTCACATCATGCTGTGCTTTCAGATGCTCCTAGGCTGCATCCATATTCAGAAATGTTAAACTACATTTTCTAATTGTATACTCCATACATTATTTCTGTCATTTTTACTGAAAAAACTCTTCTTAGAGCTACTGAAAACAAATACCTGTTTGTAAGGTAAGGACTGTAAATCTGGCAGAAATAATAATTTCAAAATGTCTTGGAACTCTGAGGCAAAGAGTTTCCTTTCTCTATTTTCTGTTCATGATTTACATTTTTGCTTAAAAATTGAGTTGTATTATCTGTACATCTTGCTCTGTTACCTGTCCTTGAAATTGCCCGTCTTACACTTCCAACTTCTTTTTTCTCTTGTCTACACACATTCTTTTTGTACTCAAGCATACTTGCTTATTAACTCTGTTTCTCTCTGTACTACTACTGTATTGCAAAAGCTCTAGGTAAAGTTTCCAAAAGTGAACAAGGATAATAAACCAAGAATTAATAATGGCAGTTAGGAACTTTCAGTCTTACATGAGCAACATTTTATGTAATCCTACTCACATTACAAAACTGTGATCACTGCTTTTATTTCACAGACAAGGAAAATGAGGCTGAGAGGACCAGACAGACACCCAGGATTGCATGGCCTGTCTGTGGCACAGCCAGAGTTTGCATTTGGGGTTTCTTGGTATCAGGAATGTCTGGGGTTTGCTGCATTACCAGATATATTGCTGGCTGCAAGTAACTGGAGTAAAAAAGTATGTTTACAGTTCAGATAAGTTGTTAAGACTGGTTGTTTGTTTTTCATCTCTTCTTGGCAGTCTCAGGAGAGCAGATTCTTGAAAAAGGCTCATGCTAAACATTTTGGCTTTCATCATACTAAAGTGTTCTGTCTTTTGTGAAGGTGCTCACAAAAGAGACTCTGGTTCTTTTCTAAAATTATTCGCTTTTTGATCCAGAAAGTGATACAGAGTAAATTATTCCTAAAATAGTCATGTGACAAGTAGCAGAGGGATGAAATCAGAACATAGGTTGTGCCTACATATTAATCCTTTACTTTGGCCTTTGAAAGCCAGACTGCTGCTTTGGGGCCTTTAAGACCTCTGGGAGTCTTAAGGAGCCATGTTTCTTAGGAAATGGGTGATACAGGGAGCAGGAAGCAAAATGATTTCCAATTCACAGAAGAAATTGGAGGCAGTGAGTGTTTGTGTTCAGTTTCCTTGCAGTTTATATTATCTGACCCAAATTATCTGTTTTTTGTGTTATCCTATCCTATCTCCTTGAATACTGTGAACATGTTCACGCCCTTCGATTTGTGCCTGGTCCATTATGCCTAATATGCCCAATTATCTACTTTTAGATTCTTCATTCCAGCCATCATAAAGAATGATACCTTTTCAGGGGAGTCTGAAGAAAAGATAGTCTCCCAGGAAATGTCCTCTGCCATACCAGTGGGCATAATATAACAGCCAGGACCTTTCCATAAGTAATGAACTATCTTGTGTAGTTTTACTTGTCGGAATTAGTTTCCCCTTGCATTTGTCCTTCCCTTGTTCTGTGGGATACAGAGATTCAAATGAGTAAGCTCAGAGCTGTGTCCCTCCAGTATGCTGCTGTGCTGTGTAGCTACCTTTTGCTGCTCAGAGGAGGCAGGAGTTTCAGTGTCTGCTTTATTGTTATTACATGTATGTCTAGCTTGATCTGAGAATTTCTGAAACAGAAGTTTGTCATCTGCAAAAAATTTTATGACTCCTTTATCTGGACCTTAAACAATGAAAAGAGTCTGTCTAAAGGGAGACTGGTAAAGTGGTTCACAGCTATCAGTGAGTGAAGTCACGGCTGTGACTTAGATTCACATAGCAATTTTTTTCCTGGTGGCACGAGTGTTTCTGGAATATGTCATCCCTCACACCTCTGTGAAGCACTGCAGTTGGTTCTGTAACCAAGAAGGGTCCTGAAGGCAGAAAGAGTGTGCATCCCGTGGTGAGTGGTGGGCAGTGGGAAGACACAGTCCTGCCTCTGAGCATTGTGATGGCTCAGTGTGCCCATGGGAAGTACCTGGGGACCTCCAGTATCCAAGCCATGCTGCCAAGGGCTCTCCTACAAACCTTCTCTGAAAGCAGAACCAGTATGCAACATTCTGGTGAGGACAGGGGTGAAGCACTATATGCCTTGGAATGAACCAAGTGGACTTGCACCACAACTAGGCTATGACATTTCCTTTTGGAAAAAAATACTCTGCTCCAAGAAATGGTGGGTTTCCATAGGGGGAGGAAAACCATTTGTGCGTGTAAGGTAGGACAAGAGAAAAGACTTTGACACAGTCTAGTGCTCCGTGTTTCCTTCATGAGAATGCTGTTCGTGGGATTAGGAAGAGGTCTAGAAATAAAAATCAGTATATTTTAAATTCTATGTCAGAACTGTGATTCTTTGACCTGTCAGAGCATTTAATTTTTCCTGATTTTTACATTTTCAAATACATTTGAAAACTACAGTTCCTTCGGTTATTAAGGGATAAACCTTAGCAATAAGATATTGGATTTTGGGGGTATTTTTTTCTGGGGTATTTCCTGGGGTACTTAGGAACTTCTATGTCAGAACTCTCTGTTTAGCACATTGAAAGAAACAAATTCCATTAACAATAAAATAAGACTAATTGATATCACTGAATAACTTACTTGTTCTAATAGAGTATCACAGAATCACAGGATAGGTTGGGTTGGAAGGGACCTTAAAGATCATCTCATTCCAACCACTTGCTATGGACAGGGACATTTTGACAAGACCAGGTTGCTCAAAGCCCCATCCAACATGGCCTTAAACACTGCCTGGAATGGGCATCCACAGGTTCTCTGGGCAAGTGTATTTCAAGAGCACTTGCCCTTTGCTTGCCTCTTTTTTAAAATATATATACCATGGGATTAAAGGTGGGAGCAAGTGTGTCACTGCAAAGTAAATTAAGGTGTGCATTAACTGTGTGCCAGCTACTCCTTGCTAGCTGCCCCTGTATATGTTCCTACAACACAGAAACTGTTCGGGAATGAATGGCTTAGAGGAATGGGTGAAGCACCTTGCATTTAGTGAACAGTGTTGCAAGGCAGGAGCATGCACCAAGCACATTCTTTGGGCTAGTGAAGCCACCAAGAGCTACTATCACAGTTGATATTGCAGGATCTTATTCAGTTGTTTTTAAGTCTCGATTTTCTAACTGATCACCTCCATTTTTAGTAATTCTCTCCTTCCTTCTTAGACCAGGTTCTATTAATATGCAGGAAGTAGAGGCTCACACTGTAACAGCTGAAGAGATTTCAGTTTCCAAACAGGGAAAAGTAAAGTTCCCCTGCATACCAAATAAAGACAGAAGCCATAGGGGTCTGCACCATAGCCTCTTTTCTCTGTCTTAGGCTTACTGGTGAACCAGTGGTTTTGCCAGGGCATGCTCTCCAAATTGCAGCTCACACAGAAATAAATTTTCCTAGCTGGAGGAGTCAAATGTGTTGAAGCCTGAAAGTGCAGGGCTTGAAAAAAACCCTCCAGGGACCATGCAAGTTGATGTGTAAATTGACAGATAACTAGCTTTTTCAAAGAAAACCATTCACTGAAGCAGTCTTTGTCACTGTGCTTCACTAACATGTTTAAAGACCCTTTTTCTACTCTTCCATGCTCTAACTTTAGCCTCTTTTTCTCCTGATAGTTGTCACAATAGACACCCATGCCACCTGATGACCAACAGTTATATGATTCTAAGACATGCTGTGTTGGCTACTTGTAGTAGAAAAATAAGAAATCTAGTGTTTAAAAACATCACATGTTTAATTTCAATCCTCTATAACTCCAGATCCTTTATCATTACATTGATGACCAACCAGTTATTATATGTTTCAAGCCTGTGCATTTCATTTTGCTTCTTTAACTGTAGTCCTTTGCAGTTCTCTTTGCTGAATTTTTCATATTGATTTCCAATGACCTCACCTGTTTCTTGGGATCATTTTGAGCTCTGGTCCTGTCTTTGAGAAAGCTTACATTCCTCCTGTGCTCATGTTTTTTGGAAACTGTGATGAACAATGAGTAGGACTGCATCACACAAGTTGTTAATGAAAACTGACATGACAAGATGCAGGACCAGCCACTATCTGATCTGCCCATCTGTATGCCTGTGCCATACAGATTTCTGCAACCTGAACTCTTTCGTGTCAAGCAATGTGCGGACACTAAACAAAACAGCTTCATAGACTGAAGGAACTTGCTTTTTAAGTACAAAAATGGCAACAGATTAATTAAGAAAACTACAAGGGGAGTACAGTATGAGATTTTCTCCTTGTAAAATGGTTTCCAACAATTGTACGCTCAGTAGGGAGAGTGTTGTTCAATCAGGAGAATTTATATGGTGTGGCTGTTCCCCTTGAGAAATGACAAGCCACACGTATGTGCAAATGGCAGTGAGAGGAGAAAAACATTTTCATATGGAAGAGTTTTCTATCCATTCTGGCATGCTGCAAAAGAAAATATTCCCACTTGGCAAGGAGAAGAATTATATTCTCCTTGGAAAAAAAAATCAGGACTGGGTGTGCCAGCTATGGTCTTTGCTACATGAAAAAGAACAGACATTTCTGCTGCTCTTGAATAGAAAACATGATGAGATGGTAATCATTCATTGCTGGAACTTCTTAGATTTTAGAGAAGGAAAACAAGTGATGAATGCAAAGATGGTCAGGATCATTTTAGTTCTGGGATTTGTTTTGCATATCTAGTACTAAAGGAGGAAAAATAGCCATGGATCTGACAAACAACTTCTCATGCCAAAATGTGCCTGCATCCTTTTTCTGTAGGTTTGGGAAATGTAATTTGTTGAGTTCTGGAAAAATGCATAGCATGGAATGAATAACTTTTGCAGTATTGCAACATGAAATAAAATCCTGTCCCTACACTAAATACTAGGAAGGGCACAAAGTCACAAAATTTAACAGAAGCTGATTGGCCCTTTCATCCACACATGGCTATATATGGCCCTGGATGTAAAATGGAAAGAGTATTTGGGAAAAATATATATGTGCCATAACAAACAACACGTTACTTCTATACTGGTGAGATCTGTTCATCCAATATAATATCAGATTCGGGGATGTTGCCCCCTGAGTCAGGAGAATTACTCAATTCTGAATTCTGTGAACAACAGAGTGGAGTCCAGATGATGACCAGTGAAAAAGCTACTTGTTACAGTAGTTACTTGTTTTGCTGGAATGGACCATGTGAAGAGGCAATGACAGTTTTATTGAAAATGATGCATAGGCTGTGTTGGATTAAATGCTCTGCTTGAGAATAATTTGTTTTCTTGACTAAAGTTCTTCATATTTCCTGGATGATGCAGCACATTGCATGAGGCATTTTGTCTTATGCAACCTCATGTCACATTACACAGCTGATACAGCCTTATGTAATTATGCTGGCATATGCTGAAAGTTAAACAAGAGGAAACATGTGCTTCTGAATGGTGAGATATTGTAGTAGAAATAAGCTTTCTTTTTTTTCCACAGTTGTGTTGGTTGGTAGAGAACAAAGATGTAGACTTTGTGATGGCAAAGCTGTAAGACGTGGGAAGTGATGACACTGGACTGACTGGGCAATTATGCATTCATGGCCAGACTGAAGCAGGGAAGTGCTTTAACTGGTAGTGTTGAGAGATCAGTACTACTGAGACTACTGCTGTCTTTCCATGTCTCACAGAAGGGGAAAGAATTCCTACCTACTTGCCAGGCAGGACCTCAGTGCCTGTGCTTGACCCAGGGCCCTATTTTAAGACCAGGCATTATAAAAGCTCAGTTAATTACAAAATTAGTGACATTTCTGTAGATGAAAACACTCTGTATGTGTCTAAGTATTTCTGTACTGCTCGATGTGTTTTCTACCACCGTCTGTTCCCTTGACTGTCTTTCATTCCTGATCACTTACTGGCTTTCTCCAGAAAGCCTGACAATGGGTGCTTCTGCCTTTGTTCTCCTTTGTACAGAACAAAAATGCTGAAGTTAGAAGACAAGCAATTTTCTTGCAGCAGCAACAAACTGTTCTACAACCTTTTCTCCTTCATATCCCCCTCCCTCCTTATCACTGTTAGACACGGATGCTCTTCCAGTAGAAAAGACAAAAGTTTTGTGACTTGCTCATTCAAGAGGCTAAGTGAAATGCAGGATATCAATCAAGAAATTGACCTGAATGATTATTGGAGAAGGTATTCAGTCACACATCATGTGAGGTGCTGTTTTACACAGTTAGTAATATCAGTGATCCACGTACTTTATGAAAGTACTGATGAAAGTTAATTCTAGTGGTTTTTCTAGAAAATTCTATTTTGGGGTACACTTACCCAGCTGGGGAAGGAAATATGAAACTAAATTGTAATATAAAGCCTAAATTAGTGTTGTGCTGTGTGGTTGACTTGTAGCCTCAGGACTGCCAGGGTTGCATACCTTTCTTTGAAAGGGTACATTACAACCTGACATTTTCAGTCACTTGGGTTTGTGGAGTTCTCAAACATGCTGCATACAAGGAAACAGCAAGTTACATAACTAAATCTCAGGAGGCAGTGGTATATAATCCACAGGCATCCCACAAAGAACCTTTTCAGGGCCAGATATTTCAGGGTCAGAGTGGTACATATGGCTGCCGGGACTCAGTTCAGGCAGGGAGCCACAGGACTTCCATGCCATACAAAGTTGAGGCAGCCTGTATTTAGGCCAGCCTTTGACAGAATAATGTGAGAATTACCATTGTTTGTGAGCTTGCTTCAAACATGTGCAAACAGATGTATTAGGAATATGTACGTTCCCCTCTCAGCATAATAATGCCTGCTTGCAAGTCCTCATTCACCTTCCTCTCATAAAATCTCCTCTGCCATATCTACAGCCCTAAATGATGCAAGGATACCTCTCCATCCCAAATAATCTTTCCACTTCTCATCCAGCTACGCATCTTGCAAAACATTTAACTTCACAGTGCTTCTTATGACAGCAGTCTTGAGACAGGGAGCATCCCAGGGTGTGGGATGACTTGTGGTCCCCTCTCCCAGTGTGCTGCTTGGCATGCAGCTACCAGCTTTTCTCTCTGACTTAACAAAAGATAAATGTTTAGTAGCTCAAATCTCATTGAAAAACCCCTAATAAAAATGTCAAAACCTAGATATTTCTTTAAGAGAGCACTGTTCCTGGATAAGGGAGCCCTGCTGTATCCCTGCATTCCAACTCCTAACTCCTTAGTCCTCTCTCAATGCTATTTTTTCCTTTCTGCTGGAATAGTCATAGAAGTCATACTCTTAGTCTCCCCTCTGAGGGTATTGTTCAAAAATTGGTTCTTAAAGCCTGCATAAAGCATAGTCAAAATCAAAATTTCTGTCATGTATGAAGTAGGATTGCATTTCCATACAAAACAAAGGAGATTGAGTGCACCCTCAGCAAATCTGCAGATGACATGAAGCTGAGTGGTGCAGTCACACCTGAAGGATGGGATGCCATCCAGAGAGACCTGGAGAAGCTCCAGAAGTGGGCCCATGGGTATCTCATGAAGTTTAAGAAGACCAAGTGCAAGATGATGCACCTCAGTTGGGGCAACCCCTGGTACCAGCACAGGCTGGGGGATGAACAGATCAAGAGCAGCCTCGGGGAGAAGGATTTGGGGGTGCTGGTGGCTGAGAGGCTGGACATGACCCAGCCATGGGCACTCCCAGCCCAGAAAGCCAAATGTGTCCTGGGCTGCATCCAAAGCAGTGTGGCCAGCAGGGGAGGGAGGGGATTCTGTCCCTCTGCTCTGCTCTGGTGAGACACCCCACCTGGAACACTGCATCCAGCTCTGGAGTCCCAGCACAGGAGGGACATGGACCTGTTGGGAGAAAAGTCCAGAGAAGGCCACCAAATTGATCAGAGGGCTGGAGCACCTCTCCTGTGAGGAAAGGCTGAGAGAATTGGGTTTTTTCAGCCAGAAGAGAAGGCTAATTGTGGCCTTCCAGCACCTGAAGGGAACTTGTAGGAAAGATGGGGTAAGACTATTTACAAGAACAGGTAGTGAAAGGAGAAGGGGAATGGGTTCAAACTGAAAAAGAGTAGGTTTAGATTAGATATTAGGAAAAAAAGTTCTTTACTGTGAGGGTGGTAAATCACTCGAACAGGTTATCCAGGGAAATTGTGGATGCCCCATCCAAAGTGTTTAGCCAGGTTGGATGGGGCTCTGAGCAACCTCGTCTAGTGGAAGGGTTGGAACTACATGATCTTCAAGGTGTCCTTCCAATCCAATCCACACCATTCTACAATTCTGTGATCTCCTTTCTCTGCCCTGACTGCTACCTCAAGATTAGGTTATTTTTGCCTAGATGCTTTATATGTATTCAAACTGGAGCTCATATGGCCTTACTTCTGTAGTTTTGTAAAGTCTTTCCAGAGTTCTTTGCCAATGGGATGGAATTTCACTACTACACATAGTTAAGTAGCTTGTTTAGACACCACCCTTTTTACTGCCTCTTCTAGGTCTTTGCTGAAGGTGTTGAATAACTTGGTCCTTGGCTGAATATCCTGCCCCACAGCAAGTTAGAATTAAGCCCCGCCCTTTGCTGCTTACTCTTTTCAAAAGACCACTTCCTCCAAACCCCTAGCAGTTTTGTCTCCTAATAACTATTTTTTTTTTTAATCCTATAGAAATCATCTTACCATTTGGGAAGTTTTGACCAACACGTGTTGTTATACTTTATCCATCTACACAGGCATGCATGCTCTTTTCTGTGTTTTCATTGCTGTGGTTTCCCTGGGGATGTGAGTCATCCAAATATAGAATAAACCAGGGCAGAACTTTCTAACCTGGCTGCTGCTGGCATGTGTGTACTGTTGTCTCTCTTCCACAGTTTCTTGGGAGTTTGTCTGCAAATGCTCACAGTATTTAACAGTGACAGCTCATAAGTCTGAAAACATCTCCGGATTTAACACTGCTGGAGCTGAAAGGGCTGGGGTTTTTATATTCTTCATGATTTACCCCCCAAAATTAAGTAGAGCAAACTTGTGCTCCTTCTGATGTACAAAAATTGCCTAGTTTCATCTAAGATTCTTTTTGGTTTTCTCTTTCGTTACCTGCTCGTAAGAATGAAGGAACTGGGCAGCTGAATCTTGATTCTTCTACGTCCTGTCAAACTGTATATTATATGAAGGGATTTTTTAGCAATGTAAATGGTCACTAGTCTACCTATCTTTTTGGAACTTCATTCAGTTCCTCAGGCTATGGTCTATGAGCTTCTATTCATAACCTGAAAGCTTCAAGGAATGTCTGTCTTTCTTCGTATTGGTATTATCCATTGACTGGTAAACACATTTCTTCCTTCTGATTTGCTTTACAGGTATTTCAATGGAAAGCGATAATAGTTCTAGTTCATAGAAGGCAAAAAATTGCATTTCAGGAATAGAAAAGCATGTATTTCTGTCTAATTAATAACTTAAAAAAAATTATATTAGGTACAAAGAACATGGAAGGGAAACCTCAGCTCTGAAATTAACTTTCAAGGTGTACGCTTTGGGTTAAAAGTTGATCAAAGAGAAGGGGGACATTCTTGACCATAGCACACATCCTGCAGACACTCAACACTTACACACTGGAAGAAGATACAGGAGTCCATTCACTTTGGCGATAAACAGAAATGCCAACAGTAGATTTTTAGCCCCAGTGCAGATTCTACGGCTGTAGTAAATGCAAGCAGATCTTAAGCATTACTTCTGCAATCTGGACTCAGGCAGTTGAGGGATTATTTGTGCATGACCCTTCTCCAAGTATTTTGTGTAGTAATTTTGTGGCTGGTTATGAAACTTTTGTGGCTGGTTATGTGAGTGGTATGGAGTTGTGGCAGTGAAGCAGGGAAGGGGTGTCTGTCAAGGGATCAGTGTTCATCCGATTTAATCACTGTCTGAGGTTTTAATTCCTGTTTCGAACAAATGAGTGTGATACTTGGAGTATTTCAGTACAGAGACTGTGACCTAGTAATTTCAAATCATTCAAGAGGCCTTTTGTGCAACAGTAAAAAAATTAACCACCTTTTCACTCTTGCTGTTACTGGGCAATTCAAACCTGGCAGAAAGGAAATGAATTACAGTTACCAGGACAGGGAGTCGTTCAGTAGGACAGAATGTATAAACCCAAGCTCAATCTAATTTATATAGTGCATGTTTTCGTCCTTCTCTATCTCTGTATCCTACTTCTCTGCTCTTCCATTAAGTGTGTAAGAGTGGGGAACAGAGCTACATTCCTAGGATCCAAACCTGCCCTACTTTGTTTTTTTCTTTCCAGGTCTGCGTCGTTTGTTCCATACATACTTAAAAACAAAACAAAACAAAACAAAAAACCCCAAACAAATCCAATACAAGAATCAATACCTACTCTCAGCCCTAGTGTCATCCTGTTAATGGCTAATTAAGCCAAAGGCTAAGTAGCAAATGAAAATGTTAAGAGGGCAAGAACATGCTTCAAAAAGATTTAAAGCCAATTGTAGTTATGGCAAAACAGCGATTTGAATACACAGCAGAGCTGAAAATATGACTAAAAAAGGACAGAGACTGGATCTTGTAATGAGATTATCTCTTTCCATATGTCAGTATTTCATGTGGTTATGAAATGTACAGAAAGTATTGATTTCAGAAGGTGTGTTAAGATGCCTTGACTGAATCCTCCAAGAAAAAAATATTTGACATAGTATTTCTGAAAGAATGGTATATCAGAGATTTTAATTAACAAATTTAAAGAAAATACACACAGGGATGGTTCATCTACACTCACACAGAGAGAATTTGGCCTGAGCTGGTACTTGGACTGCCTGCAATAGGGCTGGGAAGGAAAATATTGGCCTGGTGAGGTATGCTACAGAAAGGTCTACCCTGGAGGCTGTCCTTTGCTTTGGCAGTTCTATTGCACTTTCATCATTAAAAAGCTCCCACTGGTGATCATCAGCTCCTGCTTAGAAAGCTTAATGTTCCGTCTCTCAGGAGGTGTGCCCTTGGGAAATTTTGGTGTTATGTTCCTTTGAAGGTCCTCTGGTATCACTAGTATAGTGGGATTTCAGATTTGTTTTCCATTGACAAATTTAACAGTCAGCATCTATTCAAATTTCTGGGATTGAACAAATCTAATGAACCTTTATAAAACAAGATGAAAGAATTAAGAAAAAGTAAGTAACTCCACCATAATTTTTCTTGCCGTTTTATTTTTGCCTATCACTCTTAAAGTTTTTTAGTATTTACCAAACTAAAGATGTTACATGTGAAAAGATAACTGCAAGCTGAGTTCAATGGCCTTTTGTCAGATCAACTACCCTGCTAGCTTAATGAGGAGTCTTCTGTTTGATGCCACAGGTAGCACTCAGCATCACTTTCTAAGGTAGAAAGCTATTCTTTGTGCCCTCAGAAGGGGTTCTGCATTCCTCCAGGATGGCAAGATTACCTGATAGACAGCCATGCAGAAACAAAACACACTGTATTATAAACTGTCCTACTTCGTGATAAATTGTTAGGGTCTGTCTTTCTGCAGCACATAAAACTTAGACTTTGTCTAATTTTGGCACACATAGGAGGAATTTGCAACCACAGGTGAAGCATACTTGTCTCTGTTCTTCATTGGTGATCTTAATCTAAGAAATATACTCAACAGAAAAAACATGGTTTGGGGTGTATGCTGGTGGGAGATGATTAGTGCTGCACTATTCTCTCGCAAATCCAGGATCCCAGACATATAGCAGATAATACATCAGAGGGGCAAAATGAAGGACGACTTGTCCAGCCTTTTGCCCCTCTAAGGGCTGCTTACCTCTGAATCAGCCCAATGCATAGGTCTTCAGACACAGGGATTCATTTGGGTCCTGAGGACATCAGTTTTGTTGCATCACTTTCTCATCTTCCTCTAACAGGGTTAGGCCTCTCTGTGTGGAGTAAGCTCTGTGAATTTATAACCAATAAAATGTTATAGCATGAAATGGGAAATGGCTTCAGATGAAAAGTGCATTGTCACCCTAAGCCTATTGAAACTATTTGTATTATCTTCTGAAGAAAGCACTCCACCAACATCCCCAAATGCCTTTTAATCACAGAATCATAGAATGGTCTGGGTTGGAAGGGACCTTACAGATCATCCCATTCCAATCCCACTGCCATGGGCAGGGGCACCTTCCACAAGACCAGGTTGCCCAGAGCCCCATCCAAACTGGACTTGAACACTTCCAGGGATTGTGCACCCACAACTTCCCTGGACAGCCTGTTCCAGGGACTCACCACCCTTACAGTAAGGAATTTCTTCCTGATGTCTAATCTAAATTCACCCTCCTTCAACTTAAGACCATTCCTCCTTGTCCTTTCACTAACGGACTAATGTCTAATTTCATATCACTTTGAAGATCCAACCAAAATAACAAGTGTGCATATAGGTATTTCAAGCTTAGATCCATTTGCTGAAACATGGCTTCAGATGAAAAGTGCATTGTTGCCCAAAGAGAAAAGAGCTGCTTCAAAATTCTAATTTGGCTTTAAAACATCGGCAGTTAGAGAAAAAGTATATGTCTGAGAGTGTTTTTCCAAACTAATGATTCAGCCTTTAGCCAACATCTAAAAAACCTGGCCCAAAAACAATAGAAGAGGATTCCTGTATGGAATTCAACTGAAAATTGTCTACAGAAAATTAATCTTCAAATTAGCTATAGCTGTAAGTGTTTTGGTAGAATATGGTCTATCTCTTAGGATATGTCAGGAACACTTTGAAAGGATGTTATAGAAAAACTAGTGGCAGCGTAACACATCTGTTATGAAACAATAACCTCTTGCTGTCTCCTAGAAACACAACTCACCAACCGAGTTTTGTCCGACTTTTAAAAAGGCCTTTAAGAAAGCGTAATAATAAAAATGTGACAATGTGTGACAGTACTTGAGAGAACAAGGTAGAATGGCCACTGGCACTTAGCTTTTACCCATGTAAATATTTTATTCTTGCAAATATTTAACAGATTGTGTCTATCCAAAAAGCTGGAAATGAAAAAGTAGGGGAGTGAACACAGCAGTGTGTGCAGAGCAACAAAACAAGATAAAACATATGCCCTGTATCTCAGTCAAATATATAAGAACACTTAAGTAAATCTGCAAGATATTATGGGAAAGGAAGCAGGCTGTAAATGGCTGTTAATTGCAGGGTGCTGTTAATTAGCAGAAGTGTCTCTTTATTCTTGATTTTCTTTGTTCTGGCAGACAACTATTTTTGCTTATATTTACTTTATATTAGATAAATGCAAAGAACACAGAACAAATGTCTTTGAGAATAAGTGGGGCAAACTGCATCAGGTTTTCTCTGCTTCCCTATTTCTGAAAGTTTTGTGTTGTGACGAGCCACCTTTCTCCGGTAACAGGACACTCAGATGAGGAGCCCTTATAGAAGTTGACTAAAGAGAAAAGGCCCCATGTTTTCTTTCTGATATTGCAGCTGTTACCAACATGATGAGAATATGAGAAATACTTCAACTCCAATTCTGACTACTGACAAAGGCACCCTAAAGAAGACTGTGACATCCCAAAGTCTACCGCACTCATCTCAATGTGTCCATGAGGTCCAGTGGCTCTGGCAGACATCCCTGGAGTAGGTCTGCCACTGGTGATCCACTTGCTTTCCTGAAGTTGTAATATCTCTGTGCACTGAAGAAGGATCATAAAACCTAGCAAACCAGTGAGGGGGACTGGTGACTCTGTCACCAAAAATGAAGAGACAAAATGAACTCACAGGGACCTTAGAACTTCAGAGAAACTTAAAATAAGATTCAGAAGTTGTGTGCGGAAGCCTCAGACGTATAACTGATGTGGTTATGCTGTGTGGGCTCAGGATACATCTTGAATTCAACAAGTCTTGCTGATGACCAAGATTTTTTTCTGAAAATGGTTGAGTCATTTTTGATGTATTTTCAAAATAGTTCATACTATAGGTAAAAGCAAACACTGACTCAATTACTTCTTTCCTATTTTTTTGTACTGCTTTATCTTGTTGTGAAGATAGAATCATCCTGTGTTTTAATTTTCCTCATATTATTGACATCACTGTGATAAAGCAAAATAATCTGTTATGGTGAATGCTTGTAAAATGGTGATGAGAATTGAAGTTAAAGAACAGGAAAGACCTCTTTTGGGATTCTAATTCTAAAGACATTGCCACAGACCAGGTCTCTTCAGTATGTTTCAAAGAATATTTTATTGTTATTTCCTGCCTCTTTGTATCAGTTGAGCTTTTTGTGTAGCTTACTTTGAAATGAAACACTGACCAAATGGAAACCAAGTCCACAACAGCTGGGCAGCCATAGCTGGATAGATCATGGACCACCAGGAAGGTTGATGAAATTACTCCACTTTTTTAACTGAACAGACAGCCTGTTTGTAAGCAGGGAGATAATGGAAAACATGAGATGAAGGGTGAAGAAAGTGATAATAACTTATACAAAAATCCTGTTCTTAGAACTTAATTTCTTGTCAGGAACAAAAAGTGCTGGGTTGGGATGCCCTGAGATAGAGGAGCAACACAGTAGGTGGCCCTGGGACAGGGCTTCCTAGCAATTCAGGCACAGCCAAATTTGCTTCTTGGGGAAGACCACAAAATTACTCAATCTGATGCCTTCAGCAGAGCAGCAAAGGCAGCTTTGCCCCATCAGAGGGGAGTATAGGCTGAAGTGCCCATACTGCACGTAAGAGAGTATCTTTCAAATCCTCACAAGATTTCTCCACCAGACCACACAGTCACTCTTCCCAAACCCACTGGAAATCGCTCTTCTCCTACATCTGCTTACCACCTTGTTCCTCCCACAGGTGTTCCGTGACCTCCTGACTCCCTGACTCTCCCAGGCAGCTTCTGTGAGTGCTGGCTGGAAGGAAGCTGGTACCCCTGTTTGCACTGGGAAAGGAAACAGGAAGTGCTGGGCTGGCATGGGACATGGCACCCATGCTACAGGGAGCAGAGAAACAAAAAACGGGACAATAGCTGGGTTTCACGTGTGTCCTACTATCCTGCGCCTTGACAGTGGGGTAGAGCACGTGAGATTACGGGAGCAAACATCAGAGCTGGGTCCCACAGTGCTGCACACACTGCTTATGTGGCAGTCCCCACTCCTGCCTGGCAGGGCAAAATAGGCAGCCCAAGGTGCCTGCCACCTTTATTTGCATTTCATCTCGCCCAGCTGAGGGGCTTTCTAAGAAGCAACCTCAAAGACAGAGGTTCCATTAGGAAATGGAACATCAGTTTGAAACTCCAGGATTGGTGTGGAAACCAATGAGGACTGAAATACAGAGAAGTAAATAGCAGTTTGGGAGGAGAAGCACAAGAGGAACATGCTGCAGGGTCATCCTCATATGGTGCAAAAGGGCAGGAAACATTGCAAATATTTTGATCTATGTATAGAAGTATCTTAGACAAATGGCCTCTATAGTGATCATTATTGTTTTTCCTTTCATGAAAAACATCTTGTTTCTGAACATACAGTTCTCTCTTGGAGAACTGAACATACTAGACTTCTTTGTAGTGAACACAAAAGTGATTTATTTTTCCCCCTAAATTTAATTCTTTGCAGGCTGAAGCATGTTTTTCTCAGAATATTTTTTCAGATAAACCCAACCCAAACTATGCTGCCAAGTGTTACAGTAAATCCTAGGCAATGTTTGACAGAGGAAAAGTCTGAAATTAAAGAGAAGATCTCAGGTGGTGTGCCTAATGACCTTTGCCAGCACTTGACCACATCACCTCACTCAAGGGAGCTGCGTACTTGGTTCTGTGCCCTGCCCAGCATGTGAGAGTGTGTCTTCTCTGGGGCACAGCCCCAGGGACAATACTTATACCCTGCCAAAATGCTGAACTGAGAACAAGAAGAAGATCCAGAAAAGAGTGAACTTATTTTAACTGTCTCTTAGATTGATTGACTAATTTGACAAGCTTTATCAATATTCAGAGAAAAAGCCTTTTGCAAAGTTTTGCCTGAAAGATGTAACGATGCTCTTTTAAAATGATATGTCCGTGGATAACTGGTCCCATAATAATTTTAGGAAATGCATTTAAGCCAAACGACCATTTCAACAGAATTACTGTGGATTTGGAATGGACAGTTGATTACCTATAAAGTACTTCCTCAGAGATTAACACCACATTAAAAAAAAGTATGAGTTTTAGAATATAGTGTAATTGCTGCTGGTATTCCTTTACTGTAGTCTATTAACCTAGAAGGAAATGAAGAGCTAATAGCTTTGAAACACTACAAAGCCAGTAAGATATAAGTGCAGGAATTTTAATGTATAAAGACCAACTTTTAGAGGATAATAATTTGTCCTTGCTGCATCCTTACTGTGCAATTTATTTATAGACAATAAAATTAAAATTTGTTGCTAACAAACTAAAATATAGCTGCTAAAATTAAAATATTTTCCCCCCCCCATCATTGTTCTCTCTCTCTCTCTTTCTCTTTTTTTAAACCTCTAAAGTCTAATCAAGAGACACTGGCATATGTTACACACAATTGGCATTCCTGCCTGTCAGTATTAATATGTTGTATTTGTGTGGCCAGATTTTGGTAGCAGGGGAGCTACAGGGCTGGATTCTGAGAGAAGCTGCCAGAAGCTTCCTCCATGTCTGGCATGGCCAGTGCCAGCTGGCTTCAGGACAGGCGTCCTGCTGGACAAGGCTGAGGCAATCAGAAATGGTGGTAATGCTTTGGGGATAACATATTTTAGGAAAAAAAAAAGATATTGCACAGGTGTAATTGCAGCCAGAGAAGACCAGAGTGAGAATATGTGAGAGGAACAGCTCTGCAGACACCAAGATCAGTGGAGAAGCAGAGGCAGGAGCTGCTCCAGGCACCACAGCTGAGATTCCCCTACAGCCCCTGGTGCAGCCCATGGTAAGGCAGCTGTGCCCTCCAGTCCCTGAAGGTTCATAGGGATGCAGAGATCCACCTGCAGCCTGTGGAGGAGCCCCACTCTGGAGCAGGTGGATGCCTGAGAGGAGGCTGTGACCCCTTGGGAGGCCTGTGCTGGAACAGGCTCCTGGCAGGGACCTGCTGACCTGGAGAGAGGAGTCCATGTTGTAGCAGATCTCCTGGCAGGACCTGCGACCCTGTGGAGGACCCACGCTGGAGCAGGCTGTGCCTAAAGGACTGCACCCTGTGGAAGAATGACCCATGTTGGAGTAGTTTGTGGAGAGCTGCTGTCCATGGGATGGACTCATATTGGAGAAGTTCATGGAGAATTGTCTCCTGTGGGAGGGAGCCCATGCTGGAGTGGAGAAAAGACTCCTTCCTGAGCAGAGGCAGAAATGTGTGACGAACTGACTGTAATCCCCATTGCCTGTCTCCCTGCACCACTCAGGGGGAGGAGGTAGAGCTTGAGAAGGAGGTGGGGGAAAGGTGTTTTAAGATTTATTTTACTTTTCATTATCCTGCTCTGATTTTTTTAGTAATTATTTCAATTAATATCCCCAGTTCAAGTCAGTTTTGCCCTTGACGGTATTTGATGAGTGATCTTTCTCTGTCCTTACCTCAACTCATGGACCCTTCATTATATTTCCTCTGCCCTGTCCAGCTGCAGAGGGGAGTTACAGAGCAGCTTTGGTGGATGCCTGGAATCCATCCAGGGCAAACTCACTACGATCTTTCTGGTGTGCCAGCTGGGAATTTAACCCAGGTTGCAAGAATGGGAATCTTGCATGATACCACTACCATGCAAACTCATTACAACCACAGAACTGCAGAATGGCTGAGGTTGGAAGGGACCTCTGGAGATCATCTAGTCCAGCCCCACTGTTAAAGCAGGTTTCCCTACAGCAGCTTGCTTTGGCTATCTTCAGAGAAAGAGACTTCATATTCCCCGTGCAGCCTGTTCCAAAGCTTAATCACCCTCAAAGTGAAGAAGATTTTCCTCTATTCAGATGGAAACTTCCTTCAGTTGTGCCTGTTGCCCCTTATCCCCTTCCTTAAAAATATTCTCACTGTCACCATGATTGATAATATTTAAATATAGTGCTTTTCTCTCTCCTAGATTGTGTGCATGATCTAAATGCTGACTTTTGGCTCCTATTTCTACCTTTTTGTCCTGTGGATTCCTCTATTTCCAAAGGTAAAGTGGTGACTTCTGCTTTTTCAATAATGCTGAAGCATCACTACTGTTTATTTAGGTTTCTTAACAGAGAGGGTTTCATCTTAAAACTCTGCACGACCTAAGCAAAATTTCAGAATATAGAAAAACCTGCTGCGACTAGAGAAAATTTTTAAAGTTGTTATTTATTTGAAATAGGAACAGGAAAAAGATGTCCTCCAATCTTAAGGAACTGGAATAAACCTTGTTGCATTTTTCAAGTTTGTGTATTGTTCAGAGTGTTTTATCATCAGATTAGACTCTTATTTCAATAGCTGTAGTAGGAGACTGTTGCTGAGAAACTCTGTCCTCATAGAGCATGGTCACTAGCCATATAATCTCTGAAATGTCATTTTCTTTCCCCTGAGGGAATTACAGAAAGTGTCTCCTGCCAACTACATTTAAGGTAAACTGACACTGGCAGTTCCACTTGCAGCTTTCCAAGTTTGCTGGCAAAGAATTGTGAGGGCAGGGGAGCAAAATTTTTTTCCAAGAAACGGTACATTTGTGCCATGGTTATTGCAAGAGGGAACTAGGAGATGACAGTGAGGAATGTTTTCACTGGAGTTAGAGGCTATCTGGAATGGCAAAATTATTTAAGTGCCAGTTGTTTGCTCCATTAAGACTTTTGTGCTTAATTATGACTATACAGGGGCAGTCAGCTGGGAAGAATCGGTGCAATCTAGAAAACCTAACTGGAAATTTGTTGTGTTCCTCTTTTTCATTCCCTCTATCCTTCTCTTACAGGCACAATATGCATAGCAGGAGTTCTGCCATTTCTGACAGAATTTATACTAATTTTTATCATTTACACTAATAAGAATTTGACCACACACATTTTGTGAAAAGTATTGATTCCATTAATTTTACAGTACAGATTCTACTACTCCACTCAAGGCTTACTATTCTTAATGCTTGTGATGGCTCAGTTTTGATGATGTCATGATTTTAAGCCCAGCTGGAGATGAAACACCACACAGACACCCTCAACCTCACCTTCTGAGAAGAGATTAACTCGACTAGCTGAAACCAGGATACAAGATCAGAGTGTTATTGCAGATTATGAGACTCTTTGGTTCATGTAGGTCTTTGATCAGTTTTTTTCACAATGTGCAGGTGATCCTTCTCCTCTGCTCAGCACTGGTAAGGCCACAGTTGAAGCACAATTCTTAGTTCCAGGCTCCCCACTACAGGAGAGAGACAGGGCTGTTGGAGAGAGTGCAGCCAAGGGCTGTATTTAGATAACAAGGGAACTGGAGCATCTTCTATAAGACAATTCAGACTCTTCTGCCTGTAGAAGATAAGGCTATGGATAGATGTCCTCAAGGTGTACAGATGTCTGAAGGGAGGGTGTGAAGGCAAGGTAAAAAAGCTGTTTCCAGTGGCACCCAGTGACAGGACCAGTGGAACTGGGCACAAACTGAAACACGGAGGGGAAGTTCCTCCTCAACATCAGGAAATACTTGTTTACTCTGAGGGTGACCAAGGGCCAACTGGCACAGGTTTCCCAGAAAGCTGCTGTACCCTACATTCTTGGAGGTATTCAAAACTGTCTGGAGGTGGTCCTGGACAATATGCTCTACATGAGCCTCCTTGAGCATGAACATTTGACAAAGTGACCTCTGTAGGTCCCTTCCAACTTGAAACACTCTGTCACCTCATGGGCTTTCCCTCCAGCAATGATAGGTGCCTTCTTCTCCTTTGAAGGTCCATGCAGGAACCAAGTCGAGATGCCCTGTTGGCACTGAGGTCTCCAGAACTTTCCCTCTGTATTGCAAGGTTGCCTATTGCCAGGCCTTTCTTCTGGGGGCACCAGCTTCCCATCACAGGACCTAACAAGCCTGAGTTTAAAACAGCCCCCAGTCTTGCTGCTTTTCAGCAGCCATAGCCTCTGTGCGTGGACTCCAGTGGGCACAAATGCAAGGCATGCAGGCTCCAGAGGGACCTTCAGCTTGCTCTAGCAGCTCTGACATGGGCAGTATGTCTGGGCACTGAACAAAGGCAGGACCTTCAAGTGCTCCTCTATCCTCTGCCTGGCTGCATAGAGGAGGTGCTGATCTCTTCTTGCTGGGATCCAGTGACAGGACACATAGGAATGGTGCAAAGCTGCGTCAGGGGAAGCTCAAACTTGATATTAGGCATCCTTGCTGCTTACATTCAGTGCCAAGTTCCACTCATCCAGGTCACACCCAGACTCCAGCTGAGCATTTGGCGAGGTTTGGAGTGCTGAATGAGGCCTTTGGTACTGACATTGAGTGAGGAGAATTGTTTATGGCAGCCCTCCATGCCCAGTCCCAGAGCTGCTGGAGGATTTTCCCTCTCCCTGCTGGATTCAGGCATCCAGGAGACCCAGGAGGTGCACTCACAGCAGCAGAGGTGAGCTGGGAGGCAACATCTCACTCTGAGAAACTGTGAGGGGAAGGACCCGGGCATTTTTATCAACCCTCTCCAGGTCAGCTGATGGCTATGGTGCCTCTTCCCTTGCTAGTGTGACACCCACTACTGCAGCGACAATGAGAGGGAGCCACTCATCACCAGCTCCCCACAGGCCACTGCAGCAAGTGGAGAGCATGGCCATGGAGATGGACAACTACTGTCCCATCTTCCTTGACAGCTGGGAGGAGGCCAACTGTGTGCCTTGATGCATTGACTCCACCTGTTCTGTCACCTATGCGTTCTGTGTGGGCAGAGAACAAGTCCATGTTCCCCTTCTGCCAGACAAGTTCAAGCAGTTCGCATGTGAGGGAAAAGCACTTACGTGTCAGGGAAGCCATGGGGAAGGGTGACGCTGCTGCAGAGGATGACAGCCCAAGCCAGCCACCTCAGATAGGGCCAGCAAAAGCAGCAGTAGACTTCCAATGCCCTGTCTGCCTGAGAGATAGCAAAAAGACAGCCTGTGTGGCCTATTGCATGCACAAATTCTGCTTTGCCTGCATCTGGTGCTGGGCCAGGGGGAGGGATGCCTGCAAGCAGTCTTTGGGGAAGCTGCCATACTCAGTGGGAGAGGACAGCCATTACAAGAAGCATGTAGTTGGCTTCTCTGCCCTCCTGCTCAGCAGGATGGCCATGGAGAGGGCCTGCAGGCAGTCCCTACAGCAGCACTACAACCTGCACAGGCGGCCCACCAAAAACCACTCGTCAGCTGGCCAAATGAGGCCTGTGGGGACTGACAGCACAGAGGCAGACACAGTGCACAGAGGCAGGCAGAGCTCCAGGGCCCTCCAACACCCCTTCCAGCAGGCTCCCACAGCAGGCACTTCTCTGGAGGTAACTGCAGGTGTGACCAGTGCAAGAAGCACCAGGTCACACCTGCAGCTGCTGCAGACCCACACAACAGCAGGGTGTAGTTGCAGCCCCTCAGCATCCCCCTCTATTGCCCCCAACAAGCACTGATGCTTTCCATGATGTGGATGTGTTTCAGGAAGCTATTGATTCTTCAAGAAACATCTGGCATATTTTGGGGCCATAAGAAAACAGTGGCATGACTTCAATTGATTATGCACGATCTGTCTCCATTTTTAGGCTTTTCCTTCTCTCTATGAATACGTTGTACTACCCTGCAGTTTTGTGCCCTTCAGATAGACAGTATGTACTGTCAACACTCAAAACCCTGGTCTTCCTCTCATGCTGTAAGCTTCTGGGTGTAGCATTTTCCTTCTTCACAGTATGCCTAAAGTACTGCTTTCCCACTTAAATTTCTCTCAGAACAACTGGGAACTTGGACTGGTTTCAGTAATGTGCTAGCTAGTACAAAATATTGTCATGTTAGCAGTAGCAGTACAGATCACTCACAAGTGCTTGTTCTGGGTCTGTTGCAATTTGCTTTGCCCTTTTATATTGTAGCTTTTCAAAAGCCTTTGATAATGGCAAAGTTCTCTTCTATGAGATTGGAAGCCAGATTATGATTATTGACGGGTACCTGAGTACATAAGTGAGCACTTCCAAGAAGAACTTAGTAGGAGGTGGCTAGGAGGGAAAAAAACCACAGATGCTGTGTTCCAGTAAACCTTGATATTAAAGGGTCACATTCACTGTAATGGCATTTAAGAACCATGATTAAAGGCCACATGCAGAACATTCTTTTACAATGCAGCATCCCACAAGTAGATGATTGCTGTGCAAATGGACATTTGTACCTTTTTTTTTAAGCTGGTGACACGGCATGGGAACAGAGGACTGGAAGAAGTTATCCCTGGCCCTAAGGTTCAGTTCCTCTGTCATAGGTAAATATGTGATAGATACCCTCTCCTGAATTGGTCTGGCTCCCTCTGTGAAATTATCACTGCTTTTGCCCACTACACCTCAGGCTGTGATTACTGTTGTGCTTAGATAACTTCTTTGAGTTCTCAACCTCCATTTTATTGCATGAGACTTTGTACTTCTCTTTTCTTTACCCCGTACTTGTTTCTTCCTTTAGTTTAAATACTTCGTGTTTATCTTTGTCAGAAAAGAGTGGTCAAGCGTTGAAACAGGCTGCCCAGGGAAGTGGTGGAATCAAGGTCCCTGAAATGATCAAAAACCATGCAGATGTGGTGCTTAGGGACATGGTTTAATGGTGGACCTGGCAGTGCTGGGTTAATGGTTGGACTTGTTGAGCTAAGAGTTCTTTTCCAGTCTTAACTATTCTACAATTCTATGTCTGTGTAGCACAGCAATGACCCACTGTGGCCTCCTTTTTGCTTCACAAAGCAGCTCTTGCCTACAACGATACCAGGCTGAGCTCATTTTCCTGCTACATGAAATAATTCACTTTTATGATGTTTTAGAGCACTGTGATGAAAGCTTCCGTAAGCAAAGGGCAGTAAAGAGATTGGGTGACCAGAGACTTAAAGAATAGTAATTTTGGGCTTGAATGATCTGTCTCTTGGTTTCCACATTTCTGGTAGAATGTAAATTGTGCTTCTCTCTCCTCATGCAGCCAGCACTGTTAGTTAAACTTAGGAGTAAGGGGATGTCTGACCCTCCTCGTGCTCTATGAGCTAGCATAGCCAGTAACCACCTACCTTCAGATTAGAGGGGGAAGGTAAACTGAGGAGGTGCCTCGCCCCCCTCACAGTGAAGAATTTCCTCCTGGTATGTAATCTGAACCCACCTTCTTTCATCTTGACTCCTTTAACCCTTGCCCTGTTGCAGTCTCTCGGCAGCTCTCCCACAGGCTCCCTTCGGGCCTGGCAGGCTGCCATGAGGCTCCCCTCAGGCCTCTCCTCCCCTTCCGCCGCTGCTCCTACAGGGCCCGGCCCTGTTCTCCTCAGAGCAGTGCACTTCCAGAGGGACACGGTGCCACAAGGGACGGTGCACTTGCACGAGCAGGCAAGTGGGGCTGAGATGTCTCATTTAAAGCTCGTCCAGACTAATGATAGGCTGTTCTATGGGGATCACTCTGGCTGTGATTAGAGACTAATTAATCTCTGAGCTTCCACACAGGAAACCTCTCCCTTGTGTTTTTCAGTGAAAGTTGGATGTGACAGATGAATAAAATGGTGTCAGCTTGTGTCACATTACCTGATTACATAGTCATTATCATGGTCTTGTGAATGAAGGTACGATTGGCTGTATTTCCAAGTAATCTCTCGACTCTGTGTTAAGAAGCTGTTGCACCAAACATGGTCTTCACTTAACCAGACGTGCTCTTTCCTACCTACATCTTAAATGTGAAGGAAAGATCAAACATGAAATCTAGAGATTTTTTTTGAAACTAATGTTTCAAATTAATTTCTAATCAAAGCTTAAACTCCTCACTGGCTCTCAGACTTCATCTAAAATACCACTTTTGTTGTTTTCTTGAAGACCTATTTGACAATAGAGTTACAGAGTGTCTAAGATACTTGGCTTGCCTTATCATAAAGCACTCTGCTGCTGTCATTGTGCATTTCTGCGACTTAACTCTTTACCCTGCCCTGTGTTGTAGACTGGTTCCCAAGAATGAAAGTACATTGCAAAACAAAAGAAGGAAAACATTCTCAAGGCTTTATCTTGACGTGAATGTTCATGTTGACTTATATGATGCAAGTTTTGAGTAATTAATGTACCTTTGACAAAGCGAACACTAGGGTCAAAAAAAGAATCCAATGTAAAGGTTGTGATCATCATACAGTGGCTGCCTATAGTTAATGTAGCTTCATTTTTCATTGTGTCAGGAAGGTTGCAAATAATTTGTTCTCAGAAGGTCAGAGAAGGAGGTGCAGCTGGACTATTAAAAATAAAAGTAAACAACTCCCTGGGAAACTGGTAAGAGAAGGCAGATGAAGCCATAACCTTCAGATGAGCCTAAGACAAGGCACTGCAGGTTTTCCCAGACTGGAAATTCCTCATGAGAGCATTCCTTCTGCAGCCCTAACATCCTTTGGCTGCCTTGTCTCAGTCACAGTCAAAACGTGTCTCTGGGTTTTTTGTTTTCTCTTGTGTTAACTGAGGTGTGAGGGTTAGGGAGACAGACACAAGTCGCAACAGGGACACAAAATTCTGATCAAATGTTGAGGGTTTTTTTCCCCCCCATGAGGTGATCAAATACTGGTAAATGTTGCCCGTAAAGGCTGTGGACTCTCCATCCTTGGGGGTACTCAGAATTCTACTGAACGTGACCTCAGCAACCTGAGGTAAATTTGCCTTGGCGTGAGCAGAGATCTGATCAGGTGACCTCCAAAAATCCTTCCCAGCCTGAGTTATTCTCTGATTCTCTGTGTCTTATAGATGTGGCATGCCATCTTCCTGTCACAGAGGGACTTTAATGAGCAAAGGGCATAAAGAAAGTAAACAACTTCTTATAGGAAATCTGGGAAAACTCAAAAGTGAAAGTCAGGGAAAACCAATTTGTGTGAGATACAGGATCACAAATAGAGATTTGTCTCTCCTACCAACCATATCCCAATATTCTCATTCCTTTGGCTAATGAGGACTGTGGAGGGAAAAAAAAAAAAGAAGTTTATTTGTTAGAAGAGGACAAATTTTTATCATGATGTTGTTTGTCAGAACAAAATAATCTTAGATTTCATGAGTTAAGACCTTCACATTGTCTTTTTGTGTCATGTTTGTCTAAGTTTTTGGATCATTTAATTGCAGATATCCTTAAACCTTAATGCACAAGATCCTCAGTTTTCAACTCACACAATTATTACTTTTTCCAGTCTGCCAGGAACTAATGTGAAATAGCAGAATAATTTAAATTACAATAAAAACACTTTTCACCTCATCCCTATCTTCCTCCACAATGTCCCTGTCAAAGAAGGGTGAAAACAGCTTTGTTGAGTAAACCTGTTTCTGTAATGAAAGTGGGTTATTGTCTGGAGACAAGGACAGTTTCTCTGAGCTAACGAGAATCTCTTTGTGTTTATTATGTGTTTATTTCCTGCAGGGAAAACACCCAAAACCAAACATGCAAACTGCATCACTCCACTCTTTGAAAGATCCTCTACCGTTTTCAATGTCAAAACTAGGTTGTGCTGACAATGTTTCAGTGAATTCTTTGCCCATTTATTAATGAAAATTTTGATCCTATTTGTACATGTCTCTATAGCCAAAGGGAGATTAATTATTTTCTTAGAGCTGTCTAGTTTTCTTAGGCTACACTGAGTTGGCAAATTATGCATATACACACGAGAAAACAGAGAGGAATTGCAAAAATTAAGATGAACATGTGCCAGGAGAATGTGCTGTCACTCTGCTATGGCAGATTAGCAGCTGTTTTGTGTCCTCCTCCCCCTCAGCCCTTGGGGGACGTATGTTACATCTTCTACATTGGCCTCTTCCCCCAACAGGGAGGTCGCTGACCTGACCCAGCTTTCACCAATCTATGCTCACAACATTAAACATTTAACAAGGTGAGAAGAGCTCAGGGGATTAGCGTTTGGGGGAAAAGGGTATGACCTCTGAACAACTCTTAATTAATAAAAATGGACATGAGTGATGTGTTTCAAAATCTCTATTTAGCAGGAAGGAGATAAAGCAGGTTCTATTTGTTCGTGCAGGAGGGAGACAAGAGCACAGAGGGGACCTGTGGTTGGATGAAAGTCGTAGATCTCTTGGGGGTCAGTGTTAAGTGTTAATGTGAGAAGAAGCAACAAAAATTTCTTATTAACTGGAAACCAGTTAGCTGCAGATTAATTCAACTACCTGCCTCTTCCCAGAGTTGCAGAAAGCTTAATAGCAGGCCTCTCCTCATAGGTATTATTTTCCATAATGTTTGTCAGAGACAGGTTTCCTGCATGTGTAAATCTACCTACAGAGGTAACAGTTTCCTGCTCTTAGAATGAATTTCACAGTGTTTATGTCTCCTTTCTAGAATTTGGGGGATTTTATTCAGACCCAGTATGTAAAGCAATTCACATTCTTTTGGTTCATTATGATTTTTTGTACTATTTAAGAAAAAATTTGGGTCCATGTGATCTAAAACAGTGTTTGAAAGAACCATGAATGCTTTTATGTATACAAACTCCATAATTGCAAAATAGAAATATAAACATGTAACAAGTAAATTAGAATTCTTTTAAAAGTGTTTTATATGTATTTGGTCTTTAACACTACGGTGTTTTAATGGTTCATTACTTATAGTTCCAGCTTTTAAGTCTGAAAAAAATGACCCATTGTTACATTTCTGTTAATGTTTACGTAATTGCTGGTCAAAATTAGGCAATACATTAGCTAAATGTTCTTAAAAGAGAATAATTGAGTGCAATTCAATTACTGTTGGAAATAAGGTAACCCTTTTTTTTGACTATAGGGGTGTAACTGCGTTCTGTGACAGTTTTTTGAGACTTGCTTATACACTGGGTGCTACTGCCATCCTCTGATTTCTCTGCTGAGACAACTGGGCTTACGGACTGAATGGAAGGTGCAGGACATTCTGACATGCCCCTGGTCTATCTGATGGTGTGAGCAAGGACGTGCTGCAGCACTGCTCTGCAGCAGCAGGAAACAGCCTTTGTGATCCTCTGAAGCATTTTTTCCCCTACTCCAGTTTCCTGGGTGCTTGCAATGTCTCCTGAAGCGACTTGTATGCAGCTGTCAGAGATCAAAATTCAGCTTTTTTCTTTCCCTTTATGAAATAAAATGAGTGAATAGTGAGTATTCATAGGGCGCAGGCATAAACAGAGGATCTGATGTTTGTAAGGCAGAGCATTCAGTAAATCATGCAAAAAATAGTTCTAAGTATTTGTTTATTGATTTGTAGAAAAGGTGAAAACATGTTGTAAAGGTTTGAAAGCAAACCAGTGAAAGACTCCAAGTCAGAAATACAATTTAATAGGAAAAATGAAATAAATGCAATAGTGCAAAGAAAAATCACTGACAGAGTCAGAATACAACCTGGCACCCTGTTGGTCAGGGTGTTGATGTCAGTCCAGATGAAGTGGTCCTGTTGAAGCAGTGATCCTGTAGAAAAGAGTCTGGTCTTCGTCTGAAGGTCCAGCAGTGTAACTCTTGTCCTCTGGAAGTCCCGTAGGTAAGGGCTGCCTGTGCTGTTCCGAACGCCTGATTTATATACAGGTGGGAACTCTCAGTTCCTCCTCCTGGGTGGAGCATCTCACAATGGAATGGTGAGTCATGAGGCAAGGCATTGATGGGCCCATTAACAGGAGATAGTCGAGAGCGAGTTATCTATGAGTCATGTGGCAGGGTTCTTGATTGCCCATTAACAGAGATAGCTCCCACAGGGAGTTATCAAGGGTGAGTCATGGTAGCAGATAACGGACACTGCCCCACCTGCTCCAACAGCCTATGAAGATGGTAACAGAATACCTGCCCTTGGTCACGTTTTACCTTGTAACCTAGGACACATGTTTCCATGGCTGTTTGCTCGGGTTTTTTTAACACACTGATTATTGTACCTGGAAATTTTAATTTTCTTTTTGCTGTCATTTTCTGTAAGGCTTTATCTCAACTCCCATGCAGACTCTGTATTACTCTTTTACTAATTTCCTGTTATGACCTGTCTTAAGGAAATTAAATCTTGGTTTTAGTAATGTCTGTGTTCAGTTTCCCCATGGAGTAATTTAATAATATGTTGCAAAAAACCCAAGACAGTAGTGGACACAAGTGAAAAATGCATATATTTTTTAAATCCAGACATAAGATTTTTTTTTTTTTGGTCTGTGTTTTGTTAGGGATAATTACTAGATTCAGCTTTTGCTGATTTTCTTTTGAAAGAACTTAATGGCTTGTGTTAGTGGAAATTATTTGAAATGCTACTAGTATAGTTTGAGAGCAGCAAAGTTGCCTAATGTACACGTCACTAATGTGGATTTACAGAGAAACTCTGCTTCATGGAAAAGATGAACAACATTTCAGGGAAATAGCCATCCCAGCTGGAAACAACCATAAGATGACACACTCCTAGAATTGTCATTTGGGATCGAGGGGTGTGTGGGTAAGGTGAGGCTTCTGTGACTAATCAGTGTTTTTTGCCATGTGCTCAGAACGACACTCACTTCTGCGAGATTTTCATTAATGAATCATCTCTAAGGGTAGTGGCTGCAGGTAAAAGGTAAAACCCAACAGTGCATAAAAATAGCAGTAATGGACAAAACTCATACGAGAGAAAGAAAAAATTATGTCTCCCAGCAACATGCACCATCAAGTGACATCAGTTTTCCTTCTGCTGGGAGCTGCCTTCTGAGCAGGTGGCACTGAGGCTGGCAGAAATGACTGCTAGAGCCAGCCTTGGATGTCAGAAGTCAGGTCGACATGTGGCCGTGTTATGACTGAACAGTGAGACTTCAAGCAAGGCAGGCGGACAACTGGACACTGCAGGAGTTTGAATCACAAATGTCTCATTAGTCCATTTTTTAAGCAGCACAGCAATTAACAGGCATAAGTTTGTCTAGCATTTTGCTGTCATGGTAGCCCCTGACAGCTCACGTTCTAGTCAGCTGTGGAGGTGTGACTCATCCCTAGCATTTGACTGCCAACAAGAAGTCTATGCTGCCTTACGTACCCTTGTAAGCATTAGCCTAACTGGTTTACAGTTCCCATCACTAGAGAAGAGGGGGGCTCATCCTAGCTACTTACCCAGCCAAGATTCTGTGGGGAGACAAGAATAAAAAGATCGGCCAGGGGCTGTGACCACACACTGGCGTGGCACTACTGCGCCTGATGTTTTAGGCCTGAGATAAGGAATGCTTTTGTGAAGCCATGAGAAAAGCATTTGAATGTCTTAAATCTAATCTAGTTTGGGAAAAGCAAGATCAGCAGCTGGGCATGTCTTTAACTAGAAGCATGAAAGCTCAGAACTGACAGACCCTTTTGACTCACCCGGTTGAGCATACTACTGCTGGCAACTATGTCAAAACGCAGCCTCTGATCAGCTCAGAGTTATGCCCATCTGTTGGGATAATAGTGGCGTTAACTAACTTTCCGTGTGTTTGGATAACGCCCAAACACGTTGTGCTCCTCCCTGCAGGGGGCAAACACCAGGCCTGGAGGTACCTTTTATGGGCAGCAGAATAGTTCCGCATGGGACATCTGTTCTCCAAGAGATCCTTTGGGTCTAATGCAGGGCTCTGTTCATTTTGGCCACTGCATCAGGGCAGGGGGGAGGTTTGCACATGTGTCTGGCTGCCAACAACAGTAATTGTTTTAAGAGCATCTCAGTGTGCCAGAATACAGGCTGTAGGCAAATACTGCCTACAAATCTTGCAGTGAGCAAGCTGTGTAGCTTACGAACAAAATGAGTCACAGAAAGAGATACATGGCTGAAAACCACGAAAGCCTTCGGTGACTGGTCAACCAGGAGTTCACATAAACCTGAAAAGTAATTTGTGCCTACTAGTATAGAGCAAAATGGAAAACAAATGCGTGAGTCTTGAGGGTGAATGAAGCATACGTATTGTAAAAGGTGTGTCAGATGTGTTCCCTTTCTGCTTGTGAGATTTATTGTTGTGCTAGCAGTGGGATTGCAAATGGGTCATGATACCCTTACATCCCAGGTTTAGTGCAGCCAGGCAAACATGAGTGCTCTAGCATCGCCACATATCTCCAGCACGCCTGTGCACATGGAACTACAAACTGAGGTGTGGAGTGTAGCAGGAAATGTGAGACCTTGTAACGTACACCTGTAAGTTTTTCTGCAGTAATTGATATAGTTCAGCTGTAAACTTGATTACCTGATAGCGGGTCATTCCTTTGCCTGTACCCTACTTCTTCTGCTAGCTAAATTGCTGGATGACTTCATGGCTTCTGTTATCAGCTTAAAGCTGATACGTGTACTCATCTAAAGAAAATAGACAATATATTCAAGTCCCTACTAGATAATGTAAGCAGTGTTTGTCAAGTACAGCTACTATTTTTCTATAATAATTCTTCAAACTTTTATATGTTTCAAGAAAAAACAGCTTGTGTTTTTTCTTGCTTTGAGTAAGAAAACACAACGTATTTGTGCTGTAGTCGTCAGTTTCCTGCATTTATTTTGTTGTTCTAAGGAAAAATAAAATACAAGAGCTTTTGCTCCTTGACGTGTGAAAAGTGAGATTCAACATGCAGAGGAAAATGTAGACCTAATTTTCAGGCAGTTGTTTCTTAAAATTTTAGTCTGAATGTTTGAACTGTTTCATGTCACTCACTGGCTTGCAGTCAGGAAAGCTTAAAAAAGAGAGAAAAAAAAAGAGGAACAAATTTCAAACTGGGGGAACAGCTGCATTGGTTCTCTACTATGGCAAAACTAAGCAAAATACCAGAAAGCACCAGGTAATTTAATAAGGCAATTGCATGTGAGGCTTAGTCTAAATGTACCGGACAGATATGAATGATACTATTGTGTTATGCTGCTGATTTGCTAGGAAAGCATGTTTTAAAAGACTGTGTCATTCTAAGGTTTAATTTGATAGAAAAAAATCCCAAACTCCCAACACATGAAAGTTACTAGGACTTGATTTAGAGGATTTATTATATGTTTTTCCGGAGCAGGTCAGCTAACTTTTAAGGGTGTATTTCATTCTTCTTTACTTTGGCACCTCCAGTGATGTTTCACAAACAGGGTTAATGTCTTCAGTGTGAAGACTTCTTCCAGAAGAAAGTCAAGGATGGTAACATCTCTCTTAAACAAATATCTCTTCTGAGAGTCTGTCTACAGTGACAACTACATAGACTGCAGCATCTGTTTAAGTTGTAGAATTTTGTGTCCATACTAAGCATCAGAGTGAATTCTCTAAAGTGAATTCTGATTTAAGACCTGTGTTTATTTGTACAAACCATGTTAATGAAATGGTAAATGTATAGCTGACTCTGAAAGGATGGACACTTTCAGCTGAGTTTTACTTGAGTTCTGTTATTAAATAAAAAAGTTTAGAAAAATACAAGAAAATGTCAAAGGTGATGGCTTTTGTAAGGGAAGACATGTCTATAGACTGACATGTCAGACCAATCATAATGCTTTGGTCGAGGTCTATATGTTTTATCTAAATCTAATCCCTTAGACCACTGCAGACTAAAGAGTGCAAATACACCACCAAAGGCAAGAAATGGCTGCACAAGTAAACAGCTTTCAGATGAAGAGAGCAACAGATGTGCTTTCATTTTTAGACTTTGTGAAACAGTCTCCAGCACTTACACACTTAAGTTTTATCACATCTGTCCCAGATTTCCACAGCTTAAAGTATAATGCAGGCATGAGCAGTTTTGAACAGATTTTACAGATTTTGTTTGGTCCAGAATTAGGAGACTGGACTGCTGTGCCTTGACATGAGCATATCATCACTCCAGACTTGAAGAGCAGATCTCTCTGGAGTCTTTAAATATGTGAATGTACTTCATTAGCTATATAGCACTTTGGTTTATATTGTATGATATCCTTACTAAAGGGGTGCTGGACAGCTTCTTGGAAAGGGAATCCACTGAAGATTACTAAATACACTGAGAACATCTCTATTTCAAAAAATGGCCCAGGCACATGGTGTTAGGGACTGGGAGATCATGTGGGTAAGTTCTGTGCATGCTTTTTTCCCCACAGGCTCCTTCTGACTGTTTTCAAAGACCAGTCACTGTCTGTGATCACTTCTAGCTTCACATGCTGTGACACAGTTGCACCCCTAAATTAACTGACGCTTTGACCTTCTTCCTCACTGAATAGTCAGTGTGGTATAGGTCTAGTGGAGTTGTATAAGAAAATATGAAGGAATTTGGTTCTGGTATAGGTCATGTGTGGGCAAAGCTGGATACTTCTGAAGGAGATTCTCAAAGTCCAGCAAGATCGTTAGGTATTTACTAAAGCTAATGAAGAATGGATCGCCTGAATCTTCCTGAAGCTGGTTCACATTTGTCATCTTGGGATCCACAAACCTGAACTTCCTCCAATGGGTAGTCACCTTTATCTGTTATTTAAATCAGCTGAGCAGGGGGTCACTGTTTCTTTGTAGAAAAAAAAAAAAGTGGGAAAGCATTACTCAATATTTATAGAATAGCCTTATAATAAAAAAACCCAACTTGGTATAGAAGTAGGAGGCCTGAGTTAATTTCCTCTTTCCAATCAAAGCATTTAAAAACCAGACTGATCGTCTGTCCAGAATAGTGTTCAAGCTATCAGGTGATGGGATATTTTTGCTTGGAGACATCCTTCCTGCTGATATATTGCCCTTGGGCAGGGAGAACATACGAGTAAGTAGAATAGCAAACTGAAAGCATGATTATTTATCCCAATGGTTAGGCTGTTCATCTGAGGCAAGGGAGTTTGGCAAATAATCTTAATTATAACACCAGAATCACATAATCTTTTTATTTTTTCTATAAAATCTCACTCATTTTCTGAGGAGTCAAGGTTGGTGCATATATGGGAGGTGTGCTAAAGGCTTACTTGGAAGTCTGAAAAGATGGCTTCCCGGGGGTTTGCTGCTCAGAGTAGATTTTCTCCTCAGATGCATTCAATGCCTGGGGAATTTTTACGCAACTGGCATTGGGGAAAGTACAATCAAGGTTTTCAGGATCAAAACTTTGTGCCTTGTGATGTATTTTCCTCCCTGTCTGCATTAGGGTATCAGTATGGAAAAAGCAAATACTCTGCATCTGGTTTTGCATGCAGATCTGAGTCCTTTTATGATATCAGAGCTACTGGTGGGATGAAAAAACCCTTGTGGTTGTACAAAGCTCTCTCAGATCTGGAAGCGGCATAGCTGGGTTCACTCAGTCCTCTCTGCAGAGTCTAGTGACTTCAGCACAACATCTAAACACAGCTGGACCTGTGCTGGTCCATTTACTAATACAGAATATATATATTATATAAAAAATTAGAACATAAGGACAACGTATTAACTTTAATTCTTATTAAAAAGTATTGTTGCAATTATCTTGAAGTGCACTTCAGCAAATGTCAAATGAGGTAACCTGGTACTTGACAGTTACATGACTCATGGTAAAGAAATTGTGGTGTATGTGTACAAACAATTCAGTTAGTAGTTCATGAGAAGCAATTTTTGATGAAGTGTCTGTTCTACTGAAGATATGAAAGTCAAGGGAAGGAACATATGATACTCTTTCTTTAAAGAATGCATCACAACTTACAGCTAAAACGGTTTCTGGGGAAATTAATTGGAAAGCAAATGCTGCAGTCTGCACGACAGAAGTAAAATTTTGATAGCCTCAAAACTATCTTCTTAATGTTCCAGCTGGGAGAGTTTCCCCCCTGAATAATCAGAGCGTGGTACAAGGCTACTGAGTGTGTGAAAGGAAAAATGGTGATGGAACTTGGTTCTGAAATAAGTCATGCATGGGCAAGGCTGGATACCACAGAAAGGAATTCTTAAAGTCCAACAAGCTCATTAGGGATTTGCTAAAACTAATGAAGGAAGGATAGTTTGAGGCTCCTTGAAGATGGTTCACATGCCGTAACTCTCTTGTGCCACACAATACACAATAGCAGAACTACTGGTTTGGGCAAGAGCTGCCCGACAGAAAAGATGCTGGGGGTGCTGGTCAACAGAGGCTGAGCAGGAGCCAGCTGTGCCCAGGTGGCCAAGAAGGTCAATGGCATCCTGGCCTGTATCAGCAATAGTATGGCCAGCAGGACTAGGGCAGTGATGGCCCCCTGAACTCAGCACTGGTGAGGCCACAGATGGATGGCCTCACCGGTCCTGTGTCCGGTTCTGAATCCATCACTACAAGAAAGAAATTGAGGTGCTGGAGCATGTGCTGAGAAGGGCAGTGGAGCTGGTGAAGTGTCTGGAACACAGGTCCTATGAGGAGCCACTGAGGGAGCTGGGGCTGTTTAGCCTGGAAAAAAGGAGGCTCGGGAGGGACGTTATCACTCTCTACAGCTACCTTATCACCGTCCGCATGAAGGAAGATTGTAATGAGGTGGGGGTCAGTCCCTTCTGCCAAGCAGGAAGGGATAGGAAGAGAAACGAAATGTCTCAAGTTGCACCAGAGGATGTTTAGACCGGACATAAGGAAAAATTTCTTCACTGAAAGGATTATCAAGCACTGGATCAGGCTNTAGTTTGAGGCTCCTTGAAGATGGTTCACATGCCGTAACTCTCTTGTGCCACACAATACACAATAGCAGAACTACTGGTTTGGGCAAGAGCTGCCCGACAGAAAAGATGCTGGGGGTGCTGGTCAACAGAGGCTGAGCAGGAGCCAGCTGTGCCCAGGTGGCCAAGAAGGTCAATGGCATCCTGGCCTGTATCAGCAATAGTATGGCCAGCAGGACTAGGGCAGTGATGGCCCCCTGAACTCAGCACTGGTGAGGCCACAGATGGATGGCCTCACCGGTCCTGTGTCCGGTTCTGAATCCATCACTACAAGAAAGAAATTGAGGTGCTGGAGCATGTGCTGAGAAGGGCAGTGGAGCTGGTGAAGTGTCTGGAACACAGGTCCTATGAGGAGCCACTGAGGGAGCTGGGGCTGTTTAGCCTGGAAAAAAGGAGGCTCGGGAGGGACGTTATCACTCTCTACAGCTACCTTATCACCGTCCGCATGAAGGAAGATTGTAATGAGGTGGGGGTCAGTCCCTTCTGCCAAGCAGGAAGGGATAGGAAGAGAAACGAAATGTCTCAAGTTGCACCAGAGGATGTTTAGACCGGACATAAGGAAAAATTTCTTCACTGAAAGGATTATCAAGCACTGGATCAGGCTGCCCAGGGAAGTAGTGGAATCACGATCCCTGCAGTTATTTAAAGGACTTGTATGTGTGCTACCTAGGGATGTGGTTTGGTGGTGGACTTGGTTGTGCTAGGCTAGCAGTTGGACACTATGATCTTGAAGTCTTTTCCGTGATTTCACGATTCTATGAAATAACCTGTGCTTCTGAAGTAGGCCTTTGAATTTCAGGTCACAGATGTCATCAGCGTACTGTGCCACCACAAACACAACAGCATTTTTAAATGGCATTGTGCTCCATAGTGTGAAGGATGCTGCTCTTTCTTCTTTGACTAAGGCATCCAGAATGAATGATCAAAAAATAATTCATTCAGACATTTTCTCAGGAAAAACTGCTGCTTTAGATAGCCAGGCATGTCTTCCACAATATACAAAATGTGGGACTGACCTTGGCTTTCTGTTTGAACAAAGAAAGATGATTTTTGTTACTCTGCAATCATTATTCTGCCTTTGCTACTGCATCACCTCTTTACACACAAGATAGTGTAAATGTAAATTGGCTGTTTTCCATTAGCAGTTTTTGAAAATGTTGTTCATTATTGTAGATTTTTTCTTCTATTTTCTTTGCTTTTGTACATAATTTTTTGAGGGTTTTTTTAATTCTTTAAACTTATGTTAATACTTTTAGTATGTATATAGTGCATTAAAAACTCCTTTGTTTAAGTTAAAAAGGGGAGGTTCAGATACAAAACATTTCTCTGTAATTTTCTAATAGTGCTGCTGTAAAGAAAATTTACTTTGCCTGTAGCCTTTGAGTAGAAAATTTAATTTTTCCTGCTCTATTGGGAAATTTGGACAGTGATTGGTGGAGTTTTTTAGCATACATGCTAGCAATCTCATCCTGCACTCACAGTCATGGAACATTTATGTGCTTTCAGTTTTTCAGTCCACACATGCCATATAGGTAGGGTCTCACAGTGGCTTTTGGTCCTCCACTAGCTTGTTTCCTTCATGTGCCTGACACTAAACCAATGATTATACAAATCTCAGTAGATGCAGGACAAGTTCTGGTAAATACAGCGCAGTGGACTCCCTTATTCCTTTGTTCTGAAATTTTGATGCTGCTTCACTGTCTTCTGCATGATGCTGTCATAATGGTATTTTTGTCTGACTGTTGTCAGAGCTGAGTCACAGGGGAGTTAAGCCATACCACAGCTGAGTGAAGTTTAATTAAACTTGGAATAAGTAACACTGAAAGATAAAATTCTTCTATATTTCGGTTGTGGTGAGAAAGCCTTTTACGCCAACCAACACCCGATCTCAAACTTCAAAGGAATATTTGAAAAAATTATGCACCCTAAGAATGGAGAACATAGTCAGCTGTCTTTTATTCCCACATTTCTTTCCTCTGCCACCACCAATGCTTGTCATTCAACTTAAATGCATTTTTCTTTTGTATTTGATACTAGCTCAGACTGTAAAAGCAAATCTTCTTTTAGGCAAATTATTTAATTGATAGGATTACTTTCAGTCAATAGGATAAAAGGATGCAGTACTATTTCCCCATATTCAGTTAATGTTTTAAGTAAAACATTCGTAGCATGACAATATTATTAACTACCAATCTGCTACCTAAATGCTATGATTTAAAGGCAAGTACCCACACATCAGGGTTGAAACAAAGCAGCTACTTTTTCACCCACTAGTTTTTGTTAGTTTTTACTTTTTTTTTTGAAAGTGCTGGTTTATTTTGAAATGCCAAGGGAGACACCAGATAGGAAATGTTTTCTCATCTTGATCTCTTTGCCTACCTGATCATAATTAAAAAAAATTATGTGCAGAATTGTGTGTGTTTAGCCCTGTCTCTTCCTCTCCAGGCACTTTCATGGGTTTGATACTATGACTTTATCAAGTGGGATTTGCCAACCTAATTCCTTATGGAGTTAGGACCCCCATTACATTAGCAAGAGATACTGAATTAGTAGCAGATCTTGCCCCCAAGAGTGTGGAAAGCAGCAGCTTTTGAGAAAGGAATTGCAGAGGGGAAATGAGGGAAATCTTATACTGGTTACTCAAGATCCTTCTTATTCACCTGACAGGAATGACAGATTGTAGCTGATTTGGTTCTAAACCAAGTNTGTCTTTAAATGGATTAAAGAGAAAAACAGTTTGGGATGTTACAGTTTTTACCACAATCTGCAGAAAGCAGTTTTAAGCTCCGCGCAACAAGCACGACTCCGCTCTCTTTCTTTCCCGCCGCCATCTTTGGTTTTACTTGCTTTCTCTTTCTCTCTGACCTTGAAGACGCTATGATGAAGAGTAGTCTCCGTCGTACGGGCTTTATGATGAAGGAAAACCCCACTTTCTTTGTGCTGCTGCTTTCCTTGATGTTAGTCTCTCAGCTCCATTGGCTCCTGCCAGGATCTCCGCAGGCCACATGGTGGGGGGGCAGTCCTCAGAAGCCTCAGCCGGGTGGTCTCAGCTAATTGCAGGGATTATGGCTGTTCCTCAGCTGCCCAGGGCTCTGAGGAGTTCTCCTGCCGGCTCTCCGGCCGTGCCCTGGCACTGGCGGTGGGGGCGGGGAACCCGTGGCCACTCCGAGAAGCAGAACCTCAGCACCCATCTTCCTCGCCTGCTGCAGGAGCTGCAAAACCCAAAGAGAGGCACTTCCTGTGTCCTCCAGACTTTAAATATGGAAATTCTGAAAAGCACTTCTGGTCAGACGAGCTGTCTATCAACTCAAGTTCAACCTACCACACAGATTTTCCTGGGCAAAATGACATTTAAACAGGAAGCTTCTCCAAATAATTTCCTTCTTATTTCTAGCTTTGCTTGTTGCGTAATGTGATGGGGAAAAGAAATAAAGTTATAGTTTGGCTTGGTTAGGCTCCAGTTCAGCTGTGCTTTTGTCTCCATGAGTATTTCATTGAGTTGTAAACCACTGTGCTGTGCACTAGCCCTTGCAATATGAACATAGAGTGTGTAGTACTCTACTGTTTAGTATGTCCCTATGATCTCTGCACTGACTGAAGCTACAATCACCCTCGGGAAGACTTCACTACAGAGGACATCTCCACTTCAGATGCATGCAACTTTAGCCAAAAATCTTCACTGGCTTTGGCTTAAAATATGTCTGTGGTAGTACATTTTTTGGCACCACTGCTTTTAAGAAAAAGATTTTTCTGCTTCATACATAGCACAACTTGTCTCTAGAGAAACATTGCTCCAGAAGGGAAATAATTTTCAACAGATATGTACTTCCAGAGGTATTTATTAGCTATCAACTCAGACAAACCTACATGTAAAGGACACTGAAATCCCACTTCCCACCATGCCCCTTTCGTTTGTTTTTGGGTTCCCAGGCACATTAATTATGCTTCATTTGGCTTTGCCCCAGAGACTTCTGAACAACAGGGCAGAGGGCACTCAGTTCAATTGCCGTGGCTTGTATTTTGTTCCCCTGCGAGTAGTTTAAATTAATGTGATGCTTCTTCTCAAGCAAATATGTCAACTTCTCCATCTCACAAACATTTATGAGTGGCACAGCCTCATGTGTACCACTGTCAGAGACAGTTTGTTGGCTTTATGTAAATAAACTCTTGTAGTTGTGAGAAGTTAGATGTGGTACTTGAGTGCTTAAAAATAAAGAGACGCTGGCAACATTGTGAGCTGCTAAATGTGACCCAGTTCATTTTCTTTTATCTGTTTGCAAAGCCAAACCTCTGAAGAGGACTTTTTGTGAATGGTGTAGTGATGGGAGCTGTGGGAACTGCTGAGGCTTGCCTGAGAAGAGCAGTTTGGAATGATTTTTGGAATTTTTACATTAGTTTTTCTTCCAGTTTTTGACCAAACAGTTCAATTACGTGTGTTCTTCCTTCCTCCTTCTCTGTGGAAATTACATCCTGGAGTTGAAAAAAAGCATTTCACTGATCATCAGTATTGATACAAGCTTGCAAAAGCTCTTTGTATTAACAAAATGGCATATCTTTAAGTATGTTTGGATAAAATATATATGAGTGCTTGAGAAATGGAGAAAGAAGGGGAAAAATTAAGTTTTCCAAGGAGCTTTTTAGAATGTAATTTTAGAAAAATCTGTGACAAAATTCCCTAACATGGATGCCTTTAACCGCTTGGAGAAATCTTCAGTTGAGTCCTGCTTTCTGGAAAGCTTTTACAAATTAGGGTTTTTTTAGGCCAAAGGTCTGAAAATTCTGTCTAAAATTATATTTTTCTTATTGTGTTGTGCCTGATGCCTAGTCTGATTTGTAAATGGTAGCTGTATAAACAAAGCTGATGGTAATACTTACATTTGTGTGATATGTGTCTTGAGAGCCAAATGCTCCAAGATTTCATTGCTCATATTTAAAAATCTGGAGGGTTTTTTTAAGCAAAGTGTTGAGGTAAAAATGAAAATTTACCTCTCAGGAGTTTTCTCACTCTTCTCACAGAAGAAATTGAAAATTGGACTGGGAAAAGCTTCAGCCCAGCAGTTAAGCAAAAACTATCTGTAATGTGTTGCATAAATGGCACAACACTCAAGTGCTTTATGAGGCTAAAACTGTAAATCTGAAAATATAGGCAGCACCATCTTCCTAAGGTGGTTAGAAGTAAGGTGGCAGGTAAGGCAGCTTAGGGTAGGAATTCTGGTAATCACTTGTGGTAGGTTGAACCTGAGCTGATAGACAGCTCGTCTGACCAGTAGCGCTTTTCAGAATTTCCATATTTAAAGTCTGGAGGACACAGGAAGTGCCTCTCTTTGGGTTTGGCCTCTCCTGCGGGAGGGAGGAGGAGATGGGTGCTGGAGCCGCTTCTCGGAGTGGCCTCGGGCCTCCTCCCCCCCCGCCCCCCCCACCGCTGGTGCCGGGGCACAGTCCCTGGGCGCCAGCGTGCTGGCGGGAGAATCCCTCAGAGCCCCGGACAGTGGAGGAACAGCCATAATCGCTGCAAATAGCTGAAACCACCCGGCTGAGGCTTCTGAGGACTGCCCCCCCC
>VZTH01017830.1:0-42768 GCA_013397815.1 Aleadryas rufinucha | reverse complement strand
ACATCACTGCTCCTCAAAATTTTTTTAAATACATTTTGGTTTATGTGGGGAGTTCTGAGCTGGCTGTGGCTTCGTTTCTTCATGGCTGAGGGCAAGGACTGGGTGTAATTACTGATTGGATGCTTACATCTTAGCCCTGCCAGCGTACAAAGGCTGTTAGCAATTTCCTGCCTCTTGTAACTACTTACAGTGAATCATTATACCCATTTCTCATTCTCCTACCTCTGAGGAATAAACCTGCTGCCAACTGTGGTAGCACAGATTCTTTCCCATGGGAATTTTTCTCTTCTTCTCCCTGTGTTCTATAAATAAAGATAAGGTTTGGATGTTATTGAAACCTCCTCTGGAAAGATGGGCACTTCTACCTGGCCTATGGGCCTAGGGGGAGGTTTTGAATTGACCCAATCCGGACAAACTTTTAAAAGTCTATATAAGTTTTAGAATTAAATAATAAAATCAGAATTCCGCCTCACCCAATCCAGTCTGGTTCTTGCACTCGGCTAGCGCTCAACAGCAACAGCCAACTACTTGGCATTATTGCACTAATTCTGCAACATGAGTTTTTTGTGACCTGGAGTGCATGAATTGTCATCTTTAAAAAACCCCTATAAAGTGTAAAGATCATACAGAGATCTTGTTGCAGAATGCCACCTTTTGCAGCTATGCTTGTTAGTTTGTCCTGTAAAAGCCATCTGACAGCTCCACTGGCATAATGACATCCCAGGAACTAATGACATGTCACATGCTTCGCTTTCCAAAAAATGTCCCACATTTTGACTGTGTCCTGTTTGTGGATTTCCAGAATCCCATCCTCATGTTTCAGAGAACTTAAAATATGTGGCAAAGGAGAAGGCAACTTGTTTTTCCCACATTGTTTTTTTCTCTTGAATGCACAGATGCTTGCAGAGTGTGGCCTCTTGAAGAATGAAACAGCTCTGTTTCATTCAAGTAAAATTTGTCTCCTGGTAAAACAAAAGCAGTGTGTCAAGAGTGAGCCACACGGCAGTGAAGAGCACAGGTATGCAGAAATTCCTGTGCACCACTGTCTCCTGTCCTCCTGAGACCCTGTCCCAAGCTCTGTTGCTGCAGACCCTCCTACCTGGCGCCATGATCAGCAGGCATAGTCACACTCACCTGCACTGGAAAACTGCTCTTCTGGTTTTGTAACCTGACTTTTCTGCTTTGTGGGGAAAGGGAAGGCTCTGGAGCCCTCAAGCTGCTGGAGAAACATTGTTAATGCTAATCAGAGATGTGACATGGGGGCATGAGGCAGAAGGGGGGCAGAGGTGCCTGTACCACTGATGCCAGGATAGCTGCAACAGGCAAGACATGCTCATTGCTGTGGTGCCATATAGTAGTGGTCAGAGGATGCTATTTGGTGGTGTTGCCACTGACTCACTGGAACTGCTGTTAACTGATTGACTGTACTTTTTCTCTTCTATTTCTTAGATAATAACTACTCTTTGCATACTATCTTCTTAGATTTCTGCTCTGTTTGTACAAATGATTCTTCACATATGAATGCCACAGTAAAGGGTATGAAGTGGTTATGTGTTAGTGGTGTTCTGATAGCCCGGTAACCCAACATGGCCCACGGGCTGGATCCATCCATCCAACCAGCATCTTCCTGTTCACCAGTGGTAACAGAATATCTATGCAAGCAATGACCACTAACTAAATCAGTTTCTCCTCATAAACCACAAGAAAATCCCCAAGGGAACCAGTGCACAGCTGGTGTGTCTGTGCCACCCTACCACTGAACCTGTGGAAAACCATCTCTGCAAACATTTTGACAGAGAACAATGTTCGTCACTATGTAAATAGGGAGATGGAAAGCCTCTTGTTAAGAGAGACCCCAGAGACCCCAGAATAACCTGCTAGGTTGTTCCAGAAACCAGTGGGTCTGATGGTTTATAACATGGTCTCCATTTCAGGGGTATTCCTTCTGATGTATTTGTACAGTCCAATGTAGGGGACCACCTCCACATTCTATTTCACTAACATGCAAAGCCAATCTTTTCTCAGGTCACATGATAACAGAGTCCTAATTTCCCTCATTATTCCATTTCACATTTCAGTCCCTCTAAGCATGAGTGATTCAGTTATGCATTGAACCACAGTTAAGGAATTGTAAACTGGCTCAACTTTCTCTATTTCTGGTGGAAATACTACGTTTAGCACACCCTGGTGCTGCCTTCAATTTGTCTGCCACTGTGTTATGCCTGTGATGCACAGCAAACCTCCCATGGGCTGAGATGTACTTACATCCTTCTTTTTTCAGAATAATTTCCAGCAAAAGGTCTTTTCCTTGTATCAGAATACTGCAATCAATCTCTTGTGCATGACATCCTATTTTCAGCTATTGAATTTCATCCTGCTTTTATGATTTTTTTCCTCAGAGTGTTTTCTGTATGATACCCCAATTTTTACCTGCCTTGACAGTACCTTCCAGCACTGTCATCATAACAGCGCACCTTGTTACATTGATGTCATGCTCAGGTTTCCTTTCTACAGTCCTAAATAATCATTATTGAAAGTTTAAAAGAAGAGTGATGCCAAGATCCTTAAGGAATTCCAGCACTGTCATTCTTCAAACCTTCTCCATTGCCGCACCCTTTAGAACCAGCTGCTTTTTCAGATTTATAGTAAATTAGTTAATTTTCATGATCTCCAGCTTTAGTGATTTCCTAAACAGATTTATCCTGGGTGCTGTTGATGTCTAGAACAGATTTTGCAACACTTTTCTTAATTAAAAAAAATCTAATAATTTATTACAATACATGTAAAGTCTGTCATAATTTGTCATTGTAAACATTTATTATTTGTAGAAAGCTGCTCTGTAGAGGAGTGGTCCTTGCCTTGGAGATCTGGCTGAGTCACACCACAAGTGCAAATAAACATGACTTCTGCTTCTTCCACACTGCCTCATTGCAGGTTAACATGACATATCTTGGCAGAAACAATACATGTAGATCTAGAAAATCCTCTCAGAACAGAATGGAAAGGTTTTCATTAACATGGAAAAGAATTTCCATGAATATTTGATCACATAAAAATAAACTTGTTTTGGCTGTGTTTGCCTTCCTTTTATGTAATCCCATTGGAAGTATTCTAATAAAAAATGTTTGCTGGCAGCAGTGTAACAGGAAGAATGCATTCTAAACAAATTTGAGAATATTCATATGTAACACGTTTTGAACGTGCAAACGTGTATTTTTGCCATGACTCTGAATCCAGTCTTATTTTAGCAACATGCCTGTGCACAGCTTCTGAAATAATACCTTTCGAGCAGTGTTCACTGGGAAATGAAAAAAATATCATGGCTTTTGCGTGCTGAAAATTAAGAACTTTTGTATTAAAAATGTAGATTATAGAACAGTGAAGCCACAGCATGTGTGGTAAGTGCTGCTTGTACTTGCCAAAAATTGCTTGAGAAGAATCATGGCTCTGCTCCAAAAGAGTTCTGGAAAAAGAATTAATGTGTAAAATCAGAAACTGAGTAACTACAGCCTTGCAGGAAAAAATGCTAACTATAGTAAGTTATTCTGTCTGCTGTAATTCTAAGTTAGGATTTATATGTTCAGTAGAGGAAAATTGTCTTTGGAAGAGCATTCAGAATCTATGTCTGCACAAGGCAACACTTTTTCTCCCTTTGTGACAAAATGAGTACAGAATACACAAATGAAATATAGTTTGTTGCAATTTCAGTTGCTTGGTTTCTCAAAGGATATCTCTGAATTTTCTTCATAGGCACACCACAGCGTCATTGTCCACAGCTATCAGCTCTGCTATCAGAATGGTTTTGGTACACATAGTGATACTCTCTGGAAGTATTTTTTAACAACTTGAACTACGGAGCCAATGGCATACCGTCAGAAATAGTGTTTTGAGCTAGGAGTCAGAACAGAGAGCTTAGAGTGCTGTTTTTTGTAAATCAAACGTGGTTCACCTCATCTGTGGGTGCCAGTTCCATTTCTTCAGATAAAGAGAAAACACAGTATAGACACTTATTTAGATTTTATTAAGACAATTGCATCAGTTCTATTATTATGTTTGAATTTAAACTACATCTACTCTTTTCTGGGATATCAAATTAATGATCACTACATTTGTACTAGTAGGTTCTGCAAGTTGTCTGCTAAAAAGGAAGAAAAAAATGCCTCTTCAAAATATCTGACATAGCTTGGTAAGTATTTGCTAAATGAAAACAGTTACAGGACTTGAAAGTCTTTTACCATCATTGTTTTGAAAATTTTTGTCCCTGCTCAGTGGGGCATGTAAAGGGCTGAGGGGGAGGGAACATTTCTTCTCAAAGAAGAATTAGGCTGGATTCTCTCTTTTGACGGTTTACTGTTTTGCATGTTTAGATGAATGGATTGATATTTTTATCAGTGTTAGTGTAACCCTGTTAAGAAAGCGATAATACACAGTATACATTTGTGCCAGCTTTTCCCTCTACTATACAGTAAATTAATTCCTGTGGTTTAGTCTAAGCCCGGTGCTGGCTACAGTTTGAAGTCTAGTAGCTATTCTCATGGCATGATGCCTTCAGAGTCATAGGCAGATGGCCAGTGCCGTCCCAAATGTTCTTACTCAGGCACTGGCAAGTCTTTCTGCCTTCCACATCCTGATGCTCCACTGGGAGACATGTGAGCCTGTGCAGGCACTGTACAGGCAGTACAGGCACTCTGCCCTTCTGCACAGGGAACAGAGCAGGGGTTTTGTGGTTTTGTGGTCACAGGGTGTACACCCAAGTGTGTGCTGATAACTCTGTGTTACTGTGAAGTGCATGCAACCACAGAAATGCAGATGCTGAAGGCAGATAAACTATTTAAGTTTGAATGGTGGTATATTTTAGCAATGATTCAAAAAGCTGTCTATAGTTATAAAATTAAAGTAACTTAAACCCAGAAAAACTGACTGAAAGCAAATGTATACCATCCTAATTCTAGTTTGGAAATATTGTCATCGCACATTGCTTCACAAAATATTCGCTTGCTTGGAAATCATATCTGGCTTTGTTCTTCTCATATTTCTTCACGGACTTGCAAGACTGGAGGAGGTGCATAAGACCTTGCCATTGCTTTGTTCCCAAGTATGTCTCATGCACGTGGTGTTCCCTATGCTTCCAGCTCTGTCATGGTGACCCTAGGTGCATTATGGCACCCACAGTCCACGTTGCAGCCAGCAGCATCAGGATCCCTGTGTACTGCACAGATATTTCTGAAGTGTGGGAATCCCTAACATCCACCACCTCCAGCTCCAATGCCAGGAAGTGCATCCTGGCAATGTTTTAAATATGGACCCCTTCCCTTTATGAGAACTCTTTCATGGATGGGTTTGTTCAAAGCTAGACTGCCTTCATCACCAAATCTCCCTTATGCATCAAGGATTTAATTCTGCCTTCCTGCCACTTTGCTTTCTGCAATGCCTCTCTTTGGTGACACAGTCTGTCCCTGCTGCCCAGTGCACTGAGACTTGCTCTACCTGATGGAGGTAGGACTTCCACATCTCTGCTGTGTCCCACTGACAATTTTCTCTCTCCATTTCCGGTTCTTTTAGTGCTGCTATAGGCTGGGTTGCTCCAGAGCATGAAGGATTTCTATGTTCAGTAGAAGAAAATTGCAATTCATCTATTTGGGGATTTCCCTCCAGGGCTGTTTTCTCCTCCTGGCTGTCAGTTCTTCTCCTGACTCAGACTTCTGATAATATATTTCTTGCATTTCTTTCTAAATTTCTCAGGGAAAATCAACTGGCCTGTGCACTGCTGCCTTAGTGGGTGCTTCCCTCATTGCAAGGCACCCACTGCCAGCTTTCACGCTTCCTTTTTTCACCCTCACAGGCCCTGCTCCTCCTTCCTGCCTTCCTCATCTAACCCCATCCCAAATTTTTCAAAGCCTGGTGGTGGCTGGGTGGGTTGCTAGTGCCTTTGGAAAAGCCAGACAGCCTCTGCACAGGTCCCCATTGGCACCTCATGCAGGGTCTTCTTCCGGTAAAGCCAGCCTGGGAATCCGGGGGCAGAAGGTTTCCCACCAGCTGCCACCATGCTGTGCGCAGGCACTGGTGAAGGCAGGGTCCCGCAGGGTAAAGCAAGGGTAGTCCTGCAGGAGGGAAGCACCTGTCTTGCCCATCACACCTGCCCCCAGAAGTGGAAGTTCTTAAATTGCCAAGACATTATAGCACTTCTGAACTTGGATAGTTAATGTTCATTCTTTGCTGGAGAAATTTTCTGTTATCACAGCGTGATTATTTTAACAATTTTGCTTACAATGTTCTGTTCTGCACTATTTTTCCTGGTCTTAAATGACAGTTCTAAACAAAATGGATTTCTTTTTGGCTGCTAGTAGTGACTGCACATTCTTGCATATTGTTTATACCACTTATACCCCACTACAAAACCCTACATTTTGATGTGCTATTGATGTTTTAAACCAGTTTAAGGTAGAGAAGAACTAGGCTGCTTTCTCTTTCTCTACCAGATCTCCAGATAATTACTAGTACTAGTACAGTATTTCCTTGTACTGATATAAGTATAATAATAATTTTGAAAGAACATTTTAAATGACAGCATTGCTCTGCTGGTCCAGATGTCCTGCAAAGATAGATTACTGTGTTCCTGCACATCTATTAAAAATGCACTTTTTAGCCAAACTAAAGGCCATTGGAAACAAGTCACATACAAACCTGAATTCCAGCCTGTATAAGCCATTCACTTTCCACTTTCCTAAGACCACAGTTTTCTCTGGGAACTGAAATTGATAGCAGATCAGAGTGATCCTAAAACTTAGAAATAAATAGGGAATTGGTTTTTCTGTAACAAATTAACACAATAGATGCATATGAATTTTATATTTTCTGTTCCCATCCTTTCTTTCTTGTGTCTTATGCATGCCTGGCTTTCAGACTTTTCAGGGAAGAGGAATGTCACTGCAATTACATGTAGTGAATATTATACATGTTCACCATCTTCGTGTCAAGACTCAAGTATTCTTCACCTGTATGCTTTAGGCTTACCTGCACACTTCAGGAGGATAGTTTCTTAAGGAGGTTTATAATTTATTCACTAGAGTTATTGTTAGTTCATTCTGCTGAAGTGATCTAGAGGTTGTCTTTGAATACATATCTTGTCAATATTAGCTGCATGGTATAGACTTATTCCATACACAGTCAAACTGAGGCGGTAGTGCTCATATGATAATAACATGCTGCTCCACAGAGTGAAATATTCTCTCCTGCACTAGTTCTTCAGTCAGTCTTTAAAGAACCATCAACTGCAACATTGGAATTGAAACTTGATCCAGGGACAGTAATATACATCCCAGAACATGCTTGTAAAAAACAACCTAGAAAGAAGAGCATGCATTGTTCTTCATGTGTGTGGATAGCTAGCCTTGGTGCAAACTGCCCTGCATATAACTCAGCTCACAACTCTCCTTTCTCCCATTAATGGCCACAAGATACCATCACAAAAAAGACAGCTCTTTGACCGGATCTCTTTGACAGATCCGGTCAAAGAGCTGCCTTTTGAAAATCTTAGCTCCTACCAGCACCAGCATACAAGGGAGGGTGAAGTCTTCTTTGATTTTTTTTGCACTTCATAATAACCAAAAGATGGCAAAAGCAGCAGCTGATCATATGATTCTTGAAAAGAATCTGATTGATGATCAAGAATCATAGAACATTCTGAATTGGAGAAGACCTACAGAGAAGTCCAGCTCCTGGCCTCATGAAGGATGCTCTAGGAATCACACTGTGTGCCTCAGAGCATTGTTCAAATCTTTCTTGAACTAGACAGGCTTGATGCTGCTCTCCACTTCCCCGGGGAGCCTTTTCCAGTGCTCAACCACCCAGAAGAACCTTTTCTTAATATCCAGTCCAAACTTTCCCTGACACAGCTTTGTGCCATTCCCTTGAGTCCTGTCACTGGGCACCACAGAGGAGAGATCAGTGCCTGTCCCTCCTCTTCCCCTCATGAGGAAGTTGTGGACTGCAGTGAGGTCTACCCACAGTCTCCTCCAGGCTGAACAGACCAAGTAGCCTCAGCTGCTCCTCGTAAGGCTTCTCCCCCAGACCCTTCTCTGTCCTCATGGTCCTTCTCTGGATGCTCTCTAAGACCTTAATGCCAGTTTTTGATGTTATGGCACCCAAAACTGCCCCCAGCACTCAAGATGAGGCTGCCTTAGTGCAGAGCAGAGCGGGACAATCCCCTCCCTTGCCCAGCTGGTAATGCTGTGCCTGATGCACCCCAGGACATGGGTGGTCCTCCTGGCTGCCAGGGCACTGCTGACTCATGTTCAACTTGCCCTCAACAAGGGCCCCCAGGTCCCTTTCCATGGCATGGCTCTCCAGTGTCTCCTTCCCCAGTCTGTCTGGATGTCCAGATTTGCTCTGATCCAGGTGCAAAATCCAGCACTTTTCTTTGTCAAACTTCATGAAGTGAATGGGATGGTGAATGCAAGTAGAGAAAAGTGCCAGCTCTGGTCAGCTTTGAGCTGCTTGGGTGGTGAATATGGGAAAAGTGAGCAAGGAAACAGATTTTTTTTATGCTCTAAATTCTTAAAGGACACACTGACTAATTACCTGGTTTGTGTATGCTGTTTTCTGTGTCAGTTCAGATACCTGGTTGATCACTCAGGCCAGCCTATATGCAGTGCAATTCAGAGTAAATGATTGTCCAAATGAATGTTTAAATTATCTGAAGATCTTATGCACATGTAATAGATATATATGGAAAGTGTCTGAGTGCTGAAAACAGGGTTCTGCAAAACAACATACTTCTCTTCTGGCTTTTGAAATAATGAGTGTCACTACAATCTAGTATTTAGCTATATAGGAGACTATCCATGGTCCTTTCATGAAATTTTGTTCCCCATGGTTTTGCCAAGCCTAGGATTGAAATTTAGTGTCTGCACAATTCCTGTCTAAAAGGAGTGACTTTTCAAAAGCAGATGTCTTGCACAGTCTGGATTTCTTTTCAGATCATTTCCAACTGTAAATATTGTTGCTGTTTCCAAGAATAGGAAGAGGAAATTTTGTTTTTCTACATAGAAATTAGAATAAAAATTTATCAGTGTGGACATGACTATGCTTTGGAGGAGAGATTTGTTATAGGAAAGCAAGGGATCCCTTCATGTCAGGGATGAATCTCATGGAGGATTTTCTTTCCTGAATTAGCCACATGAGGAAGATTAGTTTGGTTGATGAATTTGAAAGAATTGCAACAGCCAGGCTGTGTCATGAAGCTTCCAGGTATGACCCCTTCTTACAGCTGGAAGGAATGACTGGAGTACGTAGGGCTTGTCTCTGCATGTTCCAAATGCTCCCTCTGGTGGTGCTGCCTTTGAGAAAGAGGAAGACATTACCTGACGGGATGCAAGGGTATGAGTCCTGTAAAAGGAGGAAGGCAGGAGACAGTAGAAGGAGGACTGATTTGTGGAATATGATGCTCATAATGGGAGGGAAGCAGGACTAGTTGTAGAGTGAGCTGAGGTTTCACATGTAGCTGCACAACAGGTTCATACTTCACAGCAGGGGCCAGAAACTCAAGAGATGAGTCTTGATAAGACTGCCAAAAAATTTCCCATTAATAATGCTTTACCTGAAAATGCAGTTTTGGACAGCTATGTATCTGAAGATTATCAACCTTCACTGGAAAATTCTTGATGTTATTAAAAAACATTATCTGAAAAGGGAAAGGTGGGGAGTTTTCTGTTTGTTTGCTTGGTGTTTCATTTGCTTGTTTGCTTTTATAGTTTTCATTTCCGTGGGTAAAAAAGAAGAATTTGCATAAGCTGTTGGCTTTGTCATACCACAAAATCCATGGGGCCTTGAATCTGCTTGTGTGCTCAACCTTAAAAACAATTATGGGGTAGTTTATATTTGACACACAAACCCACTTTTTTCCTAACATGTTTTAAGAAAATACATTTTCCCCTTTCACTCTTCAACAAGAGACACTACAGCTGCACACGAAAGGCTGCGTCCCAAGGCTGGGCTCCCAACTACTCCACCTTTCCCTGTTCCTGTCCCAAGGTCTTGGTGATCTAACACTCTGCTTAAAGGTGTCTGGGAGTGGTGGTGCTCTTACCCTATTCCAGCAACTTCATATGCTGTCTTCCCAAGAGATGGTCCACATCTTATGCAGGTTTTTGAGAGAGACAATGACAGTCATCCCAAGACTCTCGTTACTGTGGGATTGCTTAAGATAAAAGAAAAAGCATCAACAGATGTGGATGGGTGTCTGAAACTGAGCTGTATTTCCTTTGGGCCCTCCGTGGGTGATAAGATTACCTTTGGACCCTCTCTGCCAGCATCTGGCAGACTCCACACACCGTCCTGCTCCTTCCTGAATGTGCGTGTTTGAGAGAACAGGAGGGTGTGAGCAATTAGGTGAGTGGAATGTGCAAGTCCTGAGCCCTTAGTTACATTCAGGGAGCACGTCAAGCTAAAAGAAGATAAGAGAGTGTTTGAAAATAAACAGGACATGAGCCAGCAATCAATAACCGCCTGAAACATAAACCAACCATTAGCTCTGTCAGAATCAGGGCTCTTGGCTAATCTTGGACACGTAACTTGTCTTGAAATGCGTAAAAGACTGCTGTAAAACCAAAGGAATGGTGTGTTTTTCCTCTCCAGGACAGTGCAACACTGGAATGACTTTTCTGTGAGACTGTGATGCCTTCATCCCTAAAGGTTTTACAGAACAAGTTGAACGAACAGCAGTAAGGAATAGTCTGCATATATTTGGGACAGCCTTGGACACAGGGCGGGGAAGAATAGCAATATGACCTCATGAGAACATTTGCCCCGTTGTTTTTCTCTGATCCTGTGGAATTATTACTTTGCTCTTATTCTTGTTTATCCTTCTCTTGCTACACTTCCAGATGCTCTCAGATGTGCCTTTGTGCAAGTTTTCTCAGCAGGGGTATTTCTACTGAGTGGCACCTTTGCACTTTACTGCAATACTGGGAGTAACATTTGGGTAGGTGTCTTCTGAATACCAAAACACTCCTGGAAAATCAGTGAGATGGTTTGAATAGTTTCTGAATTATACTGCATGTGTTGTATGATTTGTTCCTGAGTAGTAATTCTGCTTCAAGTCAGCCAGCAGGGAAATCTTCAAAGGTCCATTCATTATCATTCTGATCTCCTTTGGACCTGGTTGGTTGGAGGAAAGCCAATGCAGTATAAAGATGTATGTGCATGTGTGTTTGAAATTTCTGTCCTGTGCACAGTCAAATATCAGAGATCATGTAGCAGCTGCCATGTCTACCTGACTAAGAAGTAAGATACCCCTTTTGTCTTGCATGCAGACCCTTCATTTCTACTTTAAGATATATTGTCAGCAGTATAGGATACCGCAGTGTTATGCCTATTGTGGTCTGCAGAATGGGTCCACAAAGCTCTCCAGGCTCACTAAGCAACCTCATTTATTGGAGTCATTGAGACTATTCACTTGCTTATAGGTAGACATATGCCCAAGTGTTTTGCTGGAGGTAGAAAGGGGTAAAAATAATTTTACAATATTTCCAACTTGACAACATCTCTCATAAGCATCGGTTTATTTAACAGAAATTAAGTGTGGAGCAATGCAGCTTTGGTAGTACATACCACAGCAGTACTTATGTTGTAATTCTGCTTTGCAACAGGTGTTCCAGTTTGTTAAGACAGAGGGATCAATAACTAAATTTACGAAAAATCCAGCTGCTTAGTGATTGGGTGTTGTTTTAATGTGCCAAGTACTACTACTTTGGCCAAAACTGATCCTCTGAAACAGTATCTTCCAAAGCATACCAATGACAGCCTTCTTTTTCTACAGTCTCAGACTAAAAGATAAACCTGCAAAGAATGTTCTTGTAATGTTGACCTCACTTAAACATCTCTGGTTCTGGAAGAATAGTAAGTCTTTAAGCCATATGTGCAAGTTATTCAGTCGATGCATGCATGAAAAATCAGCACTTGTCTAGGATGTTCTCTATTCCGTTTTTAACTTAGCTATAATTTAAGCCAAACGACATATAAAATGCATGTACAACTTCTTTGAATATGGTTATGGACCTTGTTGAGAATAGGCTGGTATTATAACTTGTACCATAGTGCTGGTCCAAAGCTTAGAGCAAATTAATTATAATGGATTCAAAGTTCTTCAGGTATATTTAAGGGATTGTTGGGACTTTATTTATGTAATTAAGCACAGATGTACTTGTGCCTATATTTAAAGAAAATTATACTGCACGCTACCTATGTGTTGGTAATTTAAAATGCATTAATATTTTCGTCAGATCATACGATAGCAGTAAGAGGAACGCTTGGTAAAAGTTATCCAGGAATTATGTTTGGAAAAGAAGCAGGATGCAATACACATCAGGGAAAAATTCCTTGTCATTTGGATAAATAGAGGTGTAGCTCTGTTCTATTGCATAGGTATTGCATAGTCCATCCTCAGTGTATGTCTTCCAGTCTGCTGCTATGTAGCTCCACCAGGGAGGTAGAGAAGTGGCAGATCTTGTTCCTTGCTGCCCTTATCTTGAGTAGCCTGAGCTCACTGGCCTCTGCCAAGCTCGGGCTGTCTAGTGCTCCCACAGAGGCCCATCAGCCTTTCAGGGGAGCTGTTCTGTAGGATGTGAACCTCATGATATGCCCAAGGGATACCAAAGGAGGAAGGACTTCCTTTGCCTGGACTGTCCTCACTCCTTATAGTGACTACTCAACTACCAGAATCAGATGCAGTGCCCATTAATAGCAATGGGAAGACTTTGCTTGACTTTGGTTCTAGGGTTGATCTAGGAAAAAAGTTGAATTGAATGCAATATAAAAATGAAGAAATGTAGAATTTATGAAAAATGAATTAATTTTAAGATTTCTTCAAATAAAAGTAATAAATGGTCTTAAAACCTCCTCAAACTAGGAAGTGTCAGACTCAGTCTTTAATTTAGGGCACAGCTGGGCTGTTACTTGGGTTAGCAGTGTGGAGAAACAAATAAAGTGTGTCCCATGTCTAGTACAGTAGACTTCAGATTTTGAAAAATTTGCAGTTCTGCCTGAAAAATTCCTTCACAGGTATTTAAAGGAACTTTTTCTGAGTATTGCGAACCAAACTCTCACTGTGATATAAGAAAAAAACACACAGAAGAAGAAAGTTCTGTCTGAAGTACCTTCTCTTTTTTCCCTTGTGAAGTTCAGCTGTGTAATGCTGTTGGATTGCAGTTACATAGAGTTGCCTCAGCAGTAAAATTAAATAACACCTTCACTTTCTCCTGTCTCCATGACATTTTGCACTCATTAACACAGTCACCATCTTGATGTGTCAGTGAGTTTGTGCAAAGAAATTTATTTCTTTTTATTAACAAGAGTAAATAAATCTGTCTTATTTGAAAAGTAGATTTTTTTTCCATACGTAATATGCTAGAGATATTTCTATGTGATTTATTAATTTCACCCACAGGGTAGTTACACTACTTGCTGTCTGGCCACATTTCACCAAATGTTAGATTATGAGAGATGTTTTTACAAGAGTAATTTAGAGTCTGAATGCCAATTCTACAATAAAAATATGTTTTGATGCTTATATTTCCATCACCAGGCTCAGGTGTTTGTGCAAACCGGAGCCTTCTAAATGCATTTGCGTTCTTGACAGTCAGTTGCTAAGTTCAGGGTTATTATATTTCCATTACAGTGTCTGATGTCAAACATGAACTAAACCCAGGTACACAACCCTGAACTCTTTTTCCTTTTGTCAAATGAGCAGAATATTGTCAGAAGTTGTAATAAAAAAAAAACCCAAACAACCTAAACCTGGGAAACGTCAAGCCAAAATAAAGAAGAATAAAACTGTTAGAGGGGATCTCAGACAGCTGAAACAGTCTATGGAGGTCATTCAGTACCACACTCTCTACCTCCTCCTAAGATACAATAAGCAAAATAAAAGGAAAAAAAAAGGTGCTTCACCTCTCCTACCTGATGTTTCCTCCCTAATTCCCCCCTGAGACTTTTCCAGCTCCCAAGATGGTGCAACTGTGCACCTTCTACTCAGATCAGCTGTGCTTGAGAACATGGGTCCATGTGGGAGCCACACGGGGAGCCACAATTTCACGTAATTCACCTTTCTCCTTCCTACAACCCATGACCAACCTAATATTTTTCAATATTCAGGTGCTGCCAGTCCCCTTTTAATACATCTGCAACACTTGTTTAATATCCTGGAGCCAGGATGGAAAACATCATGTCCTTCATGGCAATTGGTTCAGCTTTAAATAGGTTCCAGGGTTTCTTTTCCCTGGTACACTCCTTCTCAGCAGACAAGATGACTCCTGCTCCTTCTGCCAAGCTCTGCCTCTGTTGTGAGGATGCCCTCTTCATGTGCAGCATTCCCTCTTGCTTTCTTCTCACTCAGCTGAGGGACTGAGCAATAATTAACCTGAAAGACCTTTTCTCCATGGGCTATGTTTCCCATGGCTTTTGAAAGAGTTTGTGCTGTGGTTTTTTGTCCACTGAATATGTTCCTTTAATATCACTTTGAAGTACTAATTGGAGAAGATTCCTTGCTTAGCCTATATGAATAGGAAGTCATGACCAGCCACAATAGATACCATACAACACATTTTGAAGTGGCATTTTCCCTTCCCTCTGTTGACTGGAAGGTGAGATGACTACTGTGGTGAAGAACTGAGAGCCATCTTCATGGGGTGGCAGCCTCAAGAAGTGGGCTCTGGCAGGGAAACCAGTCCTACTGGAAATATGATGATATAAATTCCTGGTGGAGATTCCTGCATAATGGTATCCTCTTCCTTTGGAGTATGATGAGGCAAAACTTACCTTGCTCGAAGACAAGTGCTCTGCTCTAAGTCAAAACACAAACTGAAAAGCTGAACACCAGGAAAGAGTTTGTAAGATGATTCACTGTGAGAGGGTATACCCTTAATCTAGATGACTCAGTCCCTCAAGTGCTGGAAGACGTAGGATTTGTTTCATGCAGAAATCTGTGGAGCAGTAGTCACAATGGTGAAGAGACACTGATGACGTCTGCCAGTTCAGAAGTGCAGTTCCTGCAGAGGTGCCTGCCTGACAGACAACACCTGTGTGCCTTTTCTTCTAGCCCTCATGCTGGCTCCCCGCTAAAATTATCCTGCTTACACTTTTTCCCGTATAAAATGACTTATGTTCTTGTCTCCTGTTTCAGACAAGCCAAGTCTAAGCAGTGGAGAGCCTGTGAAATGTTGTTGTAATTCATACCAGGGCCATCAAGGACATTTCTGGACATCTTTGTGAACTCATTTATGAATTTTATGACCAGCTGTTTGTCAGGAATGATCAGGCTGTGCACTCAGAAACACCCTGTAAAAGTCCCCTGTAAAAGAACGTAGTGTCCCATCTTGCATTCCTGCTGGTGACAATGCCAGGTCTGAGCAGGGCTTGCAGACTGCATCAGCAGTCCTGGCAGATGAGGGACATCCGCAGTGCAGAAATGCTTATCCTGGGCTACAGCTGTGTCATCACGAAGCTGGAATGTACAGTATATGCTTTCCACAGGCATAGCTCTGAGCACAGAAATGTGTATACCATCAATGGCACCTGCCCCGCTATGGAGCAGTTCAGCTGTTGTGATAGCTGATGAGCTAAATTTAAGGTCTGCACATGCTTGATTCAATTTAATACCTTCCAAGGGGAGCATACAGGGAAAAAAAAAAAAACCAGCTTCGGGATCTACATTTATGCAGAGTATTAAAATATTTTTCCTCTTTTAAGTTTATACTTAGTTGGATCTGAAGTCACACTGGCTTTTTATAGTAAAAATCCTGGTATATTATCTATGATTCCCTTTATTACAATCTATGACTAAAAATAAAGCTGCAAGTTTTACATGATACTAGTAGTAGCATTCCCCTTAGAATTTCTTGCCTTATTCTCAGATATATTACCATAATTACATTTTTCAGGACATCCAAAATTGCCAGGGAGCACATTCAATCTTTCTGTAAACTAAGGAATTCAATACAGCAGTTTTCACTAGATTTAATTCCTTTATCATTTCCTAAGAGTATAAAAAATAATGTTATGACCACATCTTTGGAAAGATATTCAAAGCATTAGAAGCATATGCTAAATGTTTTTTAATCATTCAGCGAATTGTGATACTGCATAAAAGAAATGCTTTTATATTGAATCTGTGCCAAAAAGCCTTTTTAAAATTATTCTCTGCCTCTGGCAAAGCATAGCAAATCATTCCACCAGAGGCATTTCAGGAGTATTTGAGTACTGGCAGTGAAAAAAGGACTTGAAGAAAACTTAAAGTCACAGTACCAATATTATTTCATAAATTACAATCTCCTTAGTCAAATATGTGTGATGTAACTCTTTGTCAGCAATACAAACTTGGGCATTAGTAATGGAATTAAGTCATCTTTGGGACTAAAATTAAACCTAAAGTCATGTTGCCACATTTTCATGCATCCCGTTGTATAGTGTTATCAGAAGTGAGATTACCCTCCATGCCTTCGAGAGTGAGTTCATTCAGGTCAGCTTATATATTCCAGGAGTCTTCTCATGCAGAGGTAAACTTTGAACAATCACCTATCTCTAAGTCTCATGATAGGTAAAGTCCAAAAAATGAGAAACTGAAACTGCCAAATTTAAAACATCAAGAAAGAAAACCTCTTAGTCACCCATAAATTGAATTTCCAGGGAGGGAAAATTTACTTCCTAGAGACCTAAAAAGGAAAAAAATGCAGAGAGGTAGACATATCTGTCCAATGTTTTGTGAAAACAAATGTTTGCAACCACTAGACACTGCCCCAGGGTTATAGTAAACAAGCAATGATAAGTATGGTGCCTTGCTGGCTAGCTAGTGTACCATAGGAGGTATTGTGTATCAACACCCTGGCAGTGTCAAAGCCAAGTTAGAGTAGCGGGAATTTAGCACTTAACAAACTCGTGACCCCAAAAAGGCCATGGTGTGTCAGGATAGATTCTAAGCAAGGAGGACAAGGGTGGCAGCCTCCCCTGTGCCTGGAGACCAGAGAGATATCATCTGTGTTGTGCTGATATCTGACTGGTTCATTGGCCTTTTCTTTTTTGAGCTGAGTAGCTATGTGTCTTCTTTCACCTGATTTAGAAAGATTTAATGTGAAGTTTTGTTTCCCTACTTAGAAAATCTCCTGTACGTATTTATCTGCTATAGACAATAACCTTTGACTAGCTCTAACCTGTATAGTTTTCTTTAAATTGACTGCCCTTCTAGCATAATTGCTCAGCACACTGTGGAGTAATTTACTCTTTAACACAAGTTATATAAGTCCTAGTAATATTCCTGTTAACACACAGACCAATTCCTGTTGAACCTGGCATGTGTGCAGCTGAGATGTTAGTCAAATTCATTAATATAGCTGCGGCTCTGCACATCATACTCTGGATTTCTGAAAGTGAGGCTTTGGTATGACATTTCAAATTACCTGCTCTGATGTTTAGGTTCTTTGAATAACTTAGAGGTATTACAATTGCACTTTGAAAGAGAGAGAGTTTGCATACATTTGATGCCTAGCGGGTACTTGACAACAAGATATCCTGTATCAGGGCCCAGTGTGAAGTTTCCAAAGGACTGTTTTCAGTCATGTATTACTTATTCTTTTGTATCATAGAGGAATCATAGAGGAATTATTTAAGACAGGCAAGTGTGAATGGCAGAGGAGCTGTGTGCCAGCTATTTTCAGTTGCACAAAACCCAAACTTCTTACTCCTACAAACCCTTTTTGTTTTTAAAATCTTACTTACAGTCACAAGTTTCATGCATTTGATTTTACTAATATTGCTCAGGATCTAAAAAAGTAGGTTAAATAAGGTACTGACAAGTTTCTCAACTCAGTCCATTCATGTTAAGTGTTTGAGATAATATGAAAGTAATGTGTTTGTCTGTGACAGTTAAAAACAATGGGCATTAAAGATGCTAGCTATTGACTAGAATTCAACACTTAATGTCAGGTAAATATTAATGGCAGTTTTCCTTCCATTTCCCGTTTTGCTCCCTCTCTTTCCTGGAGTATGGTGATCCTACTTAGGACTCTCCCTTTTCTCTTTCACAGTCTTCAGAATTGTACTGCGAGTACCAAACATTTCAGATACAGAAAACCAAAGTGTTAATCAGTCACATTAATACATGCAATTTCATGCATCTGTCACATGAGAAGGTAGAAAGGTCCCAGGACATAACTAAGAGCTCTTCCAGAAGACCAGTGTTGAAAATGCAAAGAAAGAAAAACAGGGCAATGCCTCTACAATGTTGTCTGCAGCATAACCTCTTGTTTGGTTCTGTGGTGTGTTCTGGGACAGCAAGCAAGGGAACACATTTAGTACCCTTGTGAAAGAGGATCTCAGTTCTTGGCAGGGGAGGAGGCACAATGATCTCCGTTGAGTCTCCTGTGGCATTTCTGAGAAGTGCCTGCCAGCACAGCCTATGCCTTGAGGGCAAACTCTACTGCCAGGGCAGGACTCCCCTCTGCAGCCTGCAAAAACACCAGATAGCCAGAGATCAAACATCATTCTATTTTACAGATAAGCATTCAGGGACAGCAGGACAGAGAAGAGCAGGACTAAAATAACCAATGTCTAAAAAAGCCCACTGCAAATTTACTACTGAGAATATGTCAGGATTCAGGATTTCCTGTTTATGCAAGTACAGTTCTGGCTCAATAGAAGCAGTTATCTGTGCATCTTGATTATTGTGTTGCTCTGCTGCATGGCAATATACTGTAGAATAAATACAGTAATAGAATGGAGGAGGAGAGAAGAAGATGGAAAAAAGCAAGTGAATATGCTGTAAAGCCTCTAGGAGACTTAAATCAAAGACTCTTGTTGGAGTCAATGCAAATCTCTTCTCATCGAGAAAGTAGATAAATGTCAAAGAGCAGTGAAGTAAAAAGTAATTTCCTCCAGTGAAATTTAACCAAATCAAATCAGTCCTGCATTTTTTTCTTTTTATCTTTAAAAGGCAATTTTTCATGTTGTCTTGGAAGGCCTTGAATTCCTAATGCATTTTTATTTAATGCTGCTGAGATCAGAATTTTTTTGCCCCAAAGTGCAGAGTGTGTGGGACACTGGTGTTTGGTCAGAGCAACATTAAATCAGTCTCATCAAAAATAGTTTTATGAATTTTCAGTTTATTACTTCACTTGAGATGTGGGCCTTGACTGAGCAAATCCTTCACCTCATGTGACCTAGACTGAATATGGATCATCCTTATATTGTCACCTGTTTAGAGAAAAATTTTTTTGTAGAAGCAGGCCAAAGACCATATTTACCTGCAGTAGTTTCTCTGAGTATTTTGTTGTTCTCTGTGAAAAAAAGTTAAGCTTATTTATCCTTATAGTGTCTCTGAGGTGACCCTTAATTCATATGGATGAGGTCTTTCTTTGCTTAGCAAAGTAAATTTGGCTTAAAATAAACAGAACTATTACCATGAAAAAAACCCTAAAACATCTTCACATATAATCCAGTTCCAAAAAAAGCTTTCTAACCAAGAGAAGAGTATGCTGGTACCTGTAATTGCAAAAGTAAACTTGGTTGGTGTCAGAAAAAAAAAAAATCCAGATTCTGCAATACAAACAAAAATAACAAGACTGATCTGAAGAAATTAATCCTTTGCAAGTCTTACGAACACTCTCTGTTGTTGAAGAGTCTAACACTGCTAAAATCAGTATTTGCTATTAGTTTTCCATAATCTTTTTCCATAAAGTTGGTTTTCTTGCAGCTTTGTAAAAGGGAATTCAAACACTTTTTTAAAAACGGAAGAGTAGACTTCCAGAGAAGTTTTGTTAATTTTTTTGTTTGGTTTTGTTTTTACTGAAAAGCAGTAGAAGAAATGATAGTGCAGGAATACCTACAATGTAACAAAGTTATAAAGTAATAGGCAGCATGAAGATTTCAAAATTAAGGCTTGCAACTGCAGTGGTGGACTTGTGGGAACCAATAGCAATGATAGGCTTTAAGTACATATTTTGACACTCTCTCACACAATATCCCAAAAGCAAGCTAGGTAGTTATGGTCTGCTCAGAGCTGCAGGTAAGTGCAGAATTACTTGAGCAATTGTGATAGAAATGGATTTTCTGGGAGAGAAAATAGTTGCTAAATGGAAGGAAAGATCAAATGAAATTTCAGAGGTATGTGTTGGTTTTGCTACTGTTAAGACTTTCATCCATGATTTTAAGGCATTCATCCACTAGGTTTTCTGTGACTGCAATTTGGGACATTCTGACAGCATATTCTTTAGTTTTGTAGGCTGAATTAAAAAATACATGGGCTTATACAGGAACCTAATGGAGAGAGTCATGGATCATCAAAAAAACCCATGGAAACCAGAAAATGAATGACACATTTGGATTAGTTTAATCTGGAGAGGAGATTGATATCAAGCTTGAAATGCACAAGGGATATTTAGGTTACAAGAAAAACATATTAGTGGAATGTTACAATATGAAACCTCTGTTTTGTAGTTCTTTCGGGAGCATATCAGATAAACACCAGTTAGGAATTTATTTAGTATACCTGAAGCTGCTCTAAGCATAAGGCTTCTGATGCTCCTTTTTTAATTTTTTTTTTTTTTTAAACAATGGAGTTTTTTTGAAATATTATGATGAAGGGTGACCTTAGGGAAGGAAACATTTATTTTATTTTTATGCTGTAAACATATCTACATTTTTGTTTGCAATAACTGGAATTGGACTCTGGAAAAATCAATGGATTTATAAATAGCATGAGTAATTTGTGAAGGACTTGAACAGAAATATGATTTCCACTGCAGTAGGGGTCCATCCTGTAGCATCAGGGCCGAAAAGCTGATGCACTTGTATCTCATGCAATGGTGCTATGGCTGCAACTTTAATTTCTATGGCCCTTCTAAAAACTGCAGTTAAGACATAGGACCTAACTAGGCATCAATCCTGCTGGGCCAATAGCGAAGCCTAGCATGTTTGTGTAAGACAAACGATGCAGTCAGGATGCCACAGCCAGCTAGCAGAGATTAGACAGCACATGAGCTCCTGCATGTGTATCAGTTCTCCCAGGACCACACACACTCTGCATGCATGTGAGCAGAACTCTTCTTAGCTGTTTTATGTTTAGTTTTCAAAGTGAGTGCTTTGGTAGTCAAGGTGAAACAGGAATTACTAGAAAGTATTCTGTTCTCCTTTTCAAAAAATATACTGTAAAATTGAGAAAAAAAGGTCAGCAACCTTTTTTGTACTTCTCACTTTTTCTTCTCTCAGTCCTTGTTGTAACGTCCTCAGCTTAATGGTTTGGAAAGCAATAAAACCATAAAATGTCAACACTCGGTCAAAATCAAAGAATAGAAAAGTTACAACATCCATTTGACCGGACAGTTCAGATGGCAGGCTCTGAGCAAATCTTGAGCTCACTAGAGTAATTTTCAAATCTCTCTTGAATAAGGCCAGGATTTTGCCCCTCTGAAGTGCAACTGCTGAATATTTTATAAAGCAGTTTCAGTCGAGGACTAATACAGACTCTGTGTCATCCTGTAGCAACTGAATTAAAACTTCCTACTGCATATGCTATAAATACAAATATTTTTAAATAAAGAGAAGCTATATTACTGACGAAGGCAATAGTATCAACCACGGGCATGGTCCCTGGCTGAAATAAACTGTTGTGAATCTATCCATGTTTTAGTGATTGTCATCTTTTTACTCCGCCTGTCTAAAAATGCTTATCACTGCTGTGTGGGCGCAAAAGTAATTGTTCATGTCCCAATTTCAGGTTAAGTAGTCTTAAGAGGTTCATAAGACTCCTCTCAGAAGGCAACACTGCCTGTAACTGATGACTCTTACTTTCTGTATGTGTGTATCGAGATATGTCTATAAAAATCTATAGACTCATCAGCCTGTGCACAGTACCCAGGGTTCTGAAGTCTCTGCCCACATTGCTTCATGGAAATAATTTTAGAATGGTGTTCTAAATATCACCTTTTTCTGATTTTAAACTAACTACGAACACTGAGAAAAATATGGTTAAGAAAAAAATACACCATTATTAATTGTCTTTATACACTCTTAAAATAAGGAGCAAGGTGTAACTTTGCAGAAATACTCTACAGACTGAGAAGTTTTTTTGTTTTTAGAGCCATCTGTATTTAAATTAAGAATTCATGAGAAGTGACATTGAACCTATTGTTGTCCGTGATGGCCCGCATATCTTGACCCGATTCACCTTCTATCTTTTAAGAAGGTTTTTCTCTATTCACCAGTAAAACAAACCTTTGGGATTTTTAAATACATGGCAAGTTCCAGTTTTAATTTCTCTGAGTGTGGCTGACACATCAGATGACTGTATTTCTTTTAAAATGCTTAAAACCCTAAGTAAACATGGATGCAAAGGCACTACATAAATAATGAGATTTTATTTCTACTGAATATTAAAAAAGGTGTTAAAAGAAAAAGTACACTGATCTTAAAATAATATGTGGAATGCAGTATTTGAATAGCATGAGTAGTTGAAAACCATAAAGAGAACACAATCCTAATTTCACCTTTTCTCCTGTGCTTATTTTTCACAGTGGCTGCGGTGCATGGAAGCCACGTGCATGGCATCTGCATGGAGGATGGCACTGACTTGGTCCATGACACATGCAGAGGAGAAGCACTGTCTGAGTGGCACTATCTACACTTGGCCCAGGATACTCACCCAGGGGATAAACAAAGCATCTTCAAGGCAGAGAAGTCCCCAGCTGGCTTCCAGGCTTGGGCAGATACCACTTAGTAACGTCAAGCACCCTCACAAAGCAGTGCCCCTCTTTTTCTTCCCAAATCTCTGCCATCCTTTATCCTGTCCCAGATGTCCTTTCACAACTGCCCAGTCCCACTTGATTCATGGTAATACTCTCAATTAAAAAATTAGTAATTAAAATGAAGCCTCTTTTCTCATATTACTCCCAGCCATTACACTGCTCCATCTGCCCATTCCCAGATCCCTTCTTGTTTTTAAAAGACTCATTAGCATGTGATCTTGTCTCTGCCAGGATTCCCCAGTGCCATCTGCTCCCTTACTAGATGATCAGGCTCACCCAGATCACTGTTTACCACACTTAAAAATCTGACACGTTTTCTAAGCATTGGTTTTGGAGGATGCGGTTGTGTTTCTGTGCCAAAGTCAATGGCTATCAGTCTCCTGCTGCATTGACCCTGGTCCTCAGACAGCCTGATGCATTCCCAGAACTGTGGGGCTTCTGTGGTAACAGCAGATCTGTGTCCCTCAGGCTTTACAACCACATGCTGTGCTATAATTTGTTTAAGGCATTTAGCTTCTCATGCAATGACTGAAGGCTAAAGTAACACCTCCCCAAACTCAGCGTCCTCTTTATGGAAACAAAGGTTGTGTCCATCTTAATTTCTGAAGCATAAAAATACTAAGTTCATGTTATTTTGCTTCGAAGAGTTGTTGAAACAAGCTTTTTTCATGTATTTTACCTATTGGTTCTCAGGGTTATTTTCATGCATATTTATAAACAGAAGAAATAAACAGTGTAATGCTGAAAAATTCTTTTGGGAAAACAGCAATAGTGTTTACCTCTGTTTATCTGAGAAATGTGTTGTAGGAAAAACTGTTCTAGCCTCTTTCCAGACATTTGATCCAGGAACACAGGTGGGTGACCAGCAATACTGGTCTTCACTATAGGCCTATTCCCTTGAGTGAAATGGTATCTGCTGTAGTTTTCCATGTCCACCTACAATCCCAGGAATGATCTGGGTCCTTTCTTCAGTAATTCAGACTTCAAAAAATGCCTGGACATTCCTTGACATTCAGCAGTTTCATGTTCAGACATCTTAATAGCACAGCAGTGTGTGAATGTCCTCCCACAGAGCCCATCGCAAGCTCCACGTTTCACATGGGACTTCACTAACCCTGCTTTAGACAGCAATTGGACCAGAAAAAATCCAGGAGCACTGTAAGCCGCTTTCTCTAGGTTTATACAGACATACCCTTAAAACAGGGAAGTGACTTCCAGTACTAATTATCATGGAGTTGGCCCCTTTTAAGATTCAGTTCTGCAATACTGCAAGAAAGATTTGCTCCAAATCATGTAAAATAGGCAACTAAATTTGAGACCAGTGAGTACAAAAAAGACTTTAAAAACCCTTAACAATGAAGTTTTACTTACATTTTTGGATAGATGATTTCTGGTTATGAAATCTGTCACTGCAAACATGGTGGGTTGTTAAACTTGAAAATGTATTCATTCACTTCTTTGATGGGATCTGAGAGTGGGGCAGGGAGAGTTTGTTCCCTGTGATTTGTACATACACCGATTATTAATGGGTAAATATTTTCAGGAATTATGTCAACTCAAAAAGCAGATTTTTAACTTGATAATTGAGTGTCTTCAATGCAGCAGTGTTTTGACAATATGCATAAAGTTGCTGATGCTATCTGTGAAGAGTTGCAGCTACTTTTAGCACAAATGAAAGCTAGAACCTGAACTATGTCCCCTCCTCTTCCCTGGCTGGACTTTATATACATATTTCTTAGAAGTACCTTTTGAACCCTCCTTCATATTGGTATGTTTTTCTTGCTGTCCTTCTCCTTCAACTTATTGGAAATTGATTTAAAAAGAAAAAGAGTAAGAAAATTAAAATCTCTATTATGCTTTCTGAGAAAGAATTTATAGTCCTACTCCCCCATACAAACCAAAACCTCCCACTTTTTCTCTAGTACTGTATTGTTTATTATAAAAGGAATAGTAAGACTATGGATTCATACAACATTCTAGTGAGCATGACTGTCTTACAAACAGGATTGTAGGAAATGTAAACTGTGTATGTCCACTAGAATAGTTTGTCACTGGATACACCTATGTATCCAGTTGTTTACCCTACCTTTTTACTTCTGAAGCTTATCTGTGAAACCAGAAAAGATAGGATGATTTATTAATTACCAGAAAATCACTCATCATGAAATAAATCATTCGAGGTAGGAATATATTTATTTTCAAAGGGCAGTATGAAGTGCTTAATTTTGGAATTAACTTGGCATACTAGACTTTCCAGAGTCAGTTGGAAAATATCTAGTGTGGGATTTTATCTGACTGGTGACTGTGCCTGAGCTCACAAGAAAATAAGTGGAGAGATGGTGTAAAGCTGTTTCCAGTGAGATTTTTCTAACATAAAAGCTATACTGCACAGATGTTGTAGCTGAAAGAAGCCCTCAGACTGGCATGAGACTCGGCTCCTCATTAAAAAAGCCAAGGTGTTCGTTCATTGCCACAGTCCTTCATCAGTTATCACTGCAACAAAAAATACGCAAAGAAAACCCCTTGTGGGAAGGAAATGGTCTGGCTTCAATGCAATCATATCAGAGGGATTTGCCACACAAACCTTTCCTTGCTTTCTCTTAGACTGCTGCAAAAATGGGACATACCATAGCAGATGATGGAGTTCTAACCTACCCTTAAAATTATTCCCACATTTAAAATCACTTTTGCAAAAGTTTGGAAAACACTGCAAGTTTGACAATGGTTTGTGCTGGTGTGGACCCCGTGGGAACCCACTTTGTCAAAATTTCGCTGTGCTTCAGGCAGTGAAGATGAGTCTTGCTTCCTTGCTACCCTTGGCAAAGCTTAGGCCGTAAATTCTTTGTGTAGCTGCCCTACCTGCTTCGAAAGCCTGCTAACATGCTATTCCTTGTTCCCATTGCCAGATGTGATCCTGTGATTCAAATAAACAAGGTCATTTTAGGGGATAACATCACTTTAGGCAAGGTATGCCTTCTTTTCCAAACAGAACTTACCACCTTATTGTCTAACAAAGAGAGAAAGCCAACATTTCTGCTTTACTGAGAATGCTCTCTGAGCCCCTTAAATTGCAAACAGACATATATATATTGCTATCCTTATAGCTAAGCAAGAATTACTGTGACATCAAGAAGGACCTAAACTTGCCCTAATTGCTTAGAAATTTTAACAAATTCCTATCATTAAGGAAAAAAAGTCAAATAAACCTGAGGCATATCAGTGTCATGTGTGAGATTTTCAACCTAAATGAGATTGCAATTTTGGTATTACAAAAGTAAAAATCAGATACAAAAGAACCCATCCTCAATGCAAGGTGCCTCTAATATACTTTGAACACATCCATTTCACAGACAACCAAATTACAGGCACATAAAATATAGGCAGATATCACAAAAATTATGTGATTCCAGGTTCTAAATTGAGTATAAACTTAAGAGAAGTAGTTTCAGCACATAAGCAATCAGTACTAAAGAAAAAGACTGAGGTGAAAGTATGAGTCTTAGTGACCATATATGTCTGGATATTAATATGTGAACTTGTCTCAACAACTAACTTTGGTTCACTGAGTCTTTATTTTATTCACTTGGCATTTAATACTTACCATGAAATATTTGCTACAGAACTGAGTTTTCTGGTTTCGGTTAATACCTTCTGGTGCTTTGCCTCCAAAACATACCTTTATATTATGAATGTGATGTAATGTCACCCAATTCAGCATCTTGCCATAACAACTTCTTTTCCCCAGTCATTATTCCCTGTCACAACATGTTTCACATCTGCAAATGGTCACTGTGCTGTATTTTCTGTTTGGTTGAACTTTAATTGGTAGCACAGCTGCAGAAGTGGAAAGTTCATATAGGAAACCCTGCAGTTTACCACAAATCAATGGTCACTGCTTCCTGGTCATCTACCCTGAGCTGTGCTGTGCTGCTGACTTGTACTTTTCTGCAGTATAATTGGGTTTATTAGCATGTTTCCATGAATGAGTTTGGATTTTACCTGTTAATTTCCTCTTCCAGACCAACTAGTCATCATCATCGTCATCACATCACCATCTCCATCACTAGGATTTTTACCCCATATGAGTTGAGGAAATTGGTATAGTCTTAGATTTGGCCACAGTAAGTAAGCTCAGGTGTAAGCTGAGTCACATTTATTCTTGAGTGCCGCCACCTACTATGGTTTCTGGGGTGTTCTAGAAACTACAAGTTGGAGCTTGCATCCTAGCATGTCATTTTGAAAAGTGCTACTGGACACAAGAATGGCATGGGCTGGAGTAAAAGCAAGGAAAGATGATGCAGGATTTATTTGTATATGAAGCAGTTTCTCACAAGTGATATCTCTGTGATTTGACCTGACTACTTCATATTTAGGTTAAATGCCATTGCAACTTAAAAAAAAAAATAAATTAAGAGTTCCCCTTTCCTGTCAGAATTAAATCTTTTTATGACTATTTTGCAATGATTTATAGGTAATGATGCTGCATAAAAATATCTTTTGAAGAAACATGAATCTAAACAACATAACAGCATGGTTAATTACAAACCCTTCCTTTCATAATGCTGGGCCTGTGTGATCAATGCTAAATACAAACTATCAGTGAAAAGTAGTTTCGTCAGGGTGAAAACGAAGAGGAAGTGATGGAAGTAATTTAAAAGAGAAGTGAATTCTTTTGAAAAGACAGTGAACTGACATTCAGAGGATATGATGTACAATGAAAGAGAGGTAGTAAATGCATAAAATCCTGGCATTGCCAGTTCCCCTCTGTGGTAACTAACTGTACCATGACTTACTGTCCAGCCTTGAACAGGAAGGAGAAATTGAATTCAATTGAATTCATCACCTTCCCGGTACTGTCATAGTCATTCTTTGGTGTTTTAAAGCAAGGGAGGAAAGTGATTCATTGGGATGCTGCTCAGTGTGCCAAGGGACTACATCAATGCCTCCCTTAACCACAGAGACAGTATTATCAAAATATATAAAAACATCAATAATACAGATGTACTCAAAAAAAGAAAAAATATGTTTCGGGAACAGTAAGACTTTGGCATATTCGGTTGATGTTCAAAGAGCAGACATGCAATACATAAGTGTAAATGAGCAAAGTGTGTGTTAGTATACAACATATTTTGTAATAAAACCTCCTGAATTCTTCATAAGGGGCTTTATATTGAATGGTAGACTTCTAATTCCTTTCAGAAAAAAAAGGTTGACTTTTCAAATGAAGTTTTAACTGGCATATCTTCATGATATTTTCTAGTTCTGTATTCATCTGAATGTGCATGGAATGTACTGAAAATCCCTGGGCTGAGGGAACCGTGTTCTTCTGTGCAGCCACAGGAGATACACAAGAGGCTGTTGCATATTGCTTGCCACTGCTCCTTTGTCTCTGCCAGCCAGACTGTTTCTAGCAAGGATGGATAACACAATCTCTATACCACCACACTCTGCAGGCAGCTATCCAGATGTGGTAATTGCCTGTGATAATTTCACCAGATTTAAGCGGTTCTTCAGCAGAAACACAATTGTAATATATGTGTCAAGGGGAACATTGCTGCACAGAGCCATGGAGCGGATTATACTCCTGAATGTGGGCATTCTAAATATAGAAATGAGAAGGATGATTTTTTGTTTTCTGAAGCTGATTCTCACAAACCTGCATCTGGGTTGCTGGTAAGGGTTAGCTCAGAGTTAAAGGTTATGTATTTAAAAGCAGCACCTTCTCTCAGTTTGTGTTGATCTTGGTGAGCAAAGACAGGGGAGCTAGACCTGTTATTGCATGGGGTATTTTTTTCTAGGAAAGGAGTGGATGTCCATAATGCCACCGACAAGGGTCCTCTGGAGTAGCTACCTACTACTGAGTCTGCCTGCTCATCCGCATTTGTGGAAACTAATTTGTCTGATTGTGCTCTTGAAGAATTAAAAATACTTTTTCAGAGAATTATTATGATCCCATACATATATTGAAATGGACGTGAACATATAGAATAAATATTTCCATTACTTAGCCTGAAGATATGACTGGATAAAAAAGCAGTCCACTAATGCTTTTGAGAAAGGTAGGGTCAGTACAAGGTTAAATGAGGAGAGAAAAACTCCAAAGAGATAGAGGGAGGATGGCTGAAGCCATATGGTTTTATGTTCAGCTAATTTTCCTGAAAAATGATGATATTGTATCCTTTCAAAGCCACACTCTTCTGCACTACCTGGTTCTATGCCTGTGTAAGGCCAATGTTCCAATGCAGTTTTGCGTACATTAGTGACAGACTAATCTTGAACAAGAGATCTGCAATTTTTGGGAGAGTTGGATACAAATGCACATTACTAAAATTCGACACTTCAATGACTTTNCATGAAGATGGTAATAGAAATACATGCCCTTGGTCACGTTTTACACTGTAACCTAGGACACTTTTGCACTATGTGGGATGAACAGAGGAAGATACAGTGTATAAATTAAACAGTAGCAGTCTGGCCATTCTTATCTACAGTCAAAACCTAAGGATAATAACGTGACGGGAGGAGAGGTCTGAAAATGTGCGCATTATATGACTCGCTCATAAAGAAAGAAAAGAATAATTAATTGCATGCATCTCACTGAGACACTATGTATAGTGTGGGGTTTTTTGAGATTGTTCAGATGCATATGATATTTACCTACCCTGCTTTCCAAATAACAGACTGTCACTAATTTAGTGTATGAGCCCTTTCTTAAGTGAAGCAGTGTATGTATACCAGACTGAACTGTTTCCATAGTTCTTTTCTGACACCAATCACAGATATTATTAAGGCACTGTAAACATGCCTTTGTGCAAATTATTTCTCTGCACTTTGAAAATTTCAGGCACTGTAGTCACTACTTATATGCAAGTGGGAACCATCACAAGGCAACCAAATAGCACACTGCAAACTCACCCTGTCTCACTGCTGCCCTGTGTGGTCTCTGAGCAGTAGGGTGCAGGCAATCAATACAACCTTGTTGCTGCTTGTTGCCATCATCATGCAACACACCAGCTGTGAATCAAAACATTCTCACCTTGATTTTAAAGAGGGAGATTGAAGCAGTTACGCTGTACTCAATCTGCTCAATTATTAAATCATCAGCTAAACTACACTTGGTTATGCACCCACAACCTGGCATACATATTCATGATTTGTTACTTGGGAAAGTTGACTCCTGAGTGCCTTCTTGACAAGCCACATCTCTACCAGGATTTTTTTAGCTGTCATTCTCCAGGCTGCTGAAGAATGATCTGGGTTTGATCAGCCTGACTATGACAAGTAAAAACAAATGGCATAGAACTAAACCTCGAGAGACCTGGCCTCACAGCATCTTCCATTGCTACAACAATGTTGGGTATGGATGTGATGGTAACAAGGGCAGTAAATGCTCAAGTAGGTATCAAGAATTTAGCAATTTAGTTGAACCAGAGTGAGTCTAGCCTTAAATACCCATCCAAAAAAGACAAAATGCATAGAGCAGTACCCAAGATCTAACCACAAACCTGGCCAGAAGCACAGTCTTTGAACTAAGAGAGAAAATGGCTGGTTGGGGAAAGTGATGTTCTGATTTCTTCAAAGGCTTGGCAACAGTCATATCAAAACTCACTGATTTTCAATATGACACGTGATGTTCTCAGTACACATGGCATAGCAATACAGAAATATATTTTATTTACACATATTTAGGTTTCTCAGCCTCAGTCAAGCACCAGTTAAGAGCAAACAGACAACATGAAAATCTCAGGGCATTGGCTTTCCCAGGAACAACAGAGGTGAAACACTAACACTTGTTTGGCCAGCTGACTGTCTAAGAGCTTCACTTGGGAAGAAAAAATAGTAGCAAAAAACCCCTAGAAATTATCTGTCCCTTGCTTTTGCCTCATCTGTGGTGGGAAGGAATGAAAGGAACATAGAGATAAAATGCTATTTATTTAATTATTTATTTTAAAGTAGAAGGATTTTGTCACCAGATGCCCTATGCTGTCTTTGTGTTAACCACTGTCTTGCCTGGCTGAGAATTGCTTATAATCATATAGAGGAAAAGTAAATTTTCCTGCTTTCCTATTTTAATAAACAATCTGTATAGAACTTTCTCACAGAGACACAGGATTCAGAATTGTTACAAAACCATTCAAACAAGAAAGCTTGCTTAAGAAAGCACAGTATTTGAAGACTCATAATCAGGTTCACATCCATTAAATAAAAGTTTCTTATTAATTTGACTAATGTGAACCTGATAGTGACTCTTTTTCTGTTGTGGTGAGGTGTTGTTGTTTTCAGGAGTCCAGAAGTCATTATCTGATGATGTGTGAAATCACGGCTGCCTCTGCTCTCCCATGCCAGCTTTAAAGCCTGTCATTAGAAGCAGTAATACATAGATAAGGTTTCCAGTAAGTGCAAAGGGTCAGAAAGCACCAAGTTTCCTGGAAAACCAGAAAACTTGAAGCCCTGCCTGAGATAAATAGTTGTTTTCATGGTTTTTCTAGTCCAGCATGAAGCAGGTAGAAACAGGAACACACACAAAAAAGTGCATAGCTACTTTGTTTCCAGTCTAGATTAATGATCTCAGGAAGACTGGAGACATTTCAAAGAATCACCAGAAACTTCAGATGTTTATCTCAATGGCACCTTGAACATTTCTAAAAATCATGCAGCAGAAAGTTTTCTGTGTAACGCAGACTATCTGCTGAATGGACAGCTCTGAGGCTCTCCATTCCCAATGACAATACAGTTCAGGAACATTGTGCCATGCTAAATTTCTAATTACCTGAAAAAGGAACCTCAGTACCATAGCATCCTTTCCATTTGCATTCCACATACATATTGGTTATGATTTTTGTATTATCACCTCCAAATCACCTTTCAAGTGATCAAAATGCTGTTTTTCTTCTTAAATGTACAAAATTTGAAAAACTCTGGGATATTATCCAGCCTTCCTGCCATCTGTGAGAACTGTGGGTTGACAGGCTGCAAAAACAAAAAGTAGGATTTTTTCTTCTAACAGGGTGCACGTCAAGTGTGCACAGTGAATCTATGTGTGATACGCCCATGAGAAATCAAGCTTCAGGAAAAATAGTTAATAACACCTCTAAAGGGACGCTGTTGACTTACAAAATAAGACTGCAGTCCAGCAAGCAGTGGGACTGATTACTGCACAAGATGGAGCTACGTGTTTGCACAGAATTAGAATTAGAATTAGAATTGTGCTTATTGTGTTTGCTTAATGAGGGTCCAAACACAATTGCTAAAGAGTGAGATTTTAGCATGAATGGGAAATCAGTAATTTTTAAAATAGTTTTGAAATAAAAGTATTACTCCATTTTCTACTCTTGACATTTATTATATGATAGTATTCACAGGGATAAGGGAAGGGGTAAGGACTTTAGCTTTCCCACTTGGACTTTTATGACAGAAATGAAATTGGATGACAATTCTGCCATTCACAGTATTAAAGATAACAAATTCAGAGATTTAGAAATTAAGGCAAGTATTCAAGCCCCATAAGCACTGTGAGGGGAAAGTATATTGTCCTTAAAAATCTTTAAGACCTTTAAGAAAACTGTAAGTTCTTAAAAGCTGTCCTCTGCCAATGCCACTGGAAAGTGACATTGCCCATGCTCATTGTGCAGAGCAAAGTTGTGACTGCAGCAGGGACACTCCTGTGTGACTGCTGGAGAACATGCTATCTATCCAGCTGTGAAGGGGAATGGAATGCTGACACACAGATCCAGCATCAGAGAGGAGCTGGAGGGCCATTACTCTGGGCAGCATTCTCAGTAGTCCCAGCGTCAGGAACTCCAGCAAGGGATACACTTGCTCAGGGTCCAAGTTCAGCCATTCAGGAGATGTGTGACTTGGGTTTGATATCTTGCAAGAGTGGCAAGTACCTTAGGAAGGAGCCTTGCCAAAGGACAGCTACCTGTCTCTTCCTTCTCTCACTGCAGAAACCAAGGCTTACTACAAACTCACATGGTTTTAACTAGCAAAGATACTCAATAAGTGTCTGAGGTTTCCTGCACTGCTGTGCAAGTTTGTAGGTCTTCCCTGTGACATTGCCTTCATGGCTGTCTTCTAGGATTAGATGTTTCCTTTTTAGATGTGTGGGAACTGGGCATCCAGTATTTCAAGTTAGCATGGGCTTCTTGCCTCCATCAGGCAGCTAACCCAGTGCTCTTAACTTTCCTGCCAATGAAAATGTACAGTTTGTGAAATTATCTTCACTAGCTATAAAAATCTCATTGTTCTGTCCTGAAAATGAAAAAAACCCACAAAACACTTACTTGAAATAACCAGAGAGGAAGGCAAAGTGATTTGGTGTCAAACAATAGTAAGAACCACTGGCCAGAAATTTTACTTCGTGAGTTCACAGCACTGGGACTCGAGCTGTAGAGCTCAAATGGTAAAAATATTAAGCTGCCAGCTCAGCTTGTATCTGTATGGAGCAGAATGGCCAGTTCATGGCAAGGAATTCTCTCCCCTAGCTTTGAAGAAAGACCACAGGGAAAATGCCCTAGGAGAAGGTTTTGCCATATCAGCAGAATTTGGCTTTCTATGGGAAATCAGAGGGATATGCTCTGCAATACTGTTGACTTAAACTTTCTAGGAAAATTAAAAGGAAGACCTACATATAACAGAGAGACCTTCCTTCTAATGTCTAACATTTCTGTGGAACATCATGAAGGATTTCCACTTTAAGGAAAATGATTGTAAAACACAGCCTCTTTATGGTTTGTTTTTTCAATTTTCACTGAGAACTCCTCAGCTGTGGTTAAACTTTATTCTTTAGAAGTGAATTTATTAACATTCTGTCCAATCAATTGCAGTTTTCTGATTTTTGGGTTTGCTTTGAAGTTGTCTTCCAGATTGTGTAAGTCCTGATGGAAGTGATTTCTTTAACCTTTGTCCATGTACTTCGCTGGACACTATGGTTTTTCCCATTCTCTGTATCACTCGGATACATGCTCAAACTTCCCGTGACTGTGGTCTCATAGACTTTCTTGAATCAGTCACTAAATTCTTTGATTGAATTTGTATTGAGAAAAGTATGTCTTCTGGCTATGCATAAGTTTTAACATGCTGGCATCATGAATCAAGAGACCTACATTTTCCTATGGTGTTATGGCTTAGAAATAATGATATATCCCATATACTTAGCTTTGAATGCAAGGTTGGTGAGGGATTTGGAGATGTAAGATTATGTCTTCAAACATTCAGGAAAAGTTAACTTAATAAAAAACCTGCTGAGTAAGAATGTGGGGTTTTTGTCTAGTTGCTTCCATCTCCCTGGTCTATGCACTGGGGGAAGTAAGACCTGACTTAAAAATCCATTTCCTCTTCTCAAAAGCTTTCTTGAACCTTCTGAATCTGTTAGGTCTAAGCAAGACTTTCTGGGATATTTCAGCCTACTCCTATCTTTTTGTTGGCTTAAACACTTCCCAAATGCCTATATGGAGTTAGAGTCGCTTAATGTGATCTGTGCTGAAAGTGCCTATCATGCTACTTGAAAAATCATAATTAGTTCTAAATATGGTCTCAAATTTAAAAAAGGAGTTTTGACAACTTAATAAATAGTAATTCATGTGAATCAGAGCAAGTAGAAAGTAAACAAGCAAAAATCAATGAATAGCACATGTATCTTCAGCTACACACTTAGAAAGTGAAGGGCCTGAAATGGATGAAATTAATATAGTTTTTTGCCACAGGTAGTGTGAGCAATTCTGTGGCTTTTTTCTTGCTTTATTTTTTTTAACATCTTTGCCAAAAATTTGAGCTAGTTGTGCAAAAAATGTAGTTCTCAGTGACTTTTGAACTCTTCTAATGAGTCTGTGAGGTTCCCAGTACCCAAATGTAGTAGAATGATTTCATCCCATAGAGATGTGGGTGAAACCTGCATGTTGTTACCACATCACTGCACTGCACTATTCATACACTACCCCTGCCTCATTCACAAGCCAGTAATTTTTAAACCCATGTTTCCCTTTCCTTCCCATGTGCTTTAAATTATAAGAGTATTTAAATAGAGCCAGTGCTACCTAGTGGAATTAAGTTTCTCTCTGAGTCTTGATGTAATGTTATGCATACTGGAAAAGGGAAAATATTTGGTAGCAGATCATGCTTTTTTTGTGGTGTTGGACTCAGCCCTTTAGCACAGTTCAGCTTTCAGACTTTAACAGCTGTGAAAATGAGAGGCATCCCGGAGTTCTGAGGGCATTGTCTAATGCAGTTGCCAAGCCATTCTCCACGATACTCAAAACGCCACAACAGTCAGGGGAAGTCCCAGGTGACTGGAAAAAGGGAAATATTGTACCCATCTTAAAAAGGGTAGGAATGAGGACCCTGGGACCTACACACCCATCAGCCTCACCTATGTGCCCAGGAAGGTCATGGAACAGTGCCTTTTGGAGAGTGTGCTAAGGCACATGGAGGACAGGGAGGTGATCCAAGACAGCCAGCATGGCTTCACCAAGGGCAAGTCCTGCCTGACCGACCCAGTGGCCTTCTGTGATGGAATGACTCCATCAGTGAAGGAAGGGAGAAAGGGAAGGAGAAAGAAGAGAAGGAAGATGTCATTGACATAGACATAGAACAAAGAATGGAGTGCATACTCAGTAACTATACAGATGACATCACTGACACACCTGAAGGATGGGATGCCATCCGGAGGGACCTGGAGAAGCTCCAGAAGATGGGCCATGGGAACTCTCATGAGGTTTAACAAAAGACCAAGTGCAAGGTGCTGCACCTGGGTCAGAGCAACCTCTGATATGAACAGAGGCTGGGGAATGGACAGATGCAGAGCAGCCCAAGGAAGAAGGACTTGGGAGTGCTGGTGGGTGAGAGGCTGGACATGACCCAGCCATGGGCACTCACAGTCCAGGAAGCCAAATGTGTCCTGGGCTGCATCCAAAGCAGCGTGGGCAGCAGGGCCAGGGAGGGGATTCTGCCCCTCTGCTCCAGTCTGGTGAGACCCCACCTGGAACACTTTATCCAGCTCTGGGGTCCTCTGCATGGGAAGGACATGGACCTGCTGGAGTAGGTCTAGGGAAGGACCACAAACATGTTTTGAGTGCTGGAGCACCTTGGCTGTGGGAACAGGGTGAGAGAGTTGTATTTGTTCAGCCTGAAAAAGAGAAGGCTCTGGGGTGACCTAATTGTGACCTTTCAGTACCTGAAGAGAGCCTACATGAAGTCTGAAGAGGGAATTTTCACAAGGACATGTAGGGATAGGATAAGAAAGAATGGCTTTAAAGTGAGAGTAGATTTAGATTAGAAATTAGGAAGACATTCTTTACAGTGAGGATGATGAGGCACTGAACTTCCCATCCCTAAAAGTTTTCAGGCCCAGGTTGCATGGGGCTTTAAGCAAACTGATTTAGTAGAAGATGTCCCTTCAGCTATAGGCCTGAGCATCCCTGCCTTTTTAATCAGTCCATAGAAGGGGGGTTGGAATTAGACGATCTTTAAGTTCTCTTCCAACCCAGACCATTCTGTGATTCCATGAAACAAAGCAGCTTTCCTGAAACGGAGTGGATAGGTCTGTGACCTTTTTCTGTGCAGGTGGACTCTCAAGGACAGGCAGCAGCTTCCTTTGAAATAACCACATGTGGAAATGGGTCCTCTCCTGCTCTCACTTAACCATTCCGTAATTCTGATGAATTGTAGGACATTTTCCAAAGCATGCAACAACGTCAGCAGCATTAATTACACCTAGGTTTTGTGGGGTTTTTTTTTGTTCTGGGTTTTTTTTTATTCACAAATAGGTCAGTCTCCAGCAAGCTAAGTTTCTTCTGTTGAAATGAATGTTGATGCATAGACAAATACAGATCTGATTAAGCAGATAACAGCCTTTCTGTTTCAATTAATATAGTCCTGAGCTGCTGGTCATAATTGAACCACTAATTAAAATCAATGGTAGCCTCCTGTCTTCTTGTCTGTTTGCTGCAAATGAGAAGCAGTTTCTGTCCTGAAAATACTCCTTTTGATTTGTCACTGCTCTTTTAGTTATGTTCTGATGAGTCATGATGACTTACACTGGGCCTCTGTAAGTGCTTTCTCACTCTCATTTCTGTTCCTTAACTCTTCTCTGCTTTAAGTTCTCAGCAAATGTCATTAGTGCGTTATTCTGCCTCCTTCCTAGCTCATTAGGTAGTGTGGGTCCTCTGGGAAGAAGAAAGGCTGGAACAGATAATTATCTTGAAAATACCTGGAGGGAATATCTGGGAATACCTAGTTTGCTCACAAAATTACAGGTTGCAAGTCCAAGGTGGAAAAGGAAGAAGAGAACAAGAACAAGCAAGCAGCATCACTTTGATGTTCTGCCCCAGAGCCCTCTAGGCATGCTGCACGGGGGCAATGCTGAGACATCCCTCCTTCCACTCCTCTTCTTGTCCTCCCCGGGAAAAAAATTAACCACACTGTGCTCTTACTTGCTTCAGCTATAGGCCTGAGCATCCCTGCCTTTTTAATCAGTGGAAAAGGGCAAAGATGCAATGAGAATGGATAGATCCGGTATAAATGTATCTACAATAATATGTGGAGGAATCATAAAAACAGGGAGAAAAGTCTCTTCAGTTTTGCTCAGTTACATCTGTTTTCACATGGTGGGTTGGGGCAACAAATTTGCTATGAGACATATTGGCTGGGTTAATTGTGGGAAGCTTCTAGGCACTGTTTCTGCTCTGTTTAGACAACACATCGGATACTTGTATTGGTATATTTGTGTCCAACTGCAATGTATTTGTGTATCAACAGTGCTTGGGGATTTCAGCAGTATATCCTTCTGTTTATTTTGGCCTCCATGGAGATGGAATGATAAAGTTATGTTTTGGTATATATGCATTTGTTGATTTTATCTCCAAGCTGAACCTATGATGGGAAGCACACATTACTATAATGCTGACCTCACAAGCACAGCATGACTTCAGGCTCCTAGAATGATCAGGTTTCTTTCCAAAAAGGGATAGGTTTACTGGGGAGAACTGATATTTTGACTATACTTGAGGGGAAGGAAATGAGCAACCTTTAAGATACAGAGGAGCTGCAAAAGACCAGTGCCATGTGTCCTGTTTGACTTGCATTCTAGCTGGGAAGTCAATTGTTTGTGTGCTCAAGCTCTGTCCACAAATGCAAGACATTCTTCCTAAAAGTACTGAATTTTCGCTATGCGACACAGGAGCAGGGTATCTTTAAGTTTTAGGATTTTGGAATCAATACAAAAATTCAGTAAAAACAAACGTGTAACATGTTTTAGTATTTCCTTCACTTAAAATACAGAAAGTCATTGCTTTCCACCCAGTCCATCTCTACTGTGCTTTCTGAAATTATCCACTTCCTTGTTTTTAATATTTACAGTCCATTAATGAACCTTCCTCCTTCCTTTCTTCCTTCCTTCCTTCCTTCCTTGAGTTGTTCAGTTCTTCTGAGTTGCTTCACGTAATTCAACCTGATGGCTCACACGATGAACAGCATTTTATTTTATTGTGAAATTTGCTGTGGTTTAGCATTTTTTCCATTTTGACTAACATATGCAATTTCTAACTCTGTGTTGTAAACTTATTATACTTATATTTCATTAATATTTCTAGAGTAATATTAATATATTGATATGATGACCATATTATAAATATAGTATTATCAAGTTCAACTTTAGTAGAAAAAAGATGTTTTTTCACAGCTCTCATTGAAGAGAAACTATTTTAAAAATGAGCTTGCGGGTGTAAAATAAGACAATTACCCTAACTCATTTTTACTTTGTGGGTAACTAGAGTAACCTTCATAACCCTGACACTGTGAAGTAATTGTGCAGACAGAGTACTTTAGCCCAGAAGGAGAAGTTCACAGGGGCAGGATTATTCTCAAAATTCTGAGAATGCCCTTAAATTTGCATTAGTCACAAAACCAGAGGTACTGCTCCAGCCCAAAGTTCAAGCTGGTCAAACTCTAATCTCTGAGAGCTTTGAAAGGTGCTTGTGTGTGTGTGTGTGTGTATATGCATATGTGTGTACGTGTGTGTAAGTGCTTTCATGTAGAATTGTTTGTGTTCTCAAGGTCTGCCCATAAGAGCATGCTCCCTTGTCACAAGGCTGGCTTCATTGCAGCATGGTGTTTCCTGTCTGCTTTGAAATTTTCCACTTCCTTTTTTGAAGTACCCAGCCACCATTACTTTTTTTCCCAATTCACAAGAGTAAGCAAGGGGACGAGGGAAGAGCAGGGGTGTTTATGCTGTGGAAGAGGTGATGTGTGGACCCAGTCTTTCTTGTGGCACTTCCCTTGTTCCTAGGACCTTGGGAGGAGGAGAAGAGAATGCTATTTGGAGATATTGCTCCTGATTGAAGGAGGGGCTCAGGCATCTCTCCTCATGGATGTTAGTACTGAAAAAAAACCTAAGTGACTAAAAAATGTTCTTAGTTTCTTGTTTTTCTCAGTGTATATGCATTGAGCAGTGTAGCAGTGTCTCTTCTGTGCCATAAACAAGTGATGGAATGCATTCTGCAAAGCTCGGGGAAACAAAGATATTAACTTTTGTGTACCTTGAGCTTAAACAGGATCTCTTGCCTTTATCTGAGTAACTACACAAAAAACCCTCTTGCTAATTTAACTGATTAAAAAAAATTATCTTTCATTGTTTTTCTCCCTGCTTTGTAGAAAGGCATGCAGGCTCAGAAAATCAATTAACTTTATAGAAATATTGCTCTGTAGTGCCATCTGCTTTCTTAATTTCTTCATCACTAACTAAACATAAATGCAGATTTTCACTATATGTATGTTGAAAAATACAAATATTTTTAATTATTAGTTAAAAATTTGAGCACAAAACATCTCAATGCAAACACACTTGTCCTATCTGTGCATTTCCAGCCATGCACTGTGTCCTTAACATCTGCTAGGCTCCATTTAAGTTATTATTGTCCATATGGTACGGTCGTGAAAGAATGACAGATCAGTGATGTAACTCCCTGCAATAGCTGCTGATGCTTGCAAATTGTTCACTCAGTGAAAGCAAGAGATAAATGATTATTCAGAATCATGTTACCAAGAACAAATCTCCTCACTGAGCACCAGGTTAATTAATTTTCTAGTGTATGAATTATGTAGCTTTGCCCATGGTGCTCTGCTGCAACTCAGTGCAACCTGTCTCACTGAAGTAGTAGGCAAGAAGAACTGAGCAGGGAGAAGCTAATTCTAAATAAGTGTAAAATCTGCTTTTTGACATGGGCAGATGCTACAAACGTCTGATGCCAAACTGCTGAGTAAAGTTGTGCTAGGTCTGCACTCTTGACTACATGTAAGCAGAGATGTTATATTAATTTCTGATATCCTGGAACCTGTATGAGTCATGTCACTAGTGCCACCATCTTTCCACTCACCTCTTGGTCTTGAAACTATTAACAGAATTTTCTTGGCTAATAATTTACTATGCAAGTGAAGTATATTCCTCTAAGCATATTCCTTCCTGGGTTCCATGAGGTGTTTCTTTCTCTTTTTATTAGATATGGTCAGGATTTTTTTGAAGCAAAAATCATGATGCTCAACATCACGCTGTCAAAAACCTTTACCACTTTTGGGAAGGGACACAGAATTTTAGCAAAACAAGTCTATCAAGAGAAATTTGCAGCCAAAACCAAAGACAATGTGAGTTCTCCATTCCTTAGTGTTGTTGGAATGCAGGAAAAAAGTACTTGCCCACAGCCTATGGTTTCAGATAGACAGAGTGGCCCTCTGTACATCGGTCTTCTCCATCCCCATACCTACCCATGAAAGGATTGGATATTTCCAGATTGGTTACTTTTGCTTTCCAGAAGGTTTTAACTCCATTCCAATGAAGGACTACAACATCAGAAAAAAGAGAGGGAAAAAAACCCCAAACCCAATACCCTTCATTTTTTTTGCAAAACAAGTAAACAAGTTCCACGTCTACCTAGGAATGCAGAAATTAAAAAGATATGTGAACATTTGTCAACTGTATATCCTTGATATCACCTTCAGTTATTCTCTTTCCCAGATGAATCATTCTGAACACCTCAGCCTTTTTTTGTAACTTTGAAACTTTTGTTCTTGTTGCATATCTAGTGGACAGAACAAAATTAGTTAGACAAACTTTTGGTGCACTAATTAAGTATAAAGAATCTGTAATCCTTTTTTTTTAAAAATTTTTACCATCTATTTAACAATTTCTATGTTGTGCTGTCCACACAAAGGGAAGATATTCTTTCCTGAATCATTACTGTTAGCTTAGGACTCAGTACCCTGAGGAAAACATTTCCTCCAATGCACACCATTCATCAGTGCTAAATGTCATCTGTCATTATGCTGTCTCTATATTTAGCTTTGATGCAACCATCTGAAGTACTGGCTAATTATCTGTAGTTCTGTTTATGCAAAATAACTTCTGTATCTGTAAGTTCTGATGCTTTCCACTGCTTTTCCTAGCTATTGATGGAACAGTAGAACAATAGAGACATTGTCATGTCCCCCAACATGACAACCTTAGCACTACCCTGATGCAGTTTTACTACCCTGCCTCTGGTAAAAGTGTTCCTCTCATGGTGTCTTCTAAGGGGTATTCTGAAATTAAGCTTTTGGACAATCTACTGTCCTAACCTGGATAACAAAAAAAATCACTTTGATCACTGTCATACATAGATTAAATTGTGGATGTTCATGCTACTTTCATAATTTCTTTTGAACAGTATTTTTAAGTCCTTCTCAAAAGCCATTTACAAACCTATCTCAAGAAGCAGAGATTGCTCATCAGGGAAGTCGCCACATATGCAGTCCTGTCCACAATCTCAGTGACAAACTGGAAGGATTACCAGCCTGTCCAGTTACACCTGTGCGTGGCATGGGATTCTCATGGGTCCCATGGGTGAAAAGAGGCCCTGAGCCTTGGGAGCAGGGTTGAGCTTGGAGCTGCAAAGAGAGGTCTGCCAGATGACAGCAATAAAAAATGAGACCTAGAAGGGTGGTAGGTTCCCAGGCTGGCCTCTGTCTGCCCTCTACATCTCTGTGTCCCAGAACCCTCCATTGCTGCAGCAGCAGGATTTGTCTTTCCAGGATAGAAGAAGGTCTGTGTGTGCGGTAGCAGCACACTTGGAGGGTTTGGGCCAGCTGGTCAATCTGGTGTGGCAGCTGATTGTGTCAGTGATGCCAAGATACAGGTGAAAGTGGGTTTCCAACATCCTCTATTTCATCCTATTTATTGTCCTTACTCTCCTGCAAAACTTACTCCAAGTGCTAAGAGAGTAACCAAGCAGCATGCAATCCAGTCTGACATGGAGCACATGGCTGTGGGGAATGAAACAGCTGTCTAGAGATGGGTCACCCTGGCTGCTGGGATTGCCTTTAGCCTGTGACACCTTCACTGGCATTGGTAGCACCACCTTTCTTCTCTCCAGCAGCAGCAGTTGCCATCTCCAGCTCCATCATCGCTGCCTTTGTTGTGCCACAAGCCCTGGGACTTTCGTGTGGATGTCACTGCATCACCAGAATGGTTGTTTTTGCCTAGGGCAAAGTGCTCCTTCTCCAGTAATCTCCATAGCTGTGGGCCTGGCAATGTTGCTGTACCCATTAAAGGACTCATGAAAAGCAATCATAGAAGTTAACTTGCGTGTATGTAAGATAAATAATAAAAATTTCAAACCAGCCTCCAGATTTATCTGCAGGAGAGCATATAAAATATACCAGTATGTCTAGTAATCTGTTGATAGGGCATATTTTCTAAAGGAAAGGGAAAAAAGCCTAAAATCTACTCCCCTGAACTCACCAGGACATAATGGTTTATTCTTCTGGTGATAGTCAAATGACCAGGATGTGCAGGAGGTTGGAATGAAATGACTGAAAAGGATTGGATAATACAAGTTTGAAAGATTTAATGGATTTACAAATCCAAAGCCTAGAAGCAGTTTCACCTAGAAGCTAGCTTTTCATTGCAGCAAAATATATTGATCTGATCTATATGTATGTCTTGGTTTTAAAAGAC
>VZTH01017829.1:0-58461 GCA_013397815.1 Aleadryas rufinucha | reverse complement strand
GGTTGGGGGGGGGGGGGGGGGCGTGGATGGAATTGGTAAATATAATATTCTTGGTTTAATGATGACATTAAATATTTTCGTGGAAGACTAACTTGGTAGCCTGGCGAGTCAAAATTTTGCCTTCCCCATGCAAAAAAATTATTATACCTATCAGGTCAAAGATAAGAATGCCTTCTTCCACTTTTATAAAGTACTTTAACAGATACACAAATTCCAATATGACACAGATTTAGCTAAGAAAAATCTGTATTTATATCCATATATTATATATATTTATACAATTCACCTGAATTGTTTCTGCTACTTTATGAATGTTGTCTCAGTTACATCATGGAGCATTGATTAATCTCAGTGAAATGTATCAACAGAAGTGGAAGCCTGCCACAAAATTAAGACATGGATTTTGATCTACTAGTCTTGCAGGGGAGTTACTGCCAAGTTTTTGGTTCAGTTCACTTTAAGTATTGTTTCCAAATCCAAATTCTAGATATGGGACATGGTTTTGAATTAAAATTCTTACTATAATTCTGTACCAGTCATAGACTCCTAACTGGTGTTGGTGTGATATCTGAATACAATTACATTCTAAAAAGGCTTCACACAATGATAGTATCATATGAAATAAATTTCTACAATTATCTGTAACTTTGCCTTTTCTCATTACGTGCATGCATTATATATACATATACAAAATTCAGTTCAGAAAAATTCCTAAAGAAAGATACAGCAGTGTTACACAAAGGTGACAACAAACAAAAGAAATCATGCTTCACTAACTTGATTGCCTTATACAATGACAACTGACTGGATAGACAAGGAGAGAGCAGTGGATGTTGTCTACCTGGACTTCAGCAAGGCTTTTGACACCCCATGATATCCTTGTAGGCAAGCTCAGAAAGTGCAGGCTGGACAAGTGGATGGTGAGGTGGATTAAGAACTGGCTGAAAAGCAGGTCTCAAAGGGTTGTGATCAGTGGCACAGAACCTACTCGTCTAAACAGTCTCTAAGCAAGTCAACTGTTATAAGAGGACAAATACCATCAAGATCTCTCTCCCAGAACAGTAAAGAGGGAAAAACAATNTTTTGGTTCAGTTCACTTTAAGTATTGTTTCCAAATCCAAATTCTAGATATGGGACATGGTTTTGAATTAAAATTCTTACTATAATTCTGTACCAGTCATAGACTCCTAACTGGTGTTGGTGTGATATCTGAATACAATTACATTCTAAAAAGGCTTCACACAATGATAGTATCATATGAAATAAATTTCTACAATTATCTGTAACTTTGCCTTTTCTCATTACGTGCATGCATTATATATACATATACAAAATTCAGTTCAGAAAAATTCCTAAAGAAAGATACAGCAGTGTTACACAAAGGTGACAACAAACAAAAGAAATCATGCTTCACTAACTTGATTGCCTTATACAATGACAACTGACTGGATAGACAAGGAGAGAGCAGTGGATGTTGTCTACCTGGACTTCAGCAAGGCTTTTGACACCCCATGATATCCTTGTAGGCAAGCTCAGAAAGTGCAGGCTGGACAAGTGGATGGTGAGGTGGATTAAGAACTGGCTGAAAAGCAGGTCTCAAAGGGTTGTGATCAGTGGCACAGAACCTACTCGTCTAAACAGTCTCTAAGCAAGTCAACTGTTATAAGAGGACAAATACCATCAAGATCTCTCTCCCAGAACAGTAAAGAGGGAAAAACAATCCAAAACAAAACCTCCCAGCAAATAAAAAATCCCAGCTTATTCAACAGTCTTTTATTTTCTTTGCAATTAAATTAATATACAAAACATGAAGAGTAGCTTCAGATGAACTTGAACAACTATAAGCCTTCTCTGAAGAAAATGACTTTAAAATTGCACTAAAATAATAGTGTTGCTTCTGTGCTGCTCACACAAATTACATTTGCTTGGACTGTAAACTGGGCAAACTTAAGTAAATCATTCACTAAATTGTGTGGCTTGGTTTGTTTCCCTTCCCTTCCAAATTCAAATTCCAGAAACAGAACTTGAAGATCAAGCTAAGTTATTTCTGGTTTTTCTACTGGTGCTGACTGAAACGTTTTTGTTCCACAGGCTACAGTTTACCTATTTCTCCCCTCAAGTAAATTATCATCTTGGCACCTCTATTCCTTGTTTATATCCTCTCTCCATGCTTCTCTCCATAGGTATCACCTATTTCCTTTCTCATATGATCGGAGACCAATTATTCTCAATGGTAGTTAATTTTGAAGTTTGTTGTTCTCCTTTAGATCCATAAAAGGGGCTTCTGTGACCAAATGCCACTTCTCTAACTGTAGTAGTTCTTCCAAGAAAATGTATCACCTGCACCTGCAATTCCAATCTAGCTTCTGACAAGACATAGGAGCCAGTATGATCAACAATATCTGTATAGATGTTTTAATAATTCCAAATGAGATGAGATGAAGAGATCCTACACAATTATTTTATGGCACTAGTACAGACTGCATTGCATAACTACTTAAGTGATACAACTGAGATCTGTGCATAAATGAATAAAAACCATCACAGGTTAGACTTCAATAAAATGCTAGCAAGGGTTAAATTCTGCTTTAATCCTTGGACAGTTATATGGCTGCTATTGAATGTGCTCTTAGATGTGCCTCAAGCTTTTCTTTAAAATATGTCTTGATCTGTAAAGGAGTGATGAATAAAATAACTAGGAAATGTTATTTCTTCCTTCATTGTGAAGCGGGGGATAGAAGGGAGAGTAAGATTCAGGATTCATAGCAGACCACAGAGTGAAGTCAAAGAATCCAGTGTACAAAGAAAAGTGAAAGCAGTGGCATCAAAACTGATAATTATTTACTTACTACAGTATTATTCACATTGAAACATAGACAATTTCAGATAAAACAGGATCCTTTCCAGTTTTCAGTTGGTTGGCTTTAAAGGAGATAGCTATTTGTCGTAAAGAAAAGGTTTTGTTAAAAATCCTGTCATCTGGTGAAAAATAGAACTCTATCAACCTAGCCTAGTTGTTTTTGTAAATTTCATCTCAAATAATAAAATAAATTTTCTATGTGAGCAATGTTCTAAATAACAAAATCAACTTTCTCCATTTCTGTTCTATCACCCCACTGAGTTTAAAACTGAGTTTCTACTGTTTTGAGTAAACCCCACAGACTGTCAGAAAGTGCAGGAATAAAAAGTAAACACAAATAGTATAAGATCATCTACTTACATATATTCATGTCTCTAAAACAGAAGCAGACAGGAAGATATCAAGCAGAACAGGAGGAAGCAGGGAGACTGAGAGATCCTTTCATGTGGGCAATATACTCAACATACCAAGCATTGCAGTAAGATTCCAGGATATCTGTTCTTATCCTATTTCTGAGTAATAAAAAGGTGACATAAATAAAAACCATAAAAATTAAAAAAGAAAGTTATGTCCTGGAGACAAACACTCAGGCTCTTGAGACGATATTAATATGGAGGGTAGCATGAGCACTCTGCTCATTTACAGAATCAGAGGTAAGTAATATAGAAGAGTTAAGACTAATAAAAGTTAACAATTTCCTCTTCGTTCTCATATAGCTTTGTGTTATTCATTCTGAACGAGACTCGATATTAGTAGGGGTAAATGAAGCTCTAATCTTGTGCTGTTTGCCAAGATGACATAAAAAGCTCTGAAATCCAATAATATTTTCCTAATATCTTTACTATTACTGCCATAGATTCCCAGAAAGAAAACACAACCCAGCTGCATGTAGATCTTCATGAGGAAACCAGGCTGCACTTTAACTCACCAGAATCAATTCACTGATGATACTGGCTGTGAACAGGCAGAACAGATAAGAACAAAATTTTCAAAAATCTCACCGTGCCTTTGTGTTTACCCTAGTTTACCATATGTGATCTTGAAATTTTTTACTCTCTCTCAGTAAGTAACAGCTTAAATCTAAAAATCATTACAAACTACGTACAAACTGCTGCTGTGACACTAAAGACCTTTTTCACGTGTAGTTGTGATGTCAGCATTTTACCACTTACCTTCTACTTCTGATTAATGGTCAAATATAAGATTTTGCAGTGAAGACAAAAACTGCTGGCCTGTTTATGCACCACTTTAGCAAACTGAATGGCTGACGGCATGTGGTCTGACTAACATGAGGTGACAGAAGGAAAGATCTTTAAATCACCACATTCTAAATTAATTTCGTGGCTAAAAAGATGGCTGTGTAATGGCCATGTATGATTATGTGGTCTTGCACAACCCTGTTCTCTTTGTGGTGACCTGTGTAAAAGTACCCTACAAACGAGATCTAACTATGGAAAGCACTGGATCAGTGCTGGTTAAATACCAGTCTTTTGATTCCATGGCTTACATTTTTTGTGAAAAGTCTCCTTAAAAATTAACTATCATATTCTGGATGAATAAAGTAAATCCAATTAGACAAAAACCAGAATTACAATAGATCAATAACTAATAAAAAATAATGGTTACTTCATGGCAACATGCAATAAGGATACTCTAACATTCTTACTGACTTGCCTAATCCTAGGAAAATCCTTCTAATGTGTTTTTATAGACCGTCACTCTGCAGTACAGCAAGCAGAGTTTGTGCATAAACAAGATGACCTAGTTTTCAACATCTGCAAGTCTTAGCTTGAAGCTTGTTTGTTACTTGAAAAGGCAATTAAAATTTAAACAAGTGTGAAGGAACAAACTCTTATTTTCCTTGAATTTCTGTGAAAAAAAAACAGTTACACATTAACTAATATTTAATACAAAACCACATCAGAACTCAAAGTAACAGCAGATAATTAGTATTCATATTTTTTAGAATAAAACAAATCACAGACAGATACTAAAATATATGCAGAAATAAACAAGAACAGTAGGGGTAAACAATTCAGGAGATTAGGTTGGGCAATTCCTTTCAAATTATAAACCCTGTACAGAAAGTGTAATTTCACAGGACATTCTTCAAGTAAGAGATAGGCTGTGAATTGATGAACTAAGTAACCTGTGTATTACAGTATGGAATTCATTAAAAATCCAGACACTCATCTTGCAACAGACAAACACCCCACATGAAAGGTGACTTTCAAACATCAGTATTTACAGAGACAAACTCATTACTTTGTCTTCTGATAGCAATTTCTTTTTCATTGTATTTGCATCTTTTACTATTTAACTATGCATTTCAGGATAGATTTACTGTTATTTCTTGAACATGATGCTTATTACAAGCAGAGAGGTGATACAGAGCAAAATAATTTCTGTTCCAAAGAGCTTGTAAACCAAACATAGGAAAACATAGGAAAAACTGCCAAAGGACCTAGGGGCATTACAGCACCCATTTTAAAAGGAAGCTAAAGAACCCAAGTAATTTATACTTCTTCATGTCCTGAAAAAACGTTCTGGAAGACAAAGGTGCAAGAACTTCATATACATTATACTAAAAAAACTATACTGAGTAAAGTTAGCTCCATCCCTGACACTGTTCCAAAGGATGGCTTTCTAGTTAAAGCACAAATGCTGAAGCAAACAGGGCTGTATCCAGCTACCAGCTCCTGTGCAGGACTTCAGACTTTTGGCTGAGACATTTCTTTATTTGCTTTACTTCCATCTGTGTTCAGAGTCCAAATGTATGTATTACACAAATATATGTAACATCTACCTGAACAAGTGTTCTAGACTTTCCCCATGGAAAGTCTACTTGTTCTATGTAAGGCATATAAACTATTTTCAAGACAAAATGTAACATTCTACAGACAAGCACGCAATACTATAAACACAAGATTTCAGCTTCCACAGACTATAGCATTCATAAAAGGAATAACTGATAAAGATGAAGGATGGGAAATAGAGCAGTCACAGAACCCTAACCTGCTTTTAAAATTAAGTATGTATTCCCATTCTTCATGAACGTACATTTAAAATGCAGATATTATTCAAAAATAAAAATGCAATATCTGATTACATAAATATCTGATCTTGGTGCATTAAAGGAACATAGAAGAAGAGGTTGCCATTAGCACAGAAATATTAGTGTTTCCTTACTATACATTTATGTACTTTCTGCTCCTTATATTTATCTCAAATTCAGTCTTCATATTTATTCTGTTAATTTCCACCTACTTAGACCTTTTCCTCTTATTAATACAAAGTATTTTCAAAGCATGAAAGACACCAGAAGTGTAAATATATGCTGTTACTTTGACACTGATCCTGGGTAAAATCATAGAATAGAAAATAAACACTGCAATCAGTTTAGAATTGGAGATGGTAAAATAACTGATCAGCATCAGAACAGCGTAAGGAGAACTAAGTCTTGCCAAACATCACTTTTTTCTGAATATAGGTTTATTTGATCAAAGTAACTGTGTTGACATCAAATGCCTTGCAGAGTCGTCTAACAGGCTTATATGACACTCTGAGATACAAAAAAAAAAATCAGTAATATAGAGGTATCCAAAGGTAAATGTAAATGAGATACTCCCAATACAAGGGAACCTTCCCATGTAGACTCTGTGTGGCTGGTTTTGGCCAACAGTAACACAGATCTATTTATCATAGCCTGAAGCGTGGTCCTGCATCATATTCTGGCATACTCGCTCAAGAAGAAAAGAGAAGAAGTTGAAAAAGTGAAAGTTATAAGGCAAAAAGACAAAAAAAAAAAAAAAATCAAGGAAAAATTTTAGACCTTAAATAATGACAAATGAAAACGGTGCTTCACATACCAGTTATCCAACTGAATACTGAAGCAATGTGATTATCATCTACCTATTACATGCAGAAGATATTCCTTTTACATTCTTAAAATGCAGTGAGATAATATGGCTTGCATACTATTCTCTCCAATATCATAATCTTGTAACAGATGCAAAGTCTAATGCCCAATCTCAGAATATTTGCATGAGAGCTACAGCCCTGTAAAATCACTATTTACTATGATTTACACACCTTCTTTTACTCTCACAAGAGGAGTTATTGGAATTATTACTAGAATCCTAAAAGAAAAAAAACAACAATGAAAACCCCTTCCAGAAACAGAAAATAACAAGAATTAGAAGTTTTAAAAAACCCCCGAACATATAAACATCTCTTTGGATTCAATGTATTATCATGCACATGAGATTACATGCATTGGAATTCAAATTACCCGGCTCCAGTATTCTTTTCACCAGTAGAACAACTTCAGGTATTAACAGATATTTCTTTAAATCATATACGTCCTGTTATTAAAGAATTCTGCCTCAGTGTAACTTATGTTTGGATTTTATCTTTCTACCATACTCTCATTCTCTTAGATAATTCATTTGCTTGTGATACCATCTGAGGAAAGATTACAGGTTAACCTGGCGTCTATTAGCCAACAGCCAGTTTCCCTTCCAGGACAACGCCTCTGGGCACATGGTCGGGCAAATCAACTCGCTCCATCCTGATTCTCCCCAGACACAGACACGAGTGATTGATCCCTGCTGGCAGATAAGCTGCTGACATTTCCATCTCTGTTTACTGGGTTAGTTGACAGATTGCTGACATGATCCCTTTGTTTCCTCCCCATTCTCTTTACATTAGAGCCAAGAACTCTAGCAGGTGAACACCTACTCTCTGCCACAGAATGAAAGCACCATGTGGAGTCCACCTTATAAGTAGTTTCATTTTCAGAGTATAATAATTAAGTGTTCATATTAAAAATCAACATTACAAAACTCTGACAAAAAAGTATCACAAGTCATCTGATGAATATGAATTTCACATACAGATGTTATTTATCAAGGAGCACAAAAGGTTTTGCAAAGATTTCAGAAGGTGCTGCAAAAACAATTATGAACAGATCTTGATTCATAAAAAAATTGTATCACACCTCTTTTTTAACTTAAATGAGAAGCAGTTCTAATTCTATAAGCTAAAGAATTTTAAATTTGGAACTTGCAAAAGGAAATGCACTTTTTTAAAGCAAAAAAGTGATTTAAATATCTTCAGGAGTGTAAGAGTCTGACCCAGAAGTTTATCTATCTATAAAATAAAGATATATTAAAATTTTTGTGATGCTTTCTGGATCCATAAACTTTAAGCAAGTTAAGCTTGACAATACTCATCTGTAAAAACACAAAAATCTTAATTATATATAGGATTACACAAATAAATCTTCCTAGGACTGGAACTTCAAAACCCGTACAGGACACAGAGAGAGAGGACAGATGGGATTAGCAGAATTAAAAAAGACCATTAGTGCTCTAAGAAGCAGGAAAAGCAATGGACCCATAAACTTCTGACACCACTAGACCAGACATTATGGGGCATACAAAAACGTGGAAAGCTGTTTATTCCTTGTTCACTGAAATCTCACTAATTTGTGACAATACATTGGGCTTTTTTTCCAGAGAATAAATCATCATGGACAAAAAAAACATACAGCATTTTGCATAGAGGTTTGTCTTACAAGGATAGTTAAAACCCCAAAACATTCTGTAACATCCTATACAAACCAAGAATCACTGCCTTTTTAAACACACTACACCTTTAATATGCCTACTTTAACATACTCCAGGAACTGAAAAAATTCCTGTGTGCCCACCCCGTCTTCTCTAGGCTACCATTTCCCTTTTTTGCAGTTTCTTAGACCTGATAAGTGCTGCTTGCACACAGCTAAGAGAGTCCCTGCAAAAAAAGAAGATACTAATGATAGCCTCCAAAAATACAACAAAATTAACTTTCCCTTATCCTTAAACTCCTTTCTCAGTATATTTGTTTCTTGTCAGTTTTAATGGGAGAAAGTGAAAAATGTCACTCAGCACTGGACCTGCCAGAACTTTACTATTCATGACACAGCACCTAATGGGACAGTAGGAGAGAGCTGGTTTGAATAATATAATTTTAAAAATGGGGGATGCTAAGACAGGAATTTACCTTGCAAAATAAAAATAATTTTTAGTTCCTACCAACTTCTGAGTTTGAATTCTATATGGTTTAGAAAACTTAAAAACAATTCTACAGGTCCATCCTTGCTCCCCCCAGTATTCACATCCCATACTGAACCTCATTTTTCTACAGGAAAGCAAGGGTTTTCCCAATTCAAAATGCCTTTCAGTTTGTCTTAGGAAGAGAGACTTTAAAACAAAAAACTGAATTTGGCAGAAATCTTTTTATATTTTATAAAATGGAGACCTGCAAGTAAATTCAATTTGTGGTCAAAAGAGACATGTTTCCTTCAAATGCATGGTAGGATAGCTCAAAGTGCCTGTAAAATGTGCTCACTGATGCAAATGCTTAAAACATTACCTACTGCCAGTAGCTGCACCACTGGCAGTAGACTACAAGTGCAGAAAATTTCTATCTACTATAGCAGAAAACTGACACTTCATACATGCTTATAACTGCACAGAAAAAGCCTAGCAAAAAGAATAAAAGCATTTTTAATATATATAACAATAAAAATCAGGTTTTAGATTAAAAATTTAATCTACTATGAAATCTTATCTTACTGAATTGATAAATAAAACCATTTTTTTAATAATGTTTGCTACAGGTTTTTAATTATCTCTATAATAATGGGCCTTAAAAAAGAAGATCTGAGATCTATAGGGTTGAAAGCAAAGAAATAGTGTTATAGTGGCCATCTAGCTGTTCTGACCCACACAGTTCCCAGTTCTGAATCTTTCAATTCATTAAATATCTTAGACTTTCTGTAAAGGTTTCCATCAAACCTTTTTATATTAAGTGAAAATTGTGCACTTTATTAGGTCATTCTCTTTTTACTGTCACGCCTCAGTGTCAGATGAACATTTCTCACTGTCTGCTGACAGACTAACCCTACAAAAGTTGCAACTAGAAAGTTCCTTTCATAAATCCGTATGGAGCAGTAAAGTCCTGATGGGCTCTCCATAGCCACTTTCCAGCCATTTGGACCCCGGCACGTACTATCAGGACTTGGCACTGGCCCTTGTTGGCATAATGAGATTCCTCTCTGCTCTATTCTGCAGCCTGATCGGGTCCATCTGAATGGCAGCACAACCTCTTGGTGTACAGTATTATGTAATAATTCTTCACCATTTTTGTATTGCTGGCAAATCTGCTGAGGGTGCACTCTGCCCCATCACCAGGTGATGAACAAATAGGTTGAACAGTACTGGCCCCAGTACCAATACCCAGGGTACACATCAGTTAGTGACTTGTCTCCTACTGAACTTCATGTTGTAATGTTATTCTTTACCAATTAGCATAAGAACTTCAGCTTCTTGGCTTGAAATTAATTATTTATATTTTTCTTGGTTCAACAAATTCTATAAATATTAATATAATTAAATAATTTGTGAGCACAGTTTTTGTATTTGACCATCAGCAGTCAGAAACTTTCTGCAGGAACATGGAAAAGAAATATGAGCACTATAAAGCCTAAGAGCACATGGATTGAAAATAGGAGCTATCTAAAGACAGGTTTAAGTTACTGTGTCCTCAGTCTGTGGCACGAATTTCTAAAGAGGTTTTTGTACTGGGTTATCTTTGTACTATTAACAATACTATGCATATTTTATCACCATTTCCCTTTTGACAGAACTAGGTCTCCACAAACACATACAGATCTGGAAGCGGACTATAAGTGATTTAAAGCAAACATCTCAAATATAAATCTAAAACACTACAATTGGTTTTACCATTACTGACCTTGTATTACATAAGGAGGTTATGCTGGATTTTCTTTCTGATACTAGTATTGCAACAAGAAGCCAAAATTTTAAGACTCCTTCTGAAAGCAAATCAAATTCTGTCATGAATCACTTTTTCTGCTTTGAACTGCTAACAAAGCATGTAGGGAACATGCCCAAGATCTGACTCTACTGGCTATGGACCCTTGCTATGAGACCAAAGAGTCTTAACTATTCATAATCCCACATTTTAGTTAATTTAGGTCACAAACAATTACATATGTATTTTTAAGAGCATTATCCAGAGAAATTATTGAAGTTAGTGATGTCACATTCCCAGCATCAGGATTTTCTGCATGTAAGTTTAGGTGCTCCAGCACCATCAAGGTTTGTGTCACTGGAGTTTAAACTCCACTAAGTGACCTTTAGACCAAATAGGTCTAAAGGTAAGTGCAATTTAAAAAAAAAAATTAAAAGCAAGAAAAAACCCCACTCCCTGGTCCATTCAGATTGGGGGTGTAAAGGGAGAAATGAAGTAACAAGCCAAGAAATATCTTTGTAGAAAATGTGTATTTTTAATCCCCCATGACATAAGTTCTTTCAGGCAGCTCAGGAAGGACCAGGTCAACTTCTACAATACTAAGCAGAGTTCTGCTATCAAGGATGTATTATTCAAAAGGCCCTTCATCTAGCTCAAGGCATAGAGAACTTCATTTAATTAAATCCAATGTATGCAATTAGCAGGGTAAAAGGTGAGCTGTACTTCTGGAGCCAAGGCTGACCAATAACTAGATTCAAATTGTACAAATGGATCCCTTGCTATTTATCAGTGATTTGACAAGTACTGTAGCACACATTTTACATGTGTATCTGGCTGGGTGTCATTCTGTGCTCACTCAGAGTATATATGCCTATGTTGGTACTGCAACCCATGTGTTGCAGGACCTAACTAAATGTCTTAACACCTCAAAATGCTGCACATACAAAAGCTGCTTTAGTTTAAAGGAAATAAAATTTTCAGAAACAGCTATTCAAAAGAAAGCTCACAAAGAAATGCTTTTAAAATGTGTCATACTAGATATTTGCTTTGTAGACTGAGTTCATCTTCAGTGAAATAAGTATCTGCTTACATTATTAAACATCAATTTAAAAAATGTAATGCAGTGAAATTTATTAAAACACAGAGATAGCTGCAAAATATATATGGAAATTGTGACTGAAGTATTTTACAATATGAGAATAAAAAATGAATTAAGTAACTCTTTTAATAAATTGTACCCCATACACAAAATGCAAATTCAAGACAGAGAAAAAATAACACCAAAAAGAATTTTGCTCATCTATAATATCTACTGAGATAGTTTAAAGTCTTTCTTGTTATTTGTAAAGAAACAGTTGAGGCTCTTGCAGCTAAAATTAGACTTACTACATCAGTTATGTTTGAGTTCTTGGCTGCGACATCCTTGTCTGCACAGCCCCTACACTGCACTCTTGTGCGCTGGTGTGGTAATGCAATAGCTCACTATCGCTCGTTTCAATAGCGTGCGGTCTCTTCTGTACAGAGATGGACCATGGGGAAGGAGTGACATAGCAGTTACCAGCATGGGAGAGAACTCCTTGGCCTTCATTTTTTGCTGCTGGAGGATTCAGCAAGAAAAAACGGATTTAACACACCTGCAAGTGTTCTTTTCTAAACTGACACTGTAGATCAGGACTAATAAATATCTATTTTGCAAATAAAACTGACTGAAGTGAAAGTATTCAGACAAGCTGTTACTATCACACTGTGGTTCAACAATAATTATTCATAGAATAATAACAAAACTATTATTTTAAGTGGGAAGAACCTACTATAACTCACCATGCAATTCCGTCTCTTGGCTGTAACAGGAATTGAGACTCTCAATTCCTTCATAGCAACATGTGTTTCTTGGCTTTATCAGACCTATGCTTATTCTACCTATAATGACTGTGACCACACTGGTGCCCTTCTGAACCAAATCTAACGAGCTGTTGATATGGTGGGGGTCAGTGAAAGGTTGGACTCAATAATCTTGGGGGTCTTTTCCAACCTTAAGGACTCTATGATTCTAACTGCAGCAGTAACCTACTGGCCATCACCTCAGTCATGCAGATGTTTCCAATTTTGTAATCAGTTGTACTTGTGCTTTTAAGGCAGCACCAGGAATCTTAAAATAATCATTAGAACATTTGAATAATGTGCTATCTCTACTGCTATGCTACAAAATCAACCTTTAGAAAGCCTGGGCAAAACTGTTTAGCTAATTTTTGATTATACAATTGTGATGCTTATTTGCCTATAGTATGTTAGCAGAAACATGTATTGAGGAAAAGAGGAAAGGGATTGATAAGGGATCATCTTAAAAAGCAGTACAATAGCTGTAATACACAATTATGTCTAACAATGGAAAAACTCTAGCTGCAGTCCTTTCTGCAATGTCACTAATGGTTGCTGTGGAAATAACTGTCATTTATCCAAAACTGAAAGCAGGGAGCATCTGGAAAGTCACAGCTCAGTCTGCAGCATCTCTAGTGTTAAATTTCTAATGTAAAAATTTCTCACCCATAAATCATATTCTCTCAATCTTTTTCTGCCTCCCACCCAGCTGCACCTCCACCCACCCTACTTCAAGGCTGTACTGTTTGTGCAAGGTAATGTTCATCGCTGCATATAGTAGAATGATTCTACCTTCTGTTACCCAACAGTGCTTCTTTTTCAATCCATATCATTAATAGTTAGTCATAGAGCTATTATTCATTCTCTGAACTCTTAAAATGAGATGTCCCTGATAGGTTTATATCCTTAGCAACTGCACATAACATGGAGAACTGTATTTTGCTCAGCCGTATCATCACATGTTCCTATTTCTGCTTGCAAACAGACTCTTGTTGTTGTTAAAGAACGCGCATCAACAACAGGCTTCGACAGGGTATTTCATACCAGTTAATATGCACAGCATGTCTTCACTTCCCCAGCAATGTCTTCACCTGCCCAGCAATGTAGTTTGAGTGACTGCAGTCTTTCTGCCCAAAAGTAGATTTCTCTACCAGCTAGTACCAATTAACCCTTGCTTCTACTATAAAAATGTACATAAGCACATATATATATATAAAAATATATATATATATATATGCATTTGCCTTAAGTAATTCTGCCTCTTTATATGTAGAAGCAGGGCAGATATATTAAATTGACTAAAATATTTGATTGCATAGTGATAATTACTCCTGTAAATATAGATGCTTATTTTAAAATTTTATATTTACTATATTTTACTTTAATTATTTACTATATCTTCCTTCATTTTGCTCCACATGCACAGTGTGGAATACCCCAAATAGAAGAGGTAAGACTGTGACATTCTTTATAGAAAATTTAGTTGTTTCAATAGTCATGATCAGATTTCGTATGTACTAGGAAAGAACACGCAAGATATGCAAGAATTTTAAAAAACAACATATCTAACTTTACATACATGTTTGCATTAACATACTTTCTAGGGAATTCAGTTGTCAGCTGGTCTTTCAATACAGACCTAACCTGGACAGACCCTTTCATATATAATTTATCCCTTTCCTAAGACAGTGACAATGTTCATAAATAAGGAAAGTCATAAGGTCAGAGAATTCTACAGCAGCACAAATACTTAAAAGCTGTCATCTCTGTAAATAAATTCTCCATTTGATAAGGAAAATATGTCCACTGCTCAAATTCTGTATCTTGTTTCTGGATTCTATTTGGCCAGAATTGGCAGTGGATTTCTTGCAATTCTATGTTCCTTTTAGATCAACCATGCTTCAAAAGCACTACAAGGAATTCAAAATCCACAAACATAATACAACTATTACCTCCCTACACAAAGGGAACTTTTGTTCATGCAGTGCTAGAGTAACATTGTGTTCTATACACAAACCTAGCTGGTATGGTCTGCTTTCCATTTCCATATATGCAACTATGTTAAAAAACAAACAGACAAAACAAACCAAGCCCAACAAAGCTTTAAAAATCATACATGAAGTTATTTATTACAAAGTGCTACAATTCTGCTCCATTTGTCCCTCATTTTGTTATTCTTTTGCCAGAGCCTCACTTTCTTAAAACTTTCCTAAAGAAAGTCAGAGCCACATGCCATGTCATAAATACTTTACCTGCAAAAGAGAAAGACAGAATGACTTGAAGTTTGAATTAGGGATGTGAGAACTACAGGGACCACTATTGTTCCTTCAGGCTTCAAAGACAGCCAGAAAAGTCCATTACCCTTTTTCTCAAAAGATATTATCAACTCAGACAGCACATGGTGGTTTTCTGTAGGCCTAGGTCTTTTGGGGGAAGGCAGAAATAAGGCAGCAGGTGAGGTAGTGTTTCTTGAGGAGCACAGGCAAAAGTCAAGGGTCTGAAGGGGTCGCATTAAGAGCAAAATGGGACTAAGATGTGTGGGGAAGTACTTAACACTTAAAATAGAATATGTCTGTCTGTATTTTTTTTTTAAACAAAGAAGATTAAATTACAGAGAGGAATAATTAAATAAATACCACTACCATATTACATGCCACCCCTACTTCTATGAAAAAGGAATTCTCAGGTATATATGCACCTGGTATGCCAAGATCTTCAAAACAGTGCCTCTTCAGTAACTCTACTAGAAAAAGTATATTTTTTGGCCTTGAGAGGTAGAAGATATTTTTTAATACCTCCATCTGAATTTGTCTGTTGAACACAGATATGTGTATATAGATCATGCATATATTCACACAGCTGCACATACAAACACTTATCAACATTTCCATTTCTTCCTCCCATTGAAAATGCTACAAAAGTCTCTCTTGTCGTTATCTTTACTGAAAATAGAAAAGGATTGTTTTTATTAGCAAATACTTTATTGTTATAATTGCAGTTACCCATTCCTTTAGTTAGTTGTTATTGCCAATGAAGATTATTCTCAGTCTTTCCCCAGTGACACTCTATTTGTCACTATTCCGGGCATTAATCCAAGTCCAAAGATAGGAATGAAAATTATAGGCTCTTCCTACATAGCTTTCCTTTTTAGCAACTTCATGCAGGCTCCACATTAGCAACTTCTAACTTCTCTCAGATTTCTTCCTACATAAGTCATTCTCCAAATGGATCAAAAGTAGAAAAAATTCAGCTCAATGCTCAAAGGGAAATCATTCTTTAACTTCTTACTGAAAATACTTATTTTTACTTTTTTTCCAAATTCAGATAAAGGTAGTAGATTTGGAAGGGGGGGGGTGGTTTTGTTTACTTGAAGCATTTTCTATAGCATATACCACTTTAATGTCTGAGATAAAATATTAATGGATTTTTCTTCACAGTAGTTCCATAAAATGGAGAATATCATTGCCCTCATTTTAGCAGTAGGAAACTTATGCACAGATAGTGAACTGCATGTGCAATATCATAAGAGAAGAATATGCTGAAATCAGGAATACCTTTCTGAAAATACAATCCTTTTCATTCCTAATTTTTGGCAGTGTTTTGGAAAATTTTGCTATATACTTTTACTGTTGTTCCCTGATGTTAATTAAATGGAGTGTTGAATGCAACTTTTTTATTTGATCTAATTCGTCACATTATATTAATGGATAGAAGCTCAGTTAGGGGTCATGATTTATTCTGCCAAATATTAACAAACAAGTTGGAAAAGCTAACAATAATAAGTATTAAGTAACCGATAAAAAATAGATAAGCAAATTTAATTCACTCCTAATCTGAATTAACTGACAGCAAATCTGTTTTGAAGCAGGAGACAGAACTAAGGTGTCACTGTAACCATCTGTCATATGCTTCAACAAAGAGGAGAGATTTGTAAGGTACAGCCACATCCTACTGCTACTGGAAAATCTCTGTATGTTATATGGAGCCCCTACATACCAGTAGGAGTATGTTGGACCTAACATCGCTCTCTATATGTTTACCAAATCTCTTGGTTTATATCAAGTAGCTACTTAAAAGGAGATCTACTGTTTTACTGAACTTCAATGGAAACAATATTTGCATGTAGCTCTTCAACCTCTAAAATAAAATCAACAACTCTTGCCAGATACTTCTTGCCTGCATTTCACAACATAATGTTTTCATTTAGGATTAAAATCAGCAATCAGATATGATTATGAAGTGAACAGTGATTGGGAAGCACTTAATCACCTAACTAAGATAAAACATTAGGATTGGTAAATCAGAAAATGCTTCTGAAAGAAAAATAGAAGAGGTTGCAAATGCAGTCAAAAGAGAAGCTAAATGGCAGGGAAGTCATTAGCAAAATAATACTTGATAAGCCTGATTGCCTCCTACTTATTTTTGCCCTGCCATTTTAAAATGATCCCTTCCTACAGTCCATTTCTAGTTTTCTTCCTCTTTCTTCCTTCCCCTGGCTAGTCCTTTTGGCAGTACAAAAACTACCTGTTCTTCTACTCCTTCTCAAAACACATCAGTCTTTCACTTACTAATGGATTCCAAACCTGCATTACTGCAGAACCAACGACAGGATGCATACAAACAAGTCTGTCACACCTACAAATAACAAAAACACACAAGAAGCATAACAAAGTAATCCACTACATCCTACAGGTGTATGGAATTGCTTAGCTCTTCTGCTGTATTCATGCAATACCATACAGCATTTAGGAGTTTCACCACTGACTTCTCTTTGCCCAAGATTTCATCATTAATACTGTCTCTATAAATCATATTTTAAAATAACAAACAAGCAAAAACTTGTGGGGTGGGGAGTTCACAGTTTCCAAAAGGATAGCAAAAATATTCTGCCGCTTGGTAGGTCATAAATAAACTTCAATCAGTTTACTGCTTGTAACATTCTGCACCATAAATATCTTAAATACTTACATAGCATCATTCAAACACCAACTTCCTTGATCAGATTCGCAACATCTTATCTCACCACTCTGCATGGAAATAGAGAAAAACCTGAGTTTGAAAGCGGTCAAGACTCATAACTGGACGGGCAGTTGTAAGGAATACCAACTTACAAAGATGGCTCTGAACAAGTCAGCAAAAGACAGGAGTTTGACTTATCTCTGACACAATCATCTTAATTACTCTACATAAGTTTTGTCATGTTTTTATAATACGACACTCTATCACGTGTTTTAATCTTTATTTTCAATCCCTGATAAATCTCTTTGAGCACGGCAAAAGGCCCACAATGGATTCAGCGGCTGTGCTGAGCGTTTCTCTGCCGCTGCGTTGCTACAAAGCCCGCCTTTTGCCCGCTCGCTGCCCGGCGCTGCTCGGCAGGGCCGAGTCTCGCCGGGGCAGCTCGCAGCGGAAGCGTGGGGCGCTGCGGTAACGCCGAATTCCAAGGCTCCGCAAAAAAGCTGTGCTCCTTAACCCTTGCTGGGCGAGTTCTTCGCGATATTGTTTAGAAATGAGCTGTATGAGTATATACCTGAGCAAGAACCACTCCGTTCTGCAAACAGGAGATAAAAACAAAGCAAAGAACTTCAGGGAAGGATCAATATTGCGTATTAGGGGTACAAGGGATTTGCATGTCAAAAGATGAAGAAATGGGGTCTGTTTACACTCAACAGTATATTGTGTTCTAAACTAGAAGAAAACTGTTGAGTTAATTGACCTTAGTTTTTCAAATAAACCAAGAGCTTACCATATTAAGGGCAGCATTTTTATGCTACTACAAGTAATCAGTTCACCATCCATTTCAGAAAACACAGAAGGTATAGTCCCTAAAAAGGAAGGGAATCATGCCATTGACTAGGATTTGTTCTGAAGACATTCAAGAATTAAAGCACAAAAAGCACAGCTGAAACAACAAGCACTAGTAACAGAAATCAATACCGTAACACCTATTTTAATCCTTTGAAAATAAAAGTATGTAGGCAGTAATCAAAGAAACTTACTTTACTTCTGTATAGGATCTGTTAAGGCGCTGGAGAAATACCATAGTAAAAGCTCTAGGATTGCACATGGCTTCATGTTACCAGTGAATCAGTAACACCCAGCAGAATACCAGCACTTGCAATATTAGCATCTTCTGCTACAGCTCAGAAACAGAACTGAATCAATTAAGCTAAGGAATGGGTAACACAGTGCCATTACACTCGGCATAAATCAAAACCACGCATGAGGCAAAGAAAATAAGAATACTTCATAAAACCACCTCTAAATATAAAGTAAACATAAATATATGCCTGCCAAACATGCCTCTGTGGCCTTACTTTAGTTCTCTGAACACTGAATGCCTTCAGGCGAGCTGATGGCTAGTAAGTTATCAGTCACTTATGCCTTACTTTCTTGCCTCTAGTTCTCCTACTTCTCTTTAGATCCTTTCATCTAAAATCTGTTACAGAAATACTTCAAGCAAATCCCAATTTTTGTAACTTCCTCCTCACTCAAATTCTAGCTCATACCCAGCAAACAATTAAGGAGACACAATTGACTTCTCTGTTCAACTTCTCTTTCCCCCTGCAACAAGGGTAGTCTAGCAGGTAAAAATGTGAGATCCCCTTTAATCCTAGACCCTTAGCTACACACAAGCACAGTTAGCTGTACCCACATGCTATCCACATTATTGATCTTTGAGTAATCAGAATATTAAGCAACCATTTATTCTCTTAATTTCTCAATTATAGTAAATAAACAGTAGAGCTGCTGTGATTCAAAAGTACAGAAGAAAAAAACTTCCAAGCTTCAAGAAAGATGGAAGAGACTTCTAGGAAAGCAAATAACCAGCTCTTTTGGGGATCATACACTTTAGCTGAAGAGTTACAGGGTGTAACACAGCAAGGCAGTTCCCAATTCAGAGTCATGAGTTCTTCGTATATCTCTCCCAAACCAGTGTGCCTGCTCTCTAGGTTTCATTGTGGCTACCTTGAACCAGAATTTTGGTTTTGATTTTCCCAGCTACAGATATTGTGAGTTAATGAATCAGAGAGACAAACGAGTTTACATTTCAAATTTGCCATAAGAAAAAGTCATATGTAAAGCTTCAAATTCTCCTAGTTGGTTTTATGTGAGACTTAAGTTAAATAAATAGTATATTATTTGTCACAACCAATTGGTAAGGCATAGCCAGTTGCAGTCTGAGATTTTGTTTTCCCTCCTTACACTTCCTTCGACCATAACAGTGCAGGACATAAGGCAGAAAATGTTATCACATAAGAGTGAAGCCCCAGGCTCCACAGTGAGAACCATCAACAAAAGGTTACCAACACTGAATACACAAGGTCTATCAATGATAAGCTTAAAGACACTGTTTCTCCAAAACAGATTATGGGAGTTCCAACTGGTAGGAGAGGAAAAGCTGTACCGATAACTTCCAGGTCAGTTATTTAGCATTTGTCCACTATCTTCACAAATACCACAGGTTCTTATGAAGGCCAACTTAGAAGTTCTAGGGTACAAATGAACATTTTCCTCCAACCATTATTCTTTCGAGTAGTTTCTGTAAAGCTCTATACACCCTTACAGGAGACCAGGTGCTTGGTATTTATTAAGCTCATCAGCTAAGCAGCACAGGTAGACTGCCCACAGCTGTCGTATTAGGAGGTTGCCTTCCCCTGTAGTCCTGACCATCTTTGCAGGGGGCACAGTATGGCAGGACAGTTTCCACTCATTGCTCACATGCACACCAAAACTCATTTCTCAACAAAATCTATTTTAAAAATGGTCCACAATCTCTTCCTGGCAGACTGTTATGTATCTCACAGCTAAATTAATTTGCTGTTGAAAATATTAGTCCTTTTTTAATATGTTTGCCTCAAAGATAAAGGCACTATTAAAAAGTAAAAAGTTACTGACCTTTTTAGGAAGGACTAAAGAATCTGACATTAAAGTGTCACGTGATTATAACAATCATTCCTTACAAAAAAGGCTCCTTTTTTTCTGTTTTATTCCTTCACTTAGAGATAAAAGGAAAAGTAATCTCTTTTTTATATCTGTCAATTTGCATCACATGACTTCTTTTTCTAGGCCTGCTTTGTGTCTAATCTTATATCATCTATCTTATATGGTTTCAGATGATCTAGATGTCCTTGGACTACACAAAGAGCTTATGGTATTGACTCTTCTTTGGTTTTTTTAATGCCTTGTTTGCTTTAATATGTTTAATGCTTGTGAAGGATGACAGTGGTTTTATTGCATTTAGAAATCTAGTTCTCAAGCCGTAACACTGGCAAAGCAAAAGTTGTAACAGTGTATGCTTCTCCACCAAGCTCTGCCAACACGGTTCAATGCCATCTCATCCTATTATTTATTACAGTTTGTACTACCTTGTCCAGTGGAGATGTCAGGCACTTTTGTCCATAGTTTCCTGGATCATTCTTGGAGTTCTTTCAGGCAGCCATATTCATGTTACATGTGCCATTTTCCAATACCACTAGTACCACTGACATTAAGCAAAAACTTAGCACTTCCTTCCTCAGCCACAAATTAATTTATGGTTCCAAGATGAATACATCTGATCTTCCCAAATCATTATTACTTATATTTTCCAGTCACTCTATTGATAATTCAATTTAAGGCATATTCTCTGTCCGGTCCTCCTTGTAGAAAGTGTTTTGTCATGGAAAATTTCCCAAGATAATCTCCAGTAAACAAAAAAAACACTTTACTTTCTCTGTTCTGGTTTTATTGTGATTGCTCTTCCCACCTAGCCTTAAATTTCTGTGGATTCTCAGGATTCTCTTGCAGAATTTCTGCTTATAAACACTAAAGGTACTAATAACGATTCCTTTTTGGTGGTTGTTGCTCTAACTCATTTTAGCCTCCTGTGTATGTTTCCGTATTTCATGGAAATTTATGGTTCTTTCTGTTTCCTTTTTTTAGACACAACTTCCTTTGTGCCCATCTTTTTGGAAGCTACCTTCTGGCTTGTTTTTTCTTATAAGTCTCCTACTCCTGTGGTTTAATTGTGTTGGCATCCTTCAGAGCTTGATCCTGCACTGCAACCAGAGGGGTAAACAATTGTACAAACAGTCCTACAGCAAACTCCCAAAGAACATAAATGTAAACAGTGGATTATGGACTTGCAGTGCACCCTGTAATTTTATTCACAGTGTACTGCTAGTCTTACTACCAGGACTAAAACCAGTATTAAGCTTTCTATACAATAACCACATTCCAAAGCACAACAAGAAGCACAGAGCAATCCAAGTAATCAAAAACTACTCTCACAGTATAGGAAAAAGAACCTGTGCCCAATCTTTTGGGAAGTGCCTATACTTTTCCCTAATTCACTGTTACTATACTGAATTAAAACTATTAAGTTTATAAACAGTACTCGGAATGATTCCAGTGTGACCAACAGAAGTAAAATTCTAACACTCTTAAATAAGTGTGTGCCATATTCAGGTACCAGCCCCCTCACATACTAAGAGTTGCATAGTGGGAGCTTGACTTAATTTGTCAAAAAAAGCCTGAAGGATGTATGTGATTAATTATAAGGTTATACATTAGAAAGTATTTGCACAAAACAAAGTATTTTCTAAGGTAACTAATGCCTGCTCCAAACAAGAATTAAAATAAAATCACATTATTCAGGGCACTATTGTAGAGCATGTGGGTGTTAGATACAGAGGTTTTGTGAGGAAATTGCTACAGTACTAAACATAGAGAATCTGGTAGAAGACTATCTTGAAAACCTACTTACTATATGCTTTATTACACTCTGCTTTAAAACAGCTTAATTCTCTGTTTTTACACAGAATTCTTTGTACAGTCCAAGAAAGAAAACAATATTGCTACAAATCACGGGTATTGCATCTTAGGCCTCTCAAAGTTTCTTTGCTGAGTCATGTCATCTGACTAGTCACACAAGAATACATGTCAGCTTGTAGCTTGTCATGGAGATGATTTGAGATTTTTTTTGAAGGAGCTGAAGCTAATGTGCTTAAGCTATTGAACAAAAATGTCATATATGCTCTTTATGTGCACTTTGTTCTCCATATTAAATCATATGCATCATAGATCTTTAAGGACAAAATTACTGATGCACAGCACATGTGCTCTTTTAACCATCACAGTATACCCTAGCAAAGTATTATCAAATATAGGAGTTCTTAAGACTATGCAAAGGAAATTAGCACGCTCTATTTTCTTCTGCTATTTAGTTGTCATGTCTCAGGGATTTTTTTCCCCATAATGATTTAATCTTGTTGAAAATTTTGGGTCCACATTCTGATGATGCCCTTCAGTAATTGGCGTAAGTTCCCAAAGTTAGGTGGATTTTTTTACTCTTGTCGGCCCTTCATTTTATGTCTGGCAATACTTCACAAAATTAATGACTGCCTCCAATTTTTTACCAATGCCTGCTGCTTCCTAGGGGTTTTTGTTTAAGATGGGTTTTTTTTGCGTGGCTTGTTCCATGTTCCCAAAGCATAATTCTGCTGGAGGCCGTTTGGTCTCAGCTTGATAGTGGAGGTATCTAGAGACTAAACTTTCAGCACAGTTATTTTTGCATCTTTTAATTAGTTTGGCCTCTTCGTCTTTATCTGATTTATCACTCTTTACAGCAGATTATCCTCCCTGAGGCGAATAGTGGGGCCTCGCCAGAAAAAGCTGATATTAAAAAGTAATCACAAATTAGCAGCTATGACATCGAACGTGGTTTTCGCTACACATCCCACCGAGAAAGCTTTCCTGATGCCCTCTGGGTGAACAAGAATTGGGCAAACTCGAAATCTCACAAATTCAAGGCAGAAGCGTTTACTTTCCGGAATGTTTCCAGTGAAGGGCCGCCCGGAGGAGGGGCCGCCGCCTCCCAGCCCCCGCCCGTCCGTGCGAGCCCTGGGCGCTCCTCCCGCACCTGATCTCGATCCAAGAGGTCCCTGCAGCCGCGAGTCGCGCCGGGCCAGGCGCACACTCGCCTTTCCCACACGGCGGAGGCGCCGCGGGACCGCTCCGAGCCCGCCTGAGGGGAGCCCGTGCAGGGCNTGAGGGACACCGCGGCCGGTTGCGGCGGCTCAGGGCGACCGGCCGCTGGAACGTCCCCGCTCCGCGGTCGAGCGGGCGGCAGCGATGGCCTCTTCATCGTTGTTCAGTTGCCCCCGAATTCGTAGGAGGAAGAAAGAGTCACAGGCACCACGCTGGGAGAAAATGCCGTCTCGGGGGCCGCACCCTTGCGAGGCAGGGGAAGGGCTGCTGCTCGGCACGGCTGAAATTCGGTGTCGCGTGAGGACCAGAGCGTGAGCGCCCCATCTCCAGCCAAGCCCCATCATCTGCTGCCGTGCCCGTGGCCTTGGCTGTCCCGTGGCTCGCAGGGGGTCCCAGGAGAGGACCTTGCGAGAGGCAGACGCCTCCCGTTCACCTCTCCCGCAGCCTCCCGCGTTGCACAGGTGGCCGGTCGGACTCCCGGCTGGCATCCCTCCCTGTCTGCGAGCCAGGGGCACCCGGGAGCGCTGCTCTTCACACAGGAGCCGTTTCACCTGCTTTTTGTTGCCCTTTGTTTTTTCCCATTTAGATGTGTCCCTTCCAACTGGGCAAAGGGACCAGGCCTTCGGAATGCACGATTTCATTTCTTGACACAACTGAAGAGAGGGAACCAAACTGTTCTATTCAGTGCAATTTCACCTGTACTGTGCTGTTAGCAGAGAGTATTAAAATGTCATGAAAGAATGACAGTGATGCTCCTGCTGCTGAAATCGGTAGTGAAATAAAAAAGTAGCACAAGTCTAGATGAGGAACAACTGAGGGAGAATGTTATTTATGAGAGTATGTGATATGAAGAAGATAGGAAATAGTGGTTAGTTTGTCTGTGATGACCCAAAAAGCGTGGGGACACCAAGTGAAAATACTGAATGGTATATTCACAACAAATTAAAATACATGCATCTTCCTACAATGCACAATTAAGACATGGCATTCACTAACACACGATATTGTAGATGCTAAAACTTATACTTGGTTTCAAAAAAGGGAAAAATCAAGAAGCAATCCATTAAGAAGCATGATGTACCAAGAAAACAACCACTTTGGGAAGTCCAAAATACGCAAACTGAGGCAAGCTGGGACAGGAAAGTTATTTGCTAACTAGCTCTTTCCTATGTTCTTATGCTCTTCCCTAGGCGCCTTCCATGGTCATCACTCAGAAATGGGATACCACGCTGTACTGGCCTTTGATCTGAGACAGTATTACCCTTCTTATGTTAGTGCTGCTTAAGGATTAAAGGTTCCACTTAAATATGTAGTCCTACTAGAGGCAGGCAATCTTACGCTTGTCAGTTTGTGTCTATCTACAGATGACTTAGATTTTTCAGTAATTTAATTTTTTTCCCAGGAATATTAGTGACAAGCATCTGAGTTTGTACTACCTGCTATGTATGTCAAATAGGCTTCTGCATCCATTAAATAGTGGTTTTACCTTCATATTTAGTACACAGAACACAGGCAGGCATTTTCTTCATTAAATGCATGTTCCTCTTTTGAATTTCACAACTTCAGTTAAAATATGGTCTTTCTCATGAATAATTCTAAAATGCTCTCTGACAGCACAGTGGTGGTCTAAGGAGAGGATTACTGCATGTTTATTAAAAATTCTTTTATGAAGATACAAACTTTAATTTTTGAAGCTACTGGCTACATATTGTGCTTTGGACTTTGTTTCTTTCCCTCAGAAACTTTCTGGGGCTAGCTGATTTTATAGTGTCATTAACTATTCATAATTAACTAAACCATTGAATGGTACAGAAATATTTAAAATACTGGATAAGACCTTGGATTAGAGTTAAGATGTTGGATTAGATGTTAAGATGTTGGCATGCTTTACTAGTAAGTCTTGAAATTAATTTCATTTCCCTGATTCAGGGACTATATTTACTGACCAATTGTACTAGCCAAAATATTTTCAAATATACTTGATTCACATTTCTGCCTTTGAAATGTGACTAAGAATGTCTTTGTCTAGCAGCCTGCCTCTGAGTTTATATACATTTCTGTCCTTCCACTTATTATTTTTCAGAGAATTACAGAAGATTATGAGTCAGACTTATACAGGAATTAGTTGCTTAATACCCCTTTGATTTCTCACTGAAAAAAAATGGGATTTATTATCAAAATACCTCTACAAATCTGAGTTAATGACGATTTTTTAAAAAATCTTTAATACACTATATGCAAAATCCTTGTTCTTACCTATTTTTCTCATATATAATGTTTTCCTTTTCTTCCTGAAATAGGTAGAAACAGATGACCAAATAGCCCTCCTTAGTAAGCCCAGGAATAAAGGAGGAAACAGTGATCTGGCATCAGCTGGATTTAACATTATTAATTCAATCATAGGATCAGGCATTATAGGTAAGTCTACTTTTCTTCACTATCCTGTATTCAACCTTGTTTATTCATGCATGGTTATCCAGCTTGGAGAATAATACTGATGCCTTACTTTCTGCTGCTGTTTTTAAACATTTTTCTCTGTATTTATTTGCTTACTATGCAAAAATGCAGAGGTGTCAGTTGAGACCACACCTCAGTGATAAATACCTAGTGTCTCTTGTCCATAATGATCAGAGAGGTTGGGCAGGTGCTGACTGAACTGCATACTTGAGCAGCAACACTTTGTCCACTGAAAATTATCTTTTTGAGGTTTATCTCTTTAAGCATGCTGGTCCAATTTGGGAGATTACTAGCATTTTTTTATTTGGAAAGAATCTTCTGGAATCTCTCCTTTTCTGCTTTGCAGGATTGCCATACTCGATGAAGGAAGCTGGTTTTCCTCTAGGAGTACTGCTTTTGTTTGTGGTTGCCTATATCACAGGTACTCTAAAGGCAGTTTCTGTCTTAAAGATAAAATTAGTCCTGCAGCCTTTTAGCCGATCTTGAGCTTAATGATACGTTAAACAAGTATATTTATGACAATAAGAATGACTTACTTTTTCCTTACCTCACTAATCCCTTGAGCAGATTAGTAAAAGTAGAGAATTACACTGTACAACATATGAAGCTGCTTTTTGACTGCTTTTGTTTTCATAAAGCTTTAGTTTCCTAGTCGAGGTACCATTTGCAAGAATTTCTTATTTGTGCCCTCATAATCACCTGTTTGAGTCCACTGTTTTTATCCTAATTGAGAGACTGAATCTTGAGTGGGTTGTATATGACTTTTTAAAAATATACTGCAGAATGAAAACCTTCGATTGTGCTATGATTTTGAGTATTTTTCTTCCGATATGAGCCTATAGCTCCTGGGTTTGGTGGGTTGAAAGATTTTGTGAGATTTCTCATCCCCGCTCTTCCTAGTGCTGCTGCTTTTCTTCTTACAGACTTTTTTTTTAGAGGAGTGAAAGAAGGTGAAAAGTGATCAACCACAAGTTGGTTTCTATTGTCTTTAACAGTAATTTTATATTTTAACAGATTATTCCATTATATTACTGATCAAAGGAGGAAATCTGTCCAATACCAAAAGCTATCAAGAGCTGGTCAAAAAAACATATGGTCTTGTAGGTTATCTAATCCTTTCAACTCTCCAGTTTTTATATCCATTTATTGGTAAGATCATATAAAATATAAATGTTTACATTTTATAAGTAACAAGCTTTTTCACATTACTTCATTGTTTCACTGGTTGAATATTAAGAAGCTTATAAAGCTTCTTAATAATTCTTCTTAAATTTACATTGTGGGTTCTGAAGAATGACTGAGGAGTAATTCAGTGAATTGGAGGATCAGAATAATAAAGATGAACAGAAATGTAATAGCAGAGAAATTCATGGTCACACATGCAAAAATTAGTGACAAAAGTAGGTAGAAAAAATAGCAAAGGATATTCTGTCCTAGAATGAGTAGCAGAGCACAAAGTTGATGTGTCTGAAACAAAAGGAAGATATGAGTTTAAGAGTATACTGAATTAGTATTTTTTCAGAGATGCTCTATTATTGTAATTGGGGAAGCCACTGTTTAGTTCTTGCTTGCATATTATGTGCTGTCATTGCTTTTCAAACGCATTAGTTCAGCCTCATACCCAACGAGCTACTAGGAAATTGGGCAGTCAAGACCCCTTTGAAGAAGAAATAGTAAAAGAACAAACAGGTATAATCTGGGCAGGAATTTATTAGACCAGAAGTTTGAAATAAAGTTATATTCTGAATCTGTCCTCTGCTATAGCAAGAAAATTAAATCAAATCTTAAATAATCTTGATATTTTCACACATGGGGCTGCAAGAGGTAGTGACTTGAGATATCAAGAGTCTGGACTTGGTGATCACAGAGTCACAAATCAAAATTCCTATTTCGGGTCTGACTACAGGTAGCTGAGATTTTTAAGGGCATCAAGTTACTGCAGGCAACAATGTTACTCTGTATCAACTAATCAATCAACTACTCCCTAGAAAATACAGAAAAGAATTGTGAAGGTCGCAGTCCTTACCATAGAACTACGGTTATGCTCTTGTATGTGCTTGAATTAATTTATATAATTAGTGTTAATGACTTACAATTTCACAACACTGAATATTTATGTGTTAGTTAAGGTCAATACCTAAATGTGTGCTAAGTGTTGAAGACCGTAAGAGTGTATAAATGTGTTTTATGTGTCCATATACACACGTGCACAACTTTTAGTGTAGAATTAGATAAGAATGAAATATGAATGTTACAACCACAGCACTTATTAATGAGAGGGAGGAATCGAAGTTCGTATCTGATATACTAATCTATTTTCTTCTTCTTTCTTCTAGTTTAAAGATTTTGCTAGCTTTTTGCATGAGTTAGAAAGTCCTTTGCATTTAATTGCAGGACTGATTATTACACTAACACAGGAACTTTACTAAATAGAAACAAGCATTTGAAAAACTGACAAAGAATTGCTATTTGAAACAGTTTTAGAAAGCCTACTTTATCCTCTTCTGAAGTAAGTTTATATGGTCACTCAGCACAATGGCCTTGCTTATCAGGCTGAATTATTGCTTAGGTTGTACCTGTTTTAAAAAAAAAAATGGAAGTGTTAAATAATTTTTTTTTCAAACCTGAAACTTACAAATTGTTGCTGCTCGCCAGAATTCATATTAGAGGGATAGTGGCATGTAATCCTGAAGTCTACAAAATGTGTGTATTCAGTGTTAATCAAATATTTTGGATATGACTTATACTAACAAAAAAATTATTTTCTTTAAGCTATGATCAGTTACAACATAATAACAGGAGACACTTTAACTAAAGTTTTTCAGCGAATTCCTGGAGGTAAGATGCATTTAAAAGATTCAGAATGGGGGATTATGTATTGGATAGAAGTGTAGCGTAAATATTTTGGAATTACCTGTAACTTTGCTTCTAAATTACACTTAAGTATAGTTCAAGTTAGAAACTTGAAGCATATATCTATGAGTGGGATTTTTTGAATTTGCTTTTTTTTTTTAATAAGCCTTTCCCAAATAAAAACTATGAATCCTAGTCCTTGGCTATCAGTGGACTCAGTGTCAGTGAAGAGACCACATGCTTCAGTGAAATACTAAGCAAACAGAAGTGAGTCTTCCACAGCTGTGTATTTACAAGATTGGGTTTTGTAATTTTTTTAGATATTTCCTATTATAATAATAATTTAAATAGTGAAACTGTACTTCATCTAGTGAATAATTCTGGATGAGTTGCAAAAAATATAATGAATGTAATGCTTTTTAACTCATGCCCTTGTTTCCCTTCCTGTGCTCTAAGTTTTCACAGCAGCATCAGTGGAGCAATTTGCGTACGTGTTTGATATCTACTTTAGCACAAAACCAGCTAAGTTAAAACATTCTTCACTGGGAAATTAAACTGAGAGAGAACATGTCTGTAATGAAGTGGAAATGTGTATTTGTATGAACTGTTTCATTTCCACAGGAGAGCTGTAATTTTCAGCTTGTGAACCCTGAAATGTGTGGATGTAGTTTTAATTGTCACACTCTTTTTTTCTGTGAATACCTGATCACATTGATAGTGACAGTGAATATCTAATAGTTTATGTACAGTATGGCTTCTGTAATGGGGGAATCCCCAGCATGGCAACTCTTATTACCTGTCCAGTAGAATACCTGCCTGGAAAGAGGTGGGAAAGCATTATGATCTCCCAAAGAAAGGAGAGAACAGAACACAGATTTTTCCATGTCAATTGCCAGTCACTTTCCAGCCATAATTATTCATCAAGTATTTGTGCAAGCCAATGATTTATGGTAGCCTGACTGAAACTTGAAGATGTTTTATTTTAAGTTGTCATTAGCTTGAAAAAATCCACCAGTTATACAAACAAATCCCACTGATTGCATAGAATAGTGTAACATTATTGTTGCCTTCACATGGTAATCTACTTTGCAAGTGGAAGCTGGCTGATGGCAAGAAAGGAGGTGCTCAAAAGAAACCTCAAAATTAACTTATTTTAGGCCATTTCTTAGAGAACAATGCTATCCTAAACAGGACACTAATCGATGTCAACCCAGAGTGTCAAAAAATTCTCAGGACTAAATGGCAGAAAGAAGTAGTAGAATTTTTTACTTGCATTGATCAGCATTATCCAGCATTGACCCAGACATGATGAAAGACATTAATACCAATCTATATGTAGGAATGCAGACTTCCCAGTTTTGCTTTAATACATCCCATATGTTATGCATGTGGTTTGAATTTGCAGAATTCTTGTGTTTATGCCCATGCTGTGCATGGCTTTCTCAGTGTTAGTTAATGCCTAGTTTTCAATGTTACTTAGCCTGAGAAAAGGAAATGAAATCTTTGTCACCAACAATTTGTTACTTCTAACCTTTCAAATGTAGCTAATCTTTTCCTCAAGTTAGTCTCTTAAAGAAATAAATTATTTTCTTTTTTGCTTTAGTTGGGCTGGACGTGCTTACTGACCGTCACTTCATAATTCTTCTTACCACCATCATCTTCACCTTACCTATATCTCTATATCGAGACATAGCAAAATTGGGAAAGGTAAATCATAACAGCAATTCATTTTTGGTTTATTGTTCTGTATACCATTAGAAAATAAGTGCCAGTCATAACTTCATGTAAATAATTAACAAATGCATTATGCTGCTAAAAAGACAACCTTTCAGCAGCTTACTGACTGAAGTAATGTTTTTAACTTTACAGGTATCTCTTCTTTCTCTGATTCTAACTGTTGTCATCCTGATTATTGTGATGGTGAGAACAGTAACCTTCAGTCCACAAGTGTGAGTATTCTTACACTTGGCACAAAGTGAATTTTTTATCATATATAATCTGTTATTTCACTATTTCATATATCTGCATAGTTGTGGAACATGCCTGCTTTGGGACAGGCAGATAATTGAAAAATCTCTATCAACAGTAATACAAAATGAACAGCTAGATATACTTCATCCTGTTTTATTTTTTCTTCTATTGGGTATAAGCAAATTTAGAAAAAGTCTCAAGACCCCTAGAGATAAATGGGAAATTATGGGTGATATGACTAACAGCAGGTGAGTCCTGAACTGACACGTGAGATTGTCTGTCATTTGAGATTTTTTTTTTATTTTGTCCATTATTGTCAGATGGCCTGTATTTACAATCTTCAAATAGCTAGTATCTTAGGAATGTTTCTTTTCCTGATAAGATAAATATAATAATTTAATAATAAAAATATAATACAAATACTGAGAATTTTTTTAAATAACGCAATAATGAAAGCTTCATTCTGTTATTTGAGAAAACAACTACATAAGCATGAAAAACTCTTACTGCATTCCTACTCTGAAAGCAGTATTTAACATTGAACATTGGTGTGTTCTAGACAATTTAGTATGTATGTGTTGTGACAATATTTTTATGATTATATTGCAAGAAACTGTTAGGAATCTATTCTTTTTCTTTAATGGCCTAGAAGGGCTGTCTTTTTCCTCATCCTTTTATATGTGCAGATATATTAATAAAGATGACAAATTCTATATCTGAATGTGTTTTTTATTTATTGGAATAGGTTTATATGGTACTTCTTATGTTTCCCTAAGTATATTCTTCCACCAGGATTGTTTCATCAGTGTTAGGCATAACTGTTCATTTGTATTACTGCTGTGATACATGGGTTAATTGCAGGGTATTCAGGTTTAATGGTAGGAAGATGCCTAGAATAGCAGTTTCTTAAGTTGTACCAGATGATGTTTTCTGACATCCACAAAATCACTCTCTCAGAGTGTGGACCTTCCCTCCCCACCATTTCTGAAGCAGCATGTTTTTCACACTGTGTGTTAAAGGGGTGTTTAAAAGGTTAATCTCAAAATCGCCTGTTAAAAAAGGAAGAAGCTATATATAATAGTTACTGATAACCTTGTTACTATGGTAACATCTCTTCTCCACAATTGTGATGCACTGAAAAATACGGAATGCATGGTTTTATTTTTTCTTACAATATATGCAGTTGGGTTTTGAGTGATTCTTGAAGTTTCGCTTCTTAATTCTTTGCAAAATTCCTTTTCTGCCTTTACACTTCTTGTTTTCAAAAATGCATCTAGCAAGTTGATAAACAGTTGGTAAAACTTTTTTTTCCTCACCAACATTCTGTTAATGTCTATTTTTACTATCTTTGCACTTTTTGTTTTACAGTTAGACATATACTTTAATTGTTAAAACTCTCTTCTAATATTTTGTTAGTTGTATAATGGTATGACTTTTTTTTTTTGCAATGGAAATAAAGAATACTGTTGTATTTTAATATTTGTCTCATCATATTACAAGTGAAACACGTGAATTAACATGTTTATTGTGAATCGTTATTAAAATACAATAGAAGTTGGAGTTCCCAAAGTGATTTTTAAAAATCATCATTATGAAAGCACAGTCCTCATATCTGTCATATAAGACAAGGATTTGTACGATCCTGGATAAAGGCTTGATGGGGAAAAGAATATTTAATTCCTACAATTGTTATGTGGCAGAAGTGATTATGTGCCTGCCATTGATGACAGGTGATCACCAAGAACAAACTAGACAATTCCATGGTTTCCCATTCCAATCCTTAACTAGGCTTTTCTTATGAATTCTTCCTAAATGTATATTACTACCTTTCATATTGGTTGCTTCTTGGCCTAACCACAGGGGATATGGACAGCAAACTGTTTATGCTTTTTCAACTTTTTTTCAACCCAATTAAGCTACTTTATATTTACAGAACTGTTAAGTAATTCATTAAGGAAGAAAGAGGAATTAAAGTAGCTGTAGCTAAGTGGGGCTGTCATAATAGCTTTGTCTTGTCTGTGTTCTTTCACAAGATGACTTTGATTAATATAAAATCCAAGGCTAATGTGAGCCATACTCATTTTCTTTCCATTATATTGATTGAGGTTATATTCAGCATCTATGAACTTTTCAGTATTTTTAAACTTTTGAAGTTCAAAAAGATCTAGAAAGGTATTTTATCTTAGAATAGAATTAAATATAAAATTTACAACTAATTTCCTAAATATTTAAATCATTGAATTAAACCTGAATGAACCTAAGATGTTCCTGGATTATACTGTTAACTGCTGATTTGCACCTAAACTTGGCAGTTTGACACTGATCTTCAGTCTAAAACAATGGAAGTCTTTTGCTCATTCCAACATGTAGCTTCCCTGTCAAAAATATGACTTTGTTCCTCTCTAGAAATTACCTTTCTTTTTTTGAGTCAATGTTTCATAGCCACAAGCTGGTTGAGATCAGAGAGATTTATTTCTCTTGCCTTCACTAAAGATGTTTTGCTTCTCATGCACTCTTCTGCCGTATTATATTTCTATAATAAACAGGAGCATTTCTACATAAATCACAGAAAAGATTTTTGTATGGCATCGATCTTAAGATGGGGACTACTGTCGCCCTGCACTTTGCAGTTCTGCAGTGTTTTTCAGTTTTGTGAATAGTTTCTCATGCACTTTCTATAAACATGGCCATGCTGTATTATCTATTCTCTCATGTTTACTTAACTGTCCTTATGTTTTGGTTATTGTCCTTGATGTTTGCATTCCTTTAGTGTGTGATAGACATAAGTTTTGAGCAATGGTCTTGAGAGGAGGAGCATTTCATCCTCCAATCCATAGTAGTTTCTAAGAACATAGAAATAAAGACGGAGGGCAGAGGTCAGCCCCTTTTCCTGGCCTCTCCTTGCCCTTACAGGTTTCTGTCTCCGTCTCCGCGTCCTTATTTCGTGTCCGAGAGCAACAGACTATTATGCTGCAAGTGTTTTACAAGAAGTAGAAGATTGGCCGCTTTAGACTACCAAATGAATTTGCCCAACTCTTACTCATGGTCTGGACGCTTACCCTGTTGGATGTCTTAACTGTTGCCTGTTCATTTGTTCTTCTCAAGTCCCCTGTTCTTATGTAGATAAACATGAATATTTTCAAAACTTTTTAGAACTCATTAATATGTTTATTATGCTATATTTTCACTTACATATACAGTAGACTGAGTAAAGTCTTATTTTTTTATCCTCTAGGTCTTCTTCCTTGCTAGGCCTCACTACCTTCAGTCTGTGTTGCTTTTGTCTTAGTTCAGCTAAGACTTTTTCCTGTCTGGGAACTCCCTTAGACTGTCTTTTTACTCAAACTTTTATTATTTTTGTTCCGAGAACTACAGTTAAATTACATCTCAGGTTTTACTTTGTGTTTCACCTTCTACTGTATATGATAGACAGTACATCTGTGAGCAAGTGCATTTAGTATCAAAAAATCTGTTTCTTCTCTTATTTCATCTAACTAATACTCCTTCTTCAGCATGAAAAAACTTCCTGTTCATGCAGGCATAGCCTATGCTTTTATACACTGACTTAGAAGCAGAGAGCTAGCTGGTTTTGTCATTCACAGATTTTCACAGCTAATGCTATTCTTGTATAAGCAGCAGTTAAAATCTTTCCCTAATAACTCTGAACAAGAATGTAGGTCAGAACAAAGGTCCCATCAAAAAAAAAAAAAATGCGTCTTGAACAGTAGCAGCAGGATTGAAAAACCACAACAGGTGTAATGTTATCCTGTATTCTTGTGGTGTTCTTTCAGTGTATGCAGCTGCCTACAGAGATGCATATAGTTACATCAATGTGTGTTTATTTTGACAGATGATGTTTCCATTAGTTGCCCTTTGACTTGTGAGTGGTTTTATGTGATTGTTCACTATATGACTCTTCCATAACTAACACCTACTGTTTTCTGACACTGTTTTCTCTTTCTGAGAAGTCTTTCTATGAAGTCTTAATTTAAATAGACACTTTCATGTCCCCTGCACCCTTTTCCAGGACCTTTTCGTGAGTCTGTGTTCTGCAGACTGAACTTGGGGGTAATTTCTTATTGATGTCATCACAACTCTAGAGCTGTTGACTCTTAGTTCCAAACACCCAGAAATGATATTTCTTACTGTGTGCTTTCATTGCACGAGATCCCTCTATTCCCACAATATGAAAATGTTTTTCAAAGCACATGCAGCAGTATTTGAGTTAGCGTAGAAAACGGCACATCTGTACCAGCATGCATTGTAGGACATTACAAGCTGCTAGTAGTGTTCAAATCAGGGATCTGAAATTCTTCCTCAATTCTGCAACTAGAATGGAAGGAATTTATCTTCTTAGGCTGCTAAATAAGCAAGATTTTGTTCTTTTGGATTTTTCCCCCAAATACTCCTAATCTGATTTGCCATTCATCCATAAAGCAAAGCAATATTTTGGTCTCTTGCATATTGCTAGTGCATAAGCTAACACTGTGCAAAGGGAAAACCAGTTCCTGTGATTTGTTTTTTTAAATTATTTGGACTCTTTATTCAAAATGTTTCAAGTGAAATTCATGTGCTTTCTGAATTCTCTTTTTTAAATCTGTATTTGTAGATAACATCACACAGGATGTACCATTTTCACAGAAATTAAATGTGTTTCAGACAAAACCATTCTTTATTTCCGTGCATTTAAAAATATTTTGGTTTATAAGGTATTAGATAATATAACTTAATTGTTACTAGAAAAGAGTCAAAGAAAACTGATAACTTCTGCTGTCAAAGGAAAATATAAAACAAATTAATTTTGCATGTTTCTTATCAAAGCTGACCTCTAGTGGTTACAGAATGGAACAAATGCAATGTTAGCTTCCTTTATACTCTTTTTATTTTGAAATATTATTGAAATTTTTCCAATCAGATATGAATGTTTTCCTGAAAAATAATTCATTCAAAATTATTAATATTAATTTTCCAGAGACATCTCTAGGAGTAGTGATTTGAAATCAGTAGCATCAAGTTAAGGGAGCCTATGTAAGGAACAACAGCAGCTAGAGAGGGTCAGAACTCCAATTTCACAAGATAAATGCCAGATAGTTCTATTTTATCCATAGTACTTTACATCTACATGCTGAGTCTGAGGATATTTTAGGAGAGCCTTATCCAGCTGGTTAAGGCTTGAAGCAGTATGTTACAGCAGTTCAAGACAATATACTGCACCTGAAGACAAAAAAGGGAACTTGATTTTATGCTCAGGTTCTGTTCACTTTAAAGTTAAGCTTAGCAACCACAGCTTAAAAGCTGAAAAGCTGCTCTAAGTCTGAACTGAATGTGCATTAGGTACTGTAAATCTGAGTTTTTTTAACATGACAAAGGAAGGATTGATTATTCGAACTCAAGAAATAGTAAGATATGAGTTCTGGAAGAGGAAACCACAACTTTTTTAATTTGGTTTTTTTTTGTTGTTATTATTATTATTACTTTTAAAAAATTTGTTTATTTTTAGGGGCTGGAGGTGTAATTTAAACACTTGAAAGCAGTGAAACCTGGCATAGCATATGCCACTGCAGCTGTCAAAACCAGCAAGAGGGAGAGATCACCAAAGAGGGAGAGAGAACGCTGCCATTGTTGCCTTCACAGAACTGGCCTGAGTGCCATGCTGATTCCTAGGGCAGTAGGAAAAGAGCTGCTAAGGCCTCAGGTGGCAGCAGCTTTCCCTCTAAATAAAAACAGAGCAATCAAGGTTAGCAACAGCCAACTTTTTAAGAGCAAGCTTCTCTGGATTGTTTTTCATTGTCTGTGCTTTAATATTACAGATTCAATATTTAACTAGCTTGTGAATTTAATTTGACGTTTTTAGCAAATTGTATTTCTGGAAGAGGATGTTTTGTGTCCTTCCCTATTTTTTCATTTTGGCTTTTTATTCCAAGATGAAGTTCATGTAATAAATGGTTTTTAACAAAGTTTGCTGATGGTCCTCCTCTAAGCATTGCAATTACCACAGGTCCAAATCTGTGAGCATATTTTAGAGGAGGAGGTGTGGGGAATATTACATTCTTGCCTGATTGTAAAAGTCTCTGTGTACTCTCTTACACTTTCTTTTATCTTTTGGGAAGTAGCAGGATCTCTTTACTGTGAGGAACATGCGTAAAGAAAGGCAAACTCCCTCACTTGATTTGTAGCCTAGTAAAAAGGTATCTCTAGACTTCTTGGGTTACATGTTTGAATTCAGAGGTAGAAACTGCCTCTAAATAGTCAGAGGATATTTTCGGTTGAGATAACCTTAGTCAGAATCAGTAACAGCTTTTACATTCCGTGTTGCTGTTTGTTGGTATATGCTGACTTGAAGAGTTTATTTGTGGAACTGAAACAGGCTGACATTTTTGACTGTAAACACTCATTATAGAAATACTTGAGTCAAAACAAGGGAGGTGAGAAAGGTATCTCCCTGGTTTCAACTTGTTGGTAAACACTTGGGCTATTTCAGAGAGTTCTGGAGATCTGTCTAGCAGCAGTTCTGTATTACAGCATATTACTTGAGTAATTTTTAATGATTGATAATTGAAAAGATGGTAATCTATTAAAATGTCTGTTTTAGACCCAAATCAGAAAATGCATGGATATTTGCAAAATCAAATGCGGTACAAGCCATTGGGGTGATGTCATTTGGTAAGTGGTTTTTTCCTTTTTCTTTTTTCATTATTAAGATCAATTGTAAGAAATTACTTAATATTTTGAACCAATAATTTTCTTTTTTTTAATATTTGTGTTAAGCTGATGTAGAAAAAAAAAAGAAATTGACTGAGTCATCCATATGAATGTCATTGTTATTGTGTAAGACATTAACCTCGTCCATTGTCCACCTGGCCCTAGAGGCTATTGCCGCTGTAGCAGGGACAGTGTGCACACGAATCCAGCTCACCAGTGCAGGTCATCCTAAAGCACCTGCATCAGTGGGTTAGTCCAACTGATAAACTGAGGGGGCTGGGATCGTTCTGCATTCCCTTGGGTAACTGCTAACAGAAAAGTCCTCATTCTGAAATCTGTTCCTGCCTCCAGGATCTGGTATATTATTTCTTGTTAACATTGTGATAATCTGAGGCCTCCCAAAGCTTGCTGCTGCCTGAAATGGATGCCATATGAAGTCTGAAAGTAGCAAATGGCTCTGTAGATTTAAAAAAAAAAACCTTCTCAAATCTGCTGCTAGATTCTTAAGTAAAAGAAGAGCAGGAAGAGGAAATAGCTGTGGAATGGAGATACAGAGGGTGGGAAATGGCATAGCATTTAAGGATAATGTAATCAGAATCATCTTGGGATGAATATAAACCTTCATCAAATCAACTAAGCAAGCAAAGGTTCAAACCATTTATCTTTGCCACTCATTGCAAGATTGTTTGTATTTAATAATGAGTGGATTCAAACTGTGCTGTGTCTTTATGCATTTATGCATGAATTCATACATTTGCTTTAACTGTCATGTGTGTTTCAGCATTCATCTGCCATCATAACAGCTTTTTAATATATGGGTCTCTGGAAGAACCCACATTAAAGAGCTGGTCTCAAGTCACACATATGTCTGTCTCACTTGCTCTTGTCATCAGTGTAGTGTTCGCTGCCTGTGGATATATGACTTTTACAGGATACACAGAAGGTAAACTGCTTGATCCCTCAGTTTTGGTGCTTGCTATAATCCTTACATTTCTGCCTTGCTGTCTGATTTTTTCTGTAAACATCTTGGTGACTGTAAAAATGCAAAAATCGTAGTATATTTGGACAGAAATAGGACATTCCTCATAGTTACCCAACAACCAAAATGGGATACAATAATGTCAGCTACATGCTAACAGGTGTCAGATTCTCAAGCATAAATCTCACCAGGGGAAGTCCCCTTTGAATACTTCCATCATCAAAACACTTCAAGGACTAAACAGCTATGATTTATCCACATGCTCCAGCAGCAGAGAGCAGTAAGAACAAAAATTTCCTACAGAGTATCTGGTACATATTTCTGTATATTTTCTTACATTTTTTCTTGACTGTGCTAATATAGCATCCTAGAGTTAGAGTTATTTCCTGTCTTTGCAACAGCTGTTCTGCTGTTATTAATTCTACTGTCCCCTCTGTGGGTATATAAATACACATAAATATATAAGCAATGTTGCATCATGCTATTTAACAATATTTTGTTTAAGTTAAAAAGGTATGTTCATAAGAACAAGGTATAAATTGGTTTCAGTGCATTACTTTCTTCAGGAAAAATACACATTTTATAAGCAAGCAGATTTTCCGTTACTTCATAGTAACATTCTGGATTGTAGGAGAAGGCTTCCAAGCTTTTTCCTTTTCTGATGAGCAGCAGCATTTAGTTGAGAACAGAGGGATTGTAGGATGGGTATTTCTGATTTATCTCTCCTTTTCTCCTGCCTCCAGTGCTTACTCGAGCAGAGTAAGTCACTGTCCCAGAAGTACTCTAGGTAGACTGAGTGCAGGCTGGCTGAGACCTTTCAGGTGCAGAAAGCTCTGCCTGCAGCTCCCCTCAGCATATGACTCTTGTGTAAGCAGGTTCCATCTCACCTTCTGTCTCCCCTGTCAAAATCTTTTGGCTGTTTAAAGTACACCTTATTGCTTTTTCAGTGCCATTGTGATCCTAAAAGTAGTAAATCATGAGACAGCGTCGTATTCGCATAAAAAAGACCTCATAGATCATCTGATCACTGTCTTACACTGTCTCTTGTGCCTCAGAGATAATTATTACACATTCTTTGTGGTAAACACCAAGCAAGATGATTTGAATTCTATAGTGATGCTTTTGTTGTTAGATATAAGAAGATTTGCTAGGTAAAAATCGTACGTTTATAATGGGCTTTTGGGGTGAGAATGTTTGAAATTCTTCTCCACAGCTTATTAGCTATGATTAGATACTATCAGGGAAATGCAGTTCTCCACAGGTAACTCTCTCACCGTTTTTTGTGTAATTGTTGTTCTAGGAGTTACATTTTTAGGGAAAATTTATCTTTTACACATAAGCTTTCTTTCTGAATCTTTCACATTTTTTTTAATCAAACACCAGCATGTCATACAAAATCTATGTTATGGGAAAGATAACAGATGACAAACTCTGATATGTATATTTTAAAATATTTTTTGAAGAGAAATGCTACTTGAGATAAAGACACTGCCACCAGCAGGATATGCTGAAAGTTGCTCCTGGACGTAACTTGTGACTGTAACTAGTTTCTAGTTACATGTCAGAAGAGGGGATCAGAAAGTCTCAGTTACTCCAGTAACTCCAGTAACCTGCACTTCAAGTTGCAAATATAGGTAAATGATGTGAAGTTCAAGCTAATTGGTGTTTTGCTATGCCTCAGGAGATATATTTGAAAACTACTGTAGAGATGACAACCTTGCTACATTTGGAAGGTTTTGTTATGGAGTTACTGTAATTCTGACCTTCCCCCTTGAATGTTTTGTGACCAGAGAGGTAAGAATTTATTACATTTTCCCTTTAACACTGTTGTTATCTGTTAATAATATTCTCACATTATAAATACATATTGTAGCTGAAGTCTATGGTTGATCCGTGATAGGTAGCAGCATGTTTTATCCTGCTACATGCAATGAGTGAGCGGGACTAGTTGTACTGTTTAGACACCGGCCATAGAATGTTGTTTTACATTTATTATAATATTTGTCAACATTATATTAATAATTACTTAATAATATCAGGACTGCCTAAAATTCCAAGTTTGGCATAAATGACACTGTTGTTACTGTGTTGAGAATAGCCAAAAAAGCATACTTTTCATGCTTAACACTTTTCCTTTTTAGAAGTATCTCCATCTAGGAAATCCATGTATTCAATAAATAATTGTAAGTGGATTTATTCTGTAATGGGCAAATGAGAAAAGAGTAAATTCTAAAATCCTACAGGTATAACTAAGTGAATCTGACAAGTGTTCTGCAATTTTAGTAATGATTGTTATGAGTTATTTTTGGAAGCAGATTAAGATGATTTCTTGAAGCAAGGTAAGTAAAATTCAGCCAGTGTTTTCTCACCCATTCTTTTAGTTTCCTAAGGTTAGAAGGTTTGGAGTAAGCAGTTTGATAACATAAGGAGAAAAATCAAGGTTTAAAATTGTGGTTCTGTTTCAGGTGATTGCCAATGTGTTTTTCCATGGGAACCTCTCAACAGTGTTCCATGTTCTTGTGACAGTAGTTATCATTGCTGTGGCGACTGGTGTATCATTGATGTATGATTGCCTTGGAATAGTCTTAGAGCTGAATGTAAGTGAACCTGTATACTCTTTTATTTAATAAATCACTTATTAATAAAACAGAGCTTTATAAAATCCACAGCTCTACTGAAAATCTTACATAATTTGACATAGTAGTCAGTAGTAATGTTAGAAGGAGTTACTCACTGCTCAAAATCAGATAATTAAATGTGAAAGGAAGTTCAAGTAGTAAAATTCATATGGCTGGGGAGGGTTTTAGAACAGTTTTGTAGATATGGCAAGAGGCTATGGCTTACCAAATGTATTTAAACCACAGCAGAAATCACTAAAATATTCATCCAAACTGTATAGTGGTACTGAATTTAGCATTTTTTTCTCTAGTCCCAGCTTCTGATGAAGTTGGGAAATTACTAAACACTGGGGCCGATTCTAGTGACTACCTTGTGCCAAAGGGACAAAAAACAAAGAGGGAGGTAGAAAGAAAGAACAAGTAGTAGCAAGACCCCAGAGATGGTCACTGGAAATACACAGTTCCCTCAAAAGCAAGCATTCCATCAATGTAGTGGGTTTTTTTTCCTAAGCATTTAGTCAGTAGTCAAGCTAATAGCTTTATTCAGTTACACATAGAAGTTGATAGCCAGGCTCCTATCTTGTGGGTTTTTTTTTTCTTTTCCTTTTTAAGAGAGAATTTGACAATACAGCTGTAGGTATTTATTGGTTGTAATAATTGTGCTTAGAAAGATTCAAGATTCAGTCTTGATATCCAGCAGTAGAGAAAAATGAATAGATAGAGTGTTTACATGTGAAAGAAAGGTGATCTGTCTTTTCAGCTGGCTTTCTGCCCAGGAGAAAAATTGTCTTTTGGTAAAGAGCGAAAAATTGTCTTTTGGCTCTTCACCACAGATGGCATTTGATGCTGTTTCTCTGACCCTGCTTAATCTTTGTCTGCTTTCTGGTTTTAAAACAAAACACAAGCCATTGTGTTTGCCTTGTGGTAGTTCCCCAGGGAATCTATTTGGTCATATGGGAGTCAAAGGGGCACAGATTTTCCTTCATTATTCTTTTACTGGGATGCTGGTTTGTGTTATTTCACAGACCTAAATCTTAATTTTCATGGAGAAGATCCTTTGTGCATGTACCTATTTTTGATGCCTGTACTGATCACTGTTAACAGGTTCTACCACAAAAATATTGGAACTTTTGTACAAATGATGATGTAAAGTTATTCCTTAGGCTGGATTACTATCTTGCCATAATTAATTTGAAGCATAATGTTTGTTAAGTATGTGACAAAGTAAGCATTCAAAATTTCTACATAAAATGGCTCTCTTCTGGCATGTAACTTATATGTTAATCTGCAGTGGCTTTACTGTAAAAAGCATTTTAAAAAGTGTTTTTTATTTGTCTCTGAGAGAGCATTTAAAGAGGAGCTGAATTTTTTAGTGAGCGGAAAGGTTCTACTCTGTCAAAGGGAGCTTTGCCTTCATAGGCAAGTCAACCTAAATCAGGTTATAAATGTTAAAATGATCCGAATTCTTTGAACTGCTATATGATTTTTCAAAAATTTTATTCTTTTTAAAGGCAGTGTTATATCTAAACTCCTCCATGGGGTTATCTTAAATATTTTAATTCAGTTAGAGTATTGCAGAACTATGCCTGGACTTTTACCCTATCTCTTAAGCTGAGAAAATTCGGGTAATCAGATTTAATGCTTCTTGCAACATTAAAGTATTATTCTGTATCAGCAAAGCAAAAGCATTTAACTAAATCTGAATTATTTGAAATAGTTTAACAGATTTTTGCGTATTATTTGGGACTTTGAAAAAAAGGGTTTTCCGTATAGCAACACTGGAAAAGACCTTTATTCTCTGGTTTTACTGTGGCATCAGTCTAATCACAACTGTGTAAAAATTTAGGAATTTATTCTTCACATCTAAATAAACGTGCTTATGAGGTTTTTTTATTGCTCTTTCCCACACACAGGGAGTTCTGAGTGCTACTCCACTTGTTTTTATCATCCCATCAGCGTGTTATCTAAGGCTGTCCAAGGAGCGGTGGAACCATTCAGATAACCTCATATCCTGCCTGATTCTTGTTCTTGGTGTGCTAGTGATGGCAGTTGGGTTTGTTATGACTATCTTGCATCCCCAGGAATGTAGCCATGGAAAAGAAATGTTCTACTGCTCCACTAGTAATGTTTCTTTCCACAACAGTACACTTCCACCATAGGTAGCACACCAACCTCCAGAGTGGAACGGGCACATCTCACAGTGGCCCATACATGCCAGTTTAAAGGAGGGTGGAATAAAGAGCTGTCATGTTTTGAGATGCACTCAGAATTTTAAACTGTATAACTGTATTTATATACTCAATTTGGTGCTGCCATCCTTTTTCAGGTAAGACTTAAGTTTTAACAGTCAAAACACAAATTCTCAGAGGTGCCTTTCAGAAGACATTACTTGAATAACTTGAAAACCTACCAAAAAGGTTGCATTTTTTTAACTTAGTCTGCAATGCTGTTTAAAAGCTATAAATTAAATGTTTTGGAATGTAAACCTCTCCCATGTTTCATTGATTTAACTTAGTTTTTATTAATTTTATAATCTTTCATGTATATTTATTAACACACTATAGTATGGGGGTTTTTTGAAGTCCTGAGAAAAAGTATGTCTGGATCTCTGTGTATTACAATTCTGCTATTAAATTGAAAGACCCTTTTTAATTCTGTCTTTGATTTTGCAGTAATTGTCCTTTAGAGCTGAAAGTTTCCCTTTTACTGGCTCTTGAGTCAAAGGCAATTTTGTATTCTGACTGAACTGTAACTGATACAATTTAATTGTAACTGTTACAATATGTGGTCTTCTAGTTGAAAGATATTGCGTGACTAAATCCACAAATGTGAATTTTAAAAGATTCAACTAGGCAGTCTTTGTAAAAATTTCAAGATTGACAAAGAAGGAAATTACATTGCAGCTCAGTTCTTACATTTGTAATATTATTCATTATTTTGAAACTGAATTGAAGCTAACATTCTAAATCTGATTATCAGTCCTCTGATTCTTTTCGATATGACTAATGACTAGTTTGTCAAATTTTGGTGATTTGTTATGTTTTTCAAAATTCATTTAACATCAAGGATTCATGTATGTATATGTACATGTATATATACATAAGTATATACAAAAATAGACTCACATGCCTATAGAATAGGAGTAGTTTGAGGTTGGTAATATGAGTATCCTCAGTCATATCAATGCTGTCATTTTGAAAATGTTTTGTTATCAAATCAAAATGTGTACTTGAGTTAATTTTTGCATTATTGTGATCCTTGTGGTTCCTCATGCCAACTAGATGCATAATGCTTCTTCATTTTTATGCTGCTTAGTGGGGATGGGTTTTGTCTTCCCTTCATCTTGCATGGCAAAGCTATTTCATTCCAGACTTCCAGCTAAATAGATCTTTGAGCAAGGGTCACTAGATGGTGATAATACTTGTGAGAATAACACACTTTTCAAAAGCAGTGCTTCCAAAATAAATGCTTTAAATATTACTGGGGGTTTTTTGTTGTTTGTTTTGTTTTTTTAAAGTTGTAAACCAATTAGACAGAATTGTGAGTATTATTCTGCTTTATTTTCTCTGCATAGTGTCAACTTTGAGGGTGATAGTTTATGTGTTCTCCAGGTACCTGATACTGTTCACAGAGAATATTTCTCACCAGTTTCGATTCAGTAATAGCTCATTTTGTCGCAGTTGTGGGTGAATTGTTACTGAATGGATTCACTTTCTTCTATGCCAAATGGAGTTAAACCTAAATAATATTTCCTTGTGACAGCTAATGAGATCTTTTTGATCGACCATAAATCTTTCATGAGCTTTGTTGTTCTTTTTTTTTCTGATTTTTTTTTAATGTTGAAGTAGGCTACCTTGTTTTGGCTACTAACTATAATCTATCTTTGCTTTAGAGTGTCAATGGAAGAGTTTCCATCTCATTCTGCTGAGGCTGTGTTGATATTGAATCATGCGTGCATGTCCTTTATGAAGGATGGGTGTTTCTACGCTTTTCTACTTTATAAATGGAAATTTAAAGAATTTTTTTTCTCTGTTCTTTTTAATTTTTGAAGTGTCAAGTCTGAAGTAGTAATGGTCAGTTAAATGTTTTCATTGCTGATAAAGCTTCTCTTGCCCTTGGAAGTTTCTTTTGCCAAAACTAATTGAATTCATGTAATCATATGCTCAGTGGTTTTCATTCGTGAATTTCCCAGGTGATGATGGGGCTCTCCCAGCTACAAGTATATTGAAAATGGGAGGTCAGGTGTCGTGGAACCCAGAATTAGAAGTTAACTGCTATTTGCCTAATGGCTTTATAAAATCTATGGTCCCTTCCTTTACAATATTACATAGTCTAACTTACCTTTATTGAAATGACAAATAATAGCAATCTGGTAAATGCTTTCTCCGAACCTAGGAGATCTGAGTACAGAAAGATAATACATCATAACAAAAATTGTGGTAACCATTGTTTTTTGGAAATACTTAAGACTCCCCCAAATAAAATTGTAAAATCTGTTGGGAACCTCTCACAGGCCTCAGCATGTGCAGGATCTCACCACAATCTTAGTGCTTCAAGCAGAGGTGTGCTGTGCACAAAAGTGGAAGTAGCGCTGGGAGTAGCAATATCCCCAACTCCAAATGCTCAGTGGTGACAGAACTTCACGGAGTGCATGGAGGGAGAAGAATGTTCCACAAGCACTTGTTGGCAGGATTTTCACATCAAAAGCTGGTAGTGTGATTCACTATTTCTTCCAAGTTCCTCTCTCCAGCTGAGAAGGCATTTCAGGACACCAGATGTACAATTACCATTCTCACAGGAGCTAAGCAGACAATTTGTGACTTTTTAGAGTAGCGTGCTTCTTATCAATCACCAAATTCTGAGCATTCACAAAATACTTCCTCCTGAAAGTTGTCAGATGGCCAAACCCCATGTACACCTGAGATTCCCTAGTTTCCTTCCTCCTCAAGTTTCTCTCTCGAGGTGGGAGCAAAATGGCTCAGGTTGGCTATATGGTCATATTTCTATATATTTTTCACACAAAATCTTTATATCTCATATAACATACATACATTACGTACATTATCTGCATCTGATAGGGGAAGGATATTTATTTACTAAATACACTATGTTAGTATTTGTGACTCACTGGAGAACAAAACTTAAAAGTAGTGTGAGGATTTGTTTGGAGTCTGGTGTGAACATGGGGTAAAATTCAGGGAGAAAGTAATAAAAGTGGCAGACTAAACAAATGTATTGTGAGTGCAAAATATGCAATTGAACAATTCCCACAGCAGGAATGAGAGAGAAATCCAAACCCAAACATAATGCACAGATGAGTTATATTTTTATAGTAGTTCTGTTATATGGAGATCTAATTTTAAAAGCAATTCCTGAGTTTTGGCCTAGAAAGTATGTTGCGACATTTGTTGTTTGGATTTTTTTTTTTTTTTTTTTTTTTTGAATTGGTGTAAATTGTAAAATATTCATGATTCGAATTCAGGCCAGTGAAGGAAATAAGTAGAAGCTTTTCAGTTTCTGTCATTCAGTACTATTGGAGAAGCTGAAATTCTTACATGCTTAGTACATGCTTAGTACGTGACTCAAAACTCTTCATGGAGAGAAAGTAGACTATGTGGTTATTCGTCTTTCTGCTTATCTTTCAGTTCTCTCCTAACTAAATGTTGATTCTAGGTGCTTCATAAGACAATACCTTATGGAAAAGCTCTAGGTGCTGTATGGAATTCCAAAACTGCATTCAAGAAGAGTTCAGGAAGGTCTGAACTTTCACATGTAATTTCCTAAAAGAGACAGTATCCACTAAACTCTGGAAATTCCCACCAAGATTCATGGACTTACTGTATCAATACAAATACAAAAGTAATGAACCGAAGACCAAGAAAGTTAGAAACAAGTGAAAATTACTATTAGACACTGTAGGAATAAATTACAGATACCATTCTGTAAAACCTGCATTGAGATGGGGTCATGTAAATTATCTTTCAGTGAGCAGCTTACATCTGCCACGAGCAGCACACTTGGCAGACTCTTCAGCAGTGTCCTTTGTCCTGATGGAGGCAGGAAAGCTGACAGTGGTGATTTGCTGTCTTACCAAGGGTGCCTGCCTGAGTTTGCATGGCGGGATGTTGCAACCACCTCTTGGGACTTTTCTTCCTAGAGGCAGGGCCTGTCTTATTGTTTTCTCTGTATTCATAAACTGCTTAGCACAGTGGCTTGTGATTGATGGCAGGACCTCCTAGGTACCAGTAGCATAAGCAGTAATTATAATTTGGTCATATTTTACTGTTTCTCTATCATTTTATCTTGTTCCAGTCATGAATGGGTAACATAAATACGTCACTGGGTCACAGAGGGTCCCTTTGCTTTTATTTTTGGTTAAATTTGGGGGAGAAGAAGGTTTAGAAGATATCTTCTCAATGTTTGGTTCATTGCATTTTGTAACTCATAAGAAAAGGACATGGGTGTCACATGCCTTATTAGTAGTCAAAGTGGTTAGTAGTTATTCTAGTTTTTGCAGTGCTGCGTGGAAACTGTTGTGAAAAAGCAGTACCTTGTCTATTATACAGAATATGTTTAAATACAAGGCAGTTCTGGCTGTTGTGGAACAACAATTAACTCATCAAAGGAGGCATAGCTGGGGTATGTGACATTTGATGGAGTGACAGCTGCCTAATTTTGGCCATCTTTCATAGCAATCCATTTGGAAAGATAATTTTCAGGACAAAAGACAAATATTTTAAAGCTTAAACTGACTGCTTGGAAAAAAATGGGATATACCCTACAGGGCAACAGAAGTTACATGATTACAGAGACATATATTTAAAACTCTTTCCCTTATACTGAGTACTAACTTTTTCCTTTCATCATACCTTTTTCTGTCACAAAAAAGGAATGTTTCTAGTGAACTTCATCAAGTAAGTTTCAGGCTCTTTTCTATCATATTGCAAGAGGTACGTTACTGAGAGGTGACAAATATCTCCCCGTGCTGTTTGACTGAAGAAGTCACTTGACTAGGCACTCACATAAAAAAAAAAGAGAAAAGAAATTATAAAACATGAGCACATGCAGTGTTCTGGTCACATAAATTCACTTCTGCTTTGCTCCTTCTCTTTCTAGTTTTTCTGTAGTTTATTTTTTCCCAGAAAGGATCATCTGCCTTTTGAATCTGGTCCTTTTATATAATGTTCTCATATGTGAAGTGGAAAGTCTTTTCTATGTTTTTTACATTAATATTCTTAGCATTGGCCTACTATAGAATAATAGCTATATTAAAATAACAGGAGTTTTCACAGAAGGATTACTATCTTCCCTGAACTATGTAGTTAGCTATCTTCCAGAGAAGAGAGAAATCCCTAAAGAGATAGACCACTAAAATTAAATTTTGAAGGAGGTAACATAGAAGACAATACCATAACACAGTGTTTTCCAGCATTTTAAATTAGTGGCATGCTCTATGTTGACACCAAACTTTTGTAACAGTGCTAGTCTGCCTGCAGTGTGAGACAAATGGTGTTCTCAGACTCCCATTCATTTATTTAACAGTATACATTAAATCTATTCCCATTTAATGACTGGGCAGTGGAATGGAATATCTTCTTGTCGAAGGGGACAGTAATTCTTAAACTATGCAAAAAGATTATGATGTAGCTCATTTTGTGCAGCAATCTTATTATCCAAGAATAATCTGCAGTGTGCTGGTCCTTCCAGGGCCTTCATAATCACCATGAAGCCTTCCTGGAAAGGTGGGGCAAGTGTACAGTTACCCAGTTATCATAGGATAATTGACATTTTCAGTCTTTCAGAAATCAGATGTAATTTAATCCAGATTTTATAAAAGAAGAGTAGGCCTCAATGGTGAAATGCAAATGCAGAATTGATGGCATGTCAAATTGTTGCTGGTGGGTTCTGTGGTACTTGTCCCAGCTGTGGGAAAAGCATGTGGTTGCAGCAGTCTTAAACCAGCCCATTGGGAGAAAGGAAGGGGATCTACACCGTAGAGGTATAAAGCACTGTCAATTTTCTTAATTTAGGTTCAGGTACACAAGCAGTGGAAATCCCTGGCAAAATGTACATTTCTTCCTCACAGATTCTCCCTTCAGCCCTGTGTTTCTAGTCTATTGCATTAAGTGCTTTATAGGGCACTGCAATAGGAAAAGACCATGAGAGTGAGTGAGCTGGATCAGTATTGTGACTTTGTAGGTAGAGACGAGAGTATGAGAAGCTTGAACAGAGGGAATGGTGTAGCTGTGATCCTGTGGATCTGCAGGTGCTCTGAAGGCCCATGCCACTGTACTTATGGAGAAGTTACTCGTGAAACTGAACAAGAGAACGTGTTTAATTTCTTGCATATGAAAAATACAGATAAAGTGGCAGAGAAAGCTTATTGTTTTAAATAAAAGAGGAATATTTTTATCTACTTTCTGTGAATATACAATCTTGTATTGCCTAAGAATAACAACAGAAAGATGTTAACTACTCTGCTTGCTGTAAACAAATTCAAGCATCTGGGATTGATTTAGTCACCTCTGTCTACTCTGAAGTCCACTGCAACCATTGACTAAAAGGGCAGGGAAATGCAGAAAGATGCAAGGAAACTTGAAACAAATCATTCCCTTTGGCAGCTTCTGCTGCTATTAAGCACCAGCTGAACCAGGAAATCAATATAAGCATTCAAAATGCAATAGATAATAGACAGGAATAATAGATAGGAATACTATTTCTGCTAATACATAACTCAATCTGTAGAAGAGCTCTGGTCTTGGAGCAGAGTTTGTTCTGAAAGATTTTCTGAGTTCTGTTACATGCTACTTTGTATTATTAACTGCTGGTAGTCTGTTCCCACCTTCTTTTATTAGAGTGCAGTTCTTCCTTAGATGGATGTTCCATTGTAATTTTTTCCCCTTGGAAGACTGTGAAACTTGTAAGGTGCTTCCAAGAGGGCTTATATCTTGGAACTAAAGCAGGATGCAACAAGGAAAACATCCTGAAATTTTTGTAGGGCATCAAAAGAGGAGACTCCTGCAACTTAGTAAGGAACTTCATTGAAAATTTGCAAATACTCTCAACTGATGATTAAGGCTTTCAAAACTAAAGCCAAAAAAAACCCCCAACAATGTTCTTGTTCTTTATTTAGATATAATCTGGGAATTCAGAATGAGTTTGTAACATCAGGCATTTTAAACTTCCCAACACATCCCCTCTATAACCATCCATTATTACATGAATTCTGCTCTTTCCTCTAGTATGGTGCTAATGCATGACTCCTGGGAGCTTTTAATAAATATGTAACAGAATAAGTGATAAGTCAGTACAGACCTGATGATTTTCCAGGTGTTACCAGAAATTGGGAAATCTGGTTGTTGTTTTAGAAGCAGACCAGCAGATGGTGCTCGAAAATTAGTTCCATCAGAACTAAGTGGTGCATTTTCAGTTCGTTTGTTTGTTTGTTTGTTTTTATTTGTTTGGCGTTTTTTGGTTTTGTTGTTTATAGAATAGCTATTACACACATTTCTTCATTAAATGGAACTGTGAATAAGGATGACCCAAGAATTTTTGGAAGTCAGTCTCTGAATCCTTACTGGGTTTTTTTCTAGCAATAATTGTTGGGTTTAATTTTGTCATTTATCTTATTATATTACTTAATTTCAGTTAAAATGCTAACAGCTTTATCTTCAAACTCCGGCTTTTCTCATAATCAGACTGAGATTCTTTATCTAGTAGATTTAAACATAAGTGTAATAATACTTGGAGGGGTGATGGTAGATGCAGATGATAGTTATTAACGTTTTTAAAAAATGGAAAAATTCTCTGCTTGAGCTGAAGTTTAGCTGCAATGATACACAGTAATCTTAAGAGCCTTGGGAATTTTATACACAGTACATTAACCATATAACCTTCTGCAAATCCAAAAATCCAATGTTAATTTTGTATTGAGAAAATAAGCATTGGCCTGTGTTAAAATGCAGTAAATGAAACAGACTCTGCCATGCTGCTAACTCAGTCTGTGGCTGTGACAACCTGTTGACATGCTGTATTGCAGGTTCTGTGAATGGTATGCCCAGGTACTTTGAAACTTGGCATCTTTACAGTCCCTGCTTTCTTTGATATTTCACTCACAGACACCTTGATAAAGTCCCACTTCAGTTTATGTTACAGAGTGTGAAGATGAATCTAAGTTGGGAGCTGTGTAAAACCCACTCAAGGTATATAGTCTATTTCTAATTAAATATATTGGCAAGTTAGTGAAGATATTTTGTTTGAATAGTGAAAGCTTAACATTGGCAGTAACTGCCTTGAGGTAGCTGTAGTGGAAAGGACAAGAGAGATTTGATGAAAAATTTAAGAAGTGACAAGTGGTGTAGTGGTGGTGACATTTTCTGAGGGAAGGATGAGTTAGATTGGTCTGTGGCAGGACAGGCATGTTGTGTACAGTGCTAACTTGCATATCAGTGGAGACAGCTACAGAATTCACAATTAATGTAAGAAGTCTGTGACAAGTAACAAAGTCTGGGCTACATAATTTCCAGGAAAACGCAGGTAAGTGTGCATTACACTGGAATTTGGGATATACAAATTTTATATGTGCATACACACAAAATCAAAACCACCTGTGCATTCTTTGGAAAGGAGAAAATGCAGCTTAGAAACAAGAAAAACTTGCAAAACAATATGCAAATAAAAGTACTGGTCTTTGTCTCTTGCTGCATAGCCTATTGTCATAGACTCAGTCTTAAAAATAATCTTTCCTTTAGTGTTTCAACAGATGGGTCAGGGGAAAAAAGTAAGGATTTATCTGTTCTCTGTTAGGTTGCATATAAAAGGAGTGACCTTAATACAGGATCTTCAGAAATGCATTTTCAAGTAATCACAGCTCTCATAGTTGCTCTGCACATGCCTCGGTTAGTTCTTTGCACACCTGCAGCATCCATGAGAAGCATATCTCTGTTGGTTTGCTGATGTCAGCTACTGAGACTGCTGCATTTCCAGCAGAAAAAAACCCAAATTGCTGAAATGTAAATCAGGATTCAATTCAAAGCTCTGTACACATACATACAATGTGATTTTCATGGAACTTAAATGTATGACTCAAGACTTTTGATAGATTGAGGATGAGTCAGACTTCCCAGAAAGTCCGAAGCCATGTATATGGACCTGACAGGTAAGCCATAGGCAGACAGAAAAAGGAAAGTATTTTTGTAATTGCCATGTCACAATAATCCAGTATGGAAGCTACATATGCTATGACATGTCTTTGAACTCAAAGCTGATCGAATGGTTTTCTGTTCCTCAGTTCTTATTCTGCTGGCAGCTGAGGTTCCTGTATGTAGAATACCATTCTTTGCTTTCTCAAATATAGGAATGAAGTAATTTGTTCATGTTTTTAGTAAACAGACAGGCATTGTAATTGTGTGTACTGATTTTGTGGACTGTATGAATTACCTGAACTTCCATGGCTGAGTTAGGGACAAGTACAAACAAGTATTTTGTCTGTACATCTGGAGTCTTTGAATACACCTATTACTCTGTACTGAACATGAAGTTAGAGCTGCAGCTCATGTGCAGCTGGAAGACAAGGCCATCCATTAGAGTCATTCTACCCCAAGGCAAGATGCTTTGGGCATGTTCTCATGAAAGAGGTCAGAAGCTCTAGTGAAAATAACAAAACTGGTGGTGAGTAAGTTAAGCATGGCCATAGATCTTTCTCTGTCACACTGTCATCTTTTTTTGGTTTTGACTGTTAGTGCTTTTGTTGCTTTGTTACTCTTGTTGCATATGACATTTACTGTGCTCCACATGATGTTCATCAGTTTTCTTGTTCCAGTAAAAACCGTGTTTAAAACCTTGTTTCCTGCTCCAATTTCATACTGTCTTCAAACAGTTTTATTCACATTCATCTTTGGCTAAGGGATGAGATCATTCTTCTCTTAAACTGAGTGTATATATTTATGTTTTTGTAGATCTCATCCACAGTAGATTTGGCCAGTCAGAAAACCAGCATGAATATGCTGAGATGGAGGTCATGGGGCTGAGGATCATGGAGTTCAGGCATGCAATTGTTGCTGACTGCTGTTTTTCTGTAAAGAATAGGAGATTGCTGTGACACAGGCTCTGAAACCTCTGGCAACATGCAGTGGACAAAGACAGCAGTAGGCTCAGAGCAGTCCTATACAAGCCTGGTGGTTTAGCATCTGTTTTGATAACAGCTTCAACAGGAAGCTCTTTTCACCTGATGCTTGTGTGCTACCTAACATATGCTGTCCCCCACACTAAACTGGCCCTTCAGGAAAATACAGTATTGATTACTCCAAAACCTGGCTCTTGTAGTAGGTTATTGAGGCTTTAGAGAGGGGGAACTGGTCTCTAGATCAGAGGCCAAAAGGCACAGAACTGGTAATACCCTCAATATGCATCCACCCTTGATGTCCCCTGGACAAAATAGGGCACTGCTCTGGCTTTAGGCATAATTTATGTGTGCAGGTATTTAGAGCTATGGAAAGGATGCACAACACCTCACATGACTGGTAGAAGACTTATAGGTAGCAATATACAGAAGGTATGGGAAAGAATAGTAGCTGGTACAGTCAAACCACACCAGGACTTGATCTGGCTCTATGTTCCTGTCTAATTCAGCAGTATAGACACAGTTTGCCTTGGTGACTGGTGAAAATTGTATGATAGATTATCAACGATATCTGGAGATGCTACTGAACCATTTAAAATTTTCAGACAAAAAGGACTAGTATAGACCTCTTTATGTAGTTCCCACTTAAATAGGCAGACTGGAATGTAGTCCAGAATTACAGTGTTTTTGTGTTCTACCTGCAGAGGGCATTCATACTGTTCAGTACATCATTCCTCTCCAGCTGATAGTGAAAGGATTATTTATGGTTATATCAGTTAAGGGTGCATGAATCAGGAGCTTTATGATAATTGGTTTATTAAGCGTACCTGTCTTCTGTGAAGATTCTGAGAACCTATAGCTGAGTATATATGAAACAGATGAAAAATGTGGTTGTGAGAAGAGTTGTAAAAGCTGTAAAATTTTCCTAAGCAAAAATACATTTTGCTAGCTGAACTACTTTTTCATTTTAGTTATAAAATATTTTAAATTATTGTTGTGAATTTCTAACCCTTTGCATTTTAATAATTTTTTACGCATAGTTTGTGCACAGTGCAAAACACTTAAACTCCTTTGTAATAAAGCTACTCTGTGCTGAACTTGCAGAGAGTGGCAAAAGTTACAAATATGAAAATTTTGGAAAAGACATAATGAAATCAAGCTAGAATGTAGAAAGATGGTATTTTATTTTCTTGGAACCAAGAAGCGTAAGAAGAAAAAGATAATTGTATCAGGGCTATTAATCAAGTATTTTTCAAACCATTTGTTTCAGTTTTAAATTTATTATGAAAGTGATCATCGTTTTTGAAGAGGGGAGCATGGCCCTTTGGCAGGCTCAGGAAGTATCTGCATAAAGTATCTCCGGATCCTGGAAGTGGCAAGGACAAGGAATGTAGACTAGCTGGAAGAACAAGTCTGATAAATGGTAACCCAGGCCCATTGTATCAGACAATGGCAACTGCTGAATAAACACTGGCAGAGCAGTATTAGTCTGCACAAGAGACAAGCTGAAGCACAGAACACTTGAGAACCTATCCATAGTATAGCTGTTGATCCTTGGATGCCTCGGGAAGTGAAGATGACTGTTAAAAGTTAGCAGTCTAACAGTTGAGAATAGAGCTTTAAGAAACAGAGAAAAAGGAACAAGAGTGGTCTCTGCCTCTTTTTGCGACCAGGCATTCTAATTTTGGGGATTTGCTCTTAGCAAAAACTATCAGACAATATTCTAGGAAGTCTGTATTCATTATGTCAAAGTGATTATGAAGTATATAGTTGAGAATCCAGGGCATTGAGATGAAAATAAGGTGCTTGTCAGGAGGTCATCCTTGGCAGCAGAGCACCTGGATTGCAGTACACAGAATTGCTAGAACTGCAGTTTCCTTTCATGTAGTGTGATCCAGTGTGTATTCATGAAACTGAGTGACTGAATGCTATATTTCAACTTCCACTGCCTGAAAGTTCTCTCCTTGGATACAAATATTTCTGTAATCTCTATACTATCACAAGCTGCTTGACACAGCTTTCTCCTCTGCACTCTCCTCAGCTCTCTGACAAACCTCATTGACTACTCCTTGGTGGAACTTACATAATAAATATTGGAGTGTGATCACTGCAGATGGTGTGCTAAGACTTGCTGCTCTTAATCATATTTTTAATACTGAAACCTTTCTGCTTATTCACACTTCCAGTAAAAGGGTTTATGAGCCTTAACAATTTGAGAACTGACTAGGGTTACAGTGAATGCCGGGTGGAAGAAATTCAGGAAAGCTTTTATTGTTGACTGACACAGCGATCTTTTTTTGTAGAATCTACCCATCCTTACAATGGGCTCTATAATACTGGGTTTGTGGTGCCTAACGCATGTATTTAGGTACGGGAATACAAAAAATACTCTTAGGCCTGCTGGATCAAATGTTGCTAAAGAGATTAAATTGCAGCAGTTACCTGACTTTTGTATGCCTTTGGGTAGTGAAAGGGAGGACTGGAGGAGCTGTTGAAACTTCCTGTTTGTTGTAAGTTTGGCAAGGGGTTCTACCTATCTTTTCTGTTTCATGTATTGCAGATTAAACACGGGTACTGTTCAGGAAGGATCTGCTGGTAAAGTAGATCTTGAAGCAGATGAGGAGTGAGATTTCTAGCAGCAATGGGAAAAAGCGTTACCACCCCATGCCTTTACTGTTCCATGGTGGCAACCATAAAAAGTTATATAGATTCGATTATAATTCCACTGTTCCAAATAGGTGACATTTTCATCATGCCTACTATGTAAATTTGAGACTTGACTTCAGAGGCTTTGAGCTGACTTACAATTCAGTAAAATATCTATGTTTTTTCATTGGACAAGTTAATAATCTCTGGAAAGTATATTTGGTCTTGATGAGACTTCTCACATAAAAATGATAAACTATATGCAAAAGCTAAAACATATGGTATAATCAGGTCCTGAGGTTTCTCTATAATTTCCAGCATGCTTTTTTCTTACCTTTCTCTTACCAGCTATTAATTTTCTCCTTCAATAATTTAAATCCTTTCTGTTAATCTGTAACTGAAGTAGACTTTGCAAATGAAATGCTACAGTTCTAATCAGATGGCAGTCTGCTATGGCATTTTGCTGTATGATACTCACTGCTATCTGGTGCAACCTGGAGAGATCTCTGGAAAGGCCAGCTTGCTGGAAAAACACAAGAAGTAAGCTGTGTTGCACGAAGGATTTAGGAAATATTATTTCATTTTCTTCTTTCCAGCATCAGGTTAAAGTTCTTATGGCTTAAGCACATTACAGATTACTAGTGTTCTCTGTCATGTTGTACTGAATTTGGATACCTTTTCTGTGCTGTACTCTTGGTTTTTACTTGGATGAGATTTGATTTGCACAGTCATCAGAGAAAGCTTCCAGGTCTTAGTCTTTTCTAAAGTAACTGTGTACAACTTTAATTCGTGTTTCTAACAGTTAGCTACGCATAATTGCTATAGCTCTTAAGAGAGGATTCTCTTCACAATGACTGTGATAATGAATTCTGAATGCTGCCCTCACTATCTCCCCTATGTTCTATTTTGCTGAAGATTGTAAAGGGCTTCTTTTCTTATCATAAACCCCAGATGTCTAGGACTCTTAAACAGAAATAACTTTCAGACTACATCTCATGATTTAATTTAGACTTATGACAGAGGCTTAGTTAAAACTAGAAAAATTGACATCTGTAAGGACAGAACTTCAATACATTACGAAATTGTTGCTCTGAAATCTACCTCCTGGCTTTTTTCTCCTACAGCATTGTGATTCAAGTCTTTCTCTGAACTTAGAGTAAACTGTGGAATGTGTTCAAAAATTACATTGAAAAAGCCATCAGTTAAGAGGGATCTTTGCAATGACCAGTAACTTTTATCAGTATCCATCCAGGCACATATATAGCACATATGGATATCCTGGTAGAAATTCACTCAGAAGATAGGACAGCAATTTCCAGCTGTCTGCCTTGTGCAGGTGAACAAGCACAGTTTTCTGGTTATAGTCTCAGTTACAAACCATGCATGAAAAAACCTGCTGTATGTAGCACTAGGACATGAATTCTTAATAAAATAAAAAGTATGCAGGATAGTATTGTGTCATGTATAAAGCAAGGTACATGTTGTCCACAATAATAAAATCTATCAGGAAAAAGAAAGAAACATTTAAAAGCTTCCACATAAATTTAAAGCAGTTTTAAGATGATTCCCCCTTCGTCATTGTTCCCCATCTAAGTGATCCCTAAGTCCAGTCTTTTAGCGGCTTTCATGTAGTTTAAAGGGAAATGGAGATTTCAATATCTGTGGCCTTTGAAAAATGAGACTTTCAGCAACCTTGAAAACACTTTTGCATGCACCTTGAAACATCAGGTAAATTTGCACCCTTAGGAATCACAGGGGATCTTGATCTTGCCCTTGAAGCCAGTAGGCTGGAGTTCAGCCGTGCTGTGTGTTTGTTCTGAATTTCTGAGTCAGTAGAATAGGGCAGAACAGGTTCTCCTCTTTTTCAAGAGTAATTTCTATTATGTTTAACTGGAGAAGCATTACATGTTCCATGATGTGACTCTTAGAATAGAACAGATTCACTTTTGTTGTTTGCTTTGCTTTCAAGAGAACACATATTTAGTCTGATTTGCAATTCAGAAGCATCATAATAACTGTATAAATTGTATCCATGTTAACTATCACAGGTTTAAGTCTTTATGAACTAGAGTTTACTTTTTTCTTACTATTTTGTAACAGATAAAATTTTTGTCATAAGGAGTAAAAAGATGAAAAGATATGGGCAAAAATAATTTCATTTTGTATTCAGTAATTTCAACCAGAAATTACAGCTGTCTAGACATTACCAATTTAGTTGTTTCTGCCATTTCAGTTTGAAATACATAATTCAGATTCATATTCAGGACCTTTCAAGTTTACATAGGAATGATAGCTCCTTGATACAGCTGTATCACTTTATTTCTGTTCTTTTCATACATTAAGACAGTAACAAATCTGATTTGCTGAAGACTGTTGATCAAGTCATTGGAGCACAGACCTTGAAGAGTGTTAGCATTAAGATCTTTCAGTCTTGACTAAGGATGAAATTGTGGCAAAATCAATTGCAATTTCCTTTAGGCATTCAGCAGTTTTTTCATCAGTGGCACATGAAATGGAAAAAAAGGCAATATGGAAAAGTTTAGAAAAGGAACAGGTATTATTATTAGCATTATTGTAATAAATA
>VZTH01017822.1:526-12037 GCA_013397815.1 Aleadryas rufinucha | reverse complement strand
GGATCAGCTGCAGGAGCTGGTTGCCTTCCACCGCCTGGCCACAGCCTACGACCTGCTGCACATGTACGAGATGGCTGAGGATTGCTACCTGAAGACCCTGGCCATGCATCCCCCCGTGCTGCAGAGCTCGGCAGAGGCCCTGTACTACTGCAAGGTCTACAGGCACCTGGGCAACCTGGCCCTGCACAGGCTGAAGGTGAGAAATGAGCCTTGCCATGGTGCCGTGGCTTGGGTGGAGAGCTGAGGGTGGAGGTCGCATCTTCTGGTGGTGGGGGGAGGGAATTTGGAAAGAAGTGCTGGCACTCAGCACCATTCCAGTGAAATCAGGCGTCACCAGGCCCTCCTGGAGACCCCAGGCTCTGCTCCAGCTCCCTCCTGCCCCGTGACCTCCACTGAAGCCACTTCCTAACGCCTGCCCCGTGGTGTTTCTGCTCAGGATGAACAGGACGCAGCCTCCTACTTCCTGCTGGCCCTCGCCGCAGCCGCCGAGCTGGGAGACCAGGAGCTGCAGGCCCTGCTCCGTGCCGAGCTGGGTGCCATCCCCGGAGCCCCAGGGGCACCTGAGGGCCCTCCAGGCTGTGCCACGGACCGGCCCCGCTGGCTGAGCGAGGGTGGCCACGTGGTGTGACCCGTGTGCCACCCTGGGGACGCCAGTGGGAGCCGTGCAGCAGCGCCGTGCCAGGGCCGTGTGCTCTCCGGGAGAGGTCCTGCACCACGTCCTGAGGAGCTGGAAGGGCTTGGGCTCCTCGTCCCAAGCATTTGGGACCCTGCCCTTGTTTTGCAGGACAAGGAAGGTGGCAGGATATCCAGGCAGGATGAGGCCCCAGCAGCGGTGCTGGAGCTGGGGGTGCAGCAGGGCTGAGCTCCTGGGGGGTTTCAGGAGTGCCCTGCCCGGGATGGGGACAGGGAAGTGCTGCCACGTGCCTGCCTGTCCCCACAGCTGCCCCACACCTCAGAGCGGCTCGGCCCGACCCAAACGTGTTTCAAAAGCAACTCCTTTATTGATGCCTGGATTTCATCCTCGTCTGCCCCACGAGGTCTGTGATGGCACCTCTGCCAGAACCCTCTCCTGTAAAAAGCACCACCAAAGCTTTTGGCAGTGAGAGACAGAATTAGGGATGTGAGGAGGATGAAAGAGGCTGGTCCAGCCTCATCTGGGGGCAGAAAGAACTGCTCAGGAGGAGGGAGAGCCCACCCTCGCCCCAGCCTTGCCATCCAACCTCGGGGTCTGGAGCAGGAGCACAGGAAAAGAGCACTGGGACGAGGAGGTGCTTGAGCCCCCATTCCTGTAGGTGTTTAAACGTAGATGTGGCATTTGGGGACACGGTTTAGTGTCGGACTCGATGATCTTAGAGGGATTTTCCAACCTGAGCGGTTGTCCCGGGCACACGGCAGGAATGTGCAGCTCTGCTGCTCAGCCCATCTCGCCACCAGAGAGCAATAAATGCCCATTTTTGCAGCGAGAGCAAACCCCGAGCCCGGCTCTCACTCCGGGCCGGAGCACAGGGAATTAGGAGCAGTTTTCCCGGCTCATCTCTTTGCTTTGACAACCAGTGGCCATCTGGGGCTTCACAGCCAGACCCTGCTCCCATTCCTCCACCTCCCTGCCCGTGCTGCCCTGCCTGGGATTGTTAAATGCAGAATATTTATTTCCTCTCTCCTCTCTGCAAGCGCTGAGTTCAGCTTCCTCTTGCAGTCCCTTCGAGGCGTTTGTCACCGGGGCAATGAATATTTACTGCTTGTTTACCGAGCATTTCCCCAGTGCTGCCGGGCAGCCTCCGACCCCAGCCCTGCGGAGGGAAATCTCCATCCTGGGTGAAACCCAGCGAGTTCAGGGGTCCCCAAACCCTTCCTCACCTGATCTCAGTGCAGGTGGTTGGTGTTCACAGAGCCAGGGCAGGATCCTTCCAGCAGTTTTTCAGTCAGTTCCCTTTTTCTTTTGGTCTAGATGGTCTTTAAGGACCATTCCAACCCCTTAACATCCTGTGATTCTTTCCATACACGGGGAAAAGCACGGCCTCACATCCTTGTGCCAGGAGGAAGATGGACAGTTGGATATCAGGCAGTGCAGAGGAGCTGGGATGGCTCTGGAAGCCCTGGGGGCTTTGTTTAAACACACAGGCTCAGGTCTGAGCTGGCCTAACTCAGCCGAGCTCCACGAGTCAAACAGAGATGTTCTGATCTGCAGGGACTCTGGAGCTGCTCTGAAACCAAATGTGTCCTTCTTAAATCACAGCAAAACAAATTTGTGGTGCCTGCAGAGGGAGAAAAGGTCTTCCTGCTTGGGAGCATCCCATAAAAGATCCTTTTCCCTCTCCCTCATCCTCCTGCCTGCTCCCACGTGCTGTGGTGCAGTGGGATGAGAGCTCAGGGAGGCCAGGGCTAATTAAAATCCAAAATACAGTGAAATTTAAAGCTGTTGTTCGTGTGTACCAAGACCTGGGTCCGTGCTTGAGGGAAGATGAGGATATTCCATCCCTCCAGCCACCAGTTTTTTTGGGCAGAGAAATGCGGGGACTTTGTGCCAGAGGAGGTCACCAGGCGCTGGCTGAGCTCCTGGAGGCTGGGGGTTGCCATCCTCCATCCTGTGCAGGGTGGGGATGTTGTCCCTCATTCCTGGGGCATTCTTCGGGGCACAGCAGGAGGGATGCACCCTCGAGGTGCTGAGGGGTGCAGAGCCTGCCCAGGGCTGTGCTGCTGCTCCAGGGAGAGAAGGAATGTGGGAACACAGGAATCATCCTGCAGAAGGCATCGACCACCAGTGTCCTCCTCCTCCACAGGCGGAGGCAGAAATAGGGGAAAGGGAAAGGATGGATCAAATCTCCCCCGACACCAGGTGTGCCGTGGCTTGTGACTCCTTCCCGAGCCACTTGTGGCTGCCTGTTCCATGCCCAGGCCAGGAGATTTCCTTGCTCCCTGCAGCCAGCCAGGCTGGAAATAGGCCTGGTGGGAGCCACGTGCAGCAGCACGTGCTGCTCAGAGCAGCACCTTCCTCCCCAGCGCTTCCAGAGGCGGCAGGAGCTGCAGGAACACCCCTGCTTTGGCTTTGCTGCTCCAATCCTTCCCCAGTCTGACCCCCCAGGCACCAGCAGTCCCAGTCCTGACACAAAGCCCAGCGCTGGCACCGTGATCCCGTGTTTGTTTAATGCCTCAGGGGGCCATTTAAGGCCTGGAATAACGAGGGGCTGGATTTCTCTCCCATATGTTCATTCTTGGACAGTGGAAATACCACGGCAGGAATAATTCTTGCATCATCTGAGCTCTGGTGTGAGCCTCCCGTGGAATCAGGGGGAAGGAAATGCTGATAAATGGAAATAGAGATATGGGCAGAGAGAGCTGGATTTATTTGGATTTTCGTGGAAACGGCTCTTTCCTGCAGAAATACAGCACCCAACAACAACAGTTGTTATCAGCAGACATCTTTTCATCATTCCTTCATGGCACAGTGGTGCAAAGTGGGCTGGACAAGAGACCTGATGTGGAGGAGCAGAGATAAACCTCGAGCTCAGCTTATCTCAGAGGTGCTGCTCCTCTCTGGGCAGCTTCTCCTGGTGTTGCCTGGGTCGGTAATGAGGAGTTGGTAAACACCAGCTGTTCTGCTCAGCAGAGCTGGGGGGAGTGTGTAAACTGGGTAATTTAGATTAAAAATCATTTATTTGCACAGCAACCTGCTTGTTCAGGGATAATTGGACTCATAAATATGTATGGGGGGAGGAGGAGCAGGGGTTGAGGCTGAGCCCGAGCCAGGAGTCACCAACTGTGGCTGCAGGGGCTGAAATAAAATTTCCCTCTCTGCACTGGGGCGTGTTGGGATGGAAACACCTGGAACAGGCCTGGAATTCCTGCAGTGCTGCTGGCCCTGCCCTGAGAGCTCACCTTGTCCCAGGGACACTCAGGTGACTGCGGGCAGTGCCAGCAGAGGTGGCAGCTCCAGGACTGCCCCTGCCTGATGCCACCTCAGCACAAGAAGATTAAAATCCCCACTGGGAATTATTTTTTCATCTGGCCTCACTATTCCCCACCCAGAGTCACTTCCTTGCTGCTCCTCTCCCTCTTCTCCTTTCTGGTGCTGAACAGGCAGGAAACAGGCAGGAAAATGGCAGAAAAACTAGCAGGGAACTGGCAGGAAACAGGCAGGAAATAGGCAGGAAAATGGCAGGGAAATGGCAGGAAAACTGGCAGGAAACAGGCAGGAAAACTGGGAAGAAACAGGCAGGAAACAAGCAGAAAAACAGGTGGGAAAAAGGCAGGAAACGGGCAGGAAAACTGGGAAGAAAAAGGCAGGAAAATGGCAGGGAAATGGCAGGAAAACTGGCAGGGAACAGGCAGGAAACAGGCAGGAAACGGGCAGGAAAAGNGCAGGAAACAGGCAGGAAAACTGGGAAGAAACAGGCAGGAAACAAGCAGAAAAACAGGTGGGAAAAAGGCAGGAGACAGGCAGGAAAAGTGGGAAGAAACGGGCAGGAAAAGTGGCACCAGAGTATTTTCTCTCCACAGCACTGGGGACGAGTGTAGGAAGCAGCACAAGTGCCAGCAATTCCTGTCACGCTGCAGGAGAGGGGAGGGAAATGAAAACGACTCCGCATTTGGCCGTGGAGGCTCTTGGAATGCAGGCCAGGAACCAGGATGAACACACAGAAATGAGCTCCTGAGCAGCAGATGGCTTTTGAGGAAGGAGGAATAAATCCTTACATAACCAAACTCCCTCTGTGCTCTGGTTATGGGGTGGGTGTTTCCTTTTGCTGTTTTGTTTGGGGTTGTTTCTTTCTCTTGCACCTGCTCTGACCGAGGCACCGGGGCCACACAGAGCACAGACCCACATCCAGCAGCTGCAGGATTTATGGGCTGGTTTGGGGTTTAATCCTCCCTGGGACACCCTCAGCTCCTCGCAGCTCATTGTTTAAAGGCAGCACGACTTTTTCTTAGCCCTGTCTGAGAGTTAAGCCAGGCTTGATCCCAAAGTATTCCTACAATATTAATCAGGTTAAAAAACCCTTCCTCCAGCGCTTTGGGAAGGATTTCATTAATTCCTCTATGACTCCAGAGCATCAGGAGTCTCTGCCAGATTTCCCTGACCCATCAGCTGGGGTTTCCCATTTTTATCTCATGGTGTGGCACAAGGATGAGCTTTGAGCTCTGGTGGTGGCAGAGCACCTGAGGGGCAGGGATGCATCCCTGGGAAGCCAAACCTGACAGGAGTTTCATCACCTTCACAGCCATCTCTGTCTTCTGTGCCTGTTTTTGGGAGTTATTTGGCAGCCCAGAAGCTCTGGGGATGGCAGGACCTGCTTTGTTCCTGTCCTGCCTTCTCTCAGTCCTTTCTTCCAGCAGCAGCTGAACTCCTCCTCAAAGATCCTTTGCTGGGCTTGACAGATTTTCTTCTGAAATCTTCTTGATGCTGTTTTGATAAACTCCCAGGCAGGAACTGGTTTGTTCTCAAATTCTTTCCAAACCTGCCCTACAAACGGGCACAAAGCACTTTATGATGTGTCCCTCTGCTCTCTCTGAATTCATCACTGGAAATCCCTTGATCTCTTTGTATTTTCACCTGGAAAGATACAACAGCCTAAGGGACACTTAGGAAAGAGTCTCTGCTGGACACTCTGCAAATCCTCCTGCACCTCTGGTGATTTATTTTTTGGCAGGAAGGCTGTTGCCTGTGGAAATCAGCAGATGCCACAGCAAAATTCCACCAAATTTCGTCCTGTTCACGCTTTTTTTGGGTTGCCGAGATGCTGCCAACACCCCCCGGCCCAAGCCTGTGCACGAGTGCGGGGTGTGGGGGTGAGAGAAAGCAGGGCTAATTAACAGCTCGTTAATATTTCCTTCTCTCCAGGCTAAAGGCCGTTCATTCCCTCAGCAGCCTCCCAGACAGCGCCGGGCTCTCGCAGCATTCCCAGCCCAGCCCTGCCAAACCACAGCTGCCATTCCTGTGGGATTTAGGGAAACGAGCCCTTTCCTTCTCCTCGCCCTCAAACCAGGGCGAGAGGCCTTGGCTGATATAAAAAAGAAACACCAACCGCGATGGGGACAAAGGGGCGGCCCTGGGCCGGCTGCTGCCGTGGGAGCGCCTGTCCTCCCCTCCCCAGGCTTTCCAGAAAATCCTCTCCATCCCTGGAAGAGTGGGATTTCTCCCAGCATCTGGGTCTTTGCCTTGTTTTGGGTTCACTCCCCCAAATCTGACCTGCAGAGCAGCGCTGTGGGAGAGGAGGGAGAGGGAAGCAGCAGAAAAGGGGGACTGGAGTGGCTCCTGGGAGCTGTGGGGGTGTGGAATCGCTCTGGCATCCGTCCTCCTGCCGATCCAGCCCTTCCTGGGCACCCCAGGAGCACAGGGAGGAGTAAACTGGGCTGCTCAGCTCACTGGGAGCCCGTTCCTCTGCTGCTCCTGCTCTTCCCATCTTGCTCCGAAGCAGCAGAAAAGGAGGAGGGGATGGCACCTGGAATCAAGCACAAGCAGGATGGACAATCCCTGGGAAAATCACTCTCCAGTGGTGCTTCAGGGGGGAAAAGATGGAGCCAAAGGCTGCTGGGAGCTGCCCTCGGTGTCACCCTGTGCCTGATGTTGGTGGCTCTGGGGGACAGGCAGCGAGCAGAGTGACGGGGCCAGAGCTGTGGGTGAGCACCCATCACCCTGAGCTCCTGGGATGTCTGATCTCAGCTCCCAGTGGATGCAGAGATGAGCTAAGGCTCAGCTCCCTTGGGAATGTGGCTCCAAGGAGCATTAATTAAGCTGGATTTACTCAGCTCAAACCAAAACCTGTCCTGGGTGACTGCAGAGACTCTCACACAATCAGACTCCAGTAAGAGAGAATCGTTACCAGGCTCTAACACTGGTTTACACCTAAATCACCCTCCTGGACCTCCCAAAGCTCCTCCAGCCAGGCTCTGGGAGCTCCTCTGCTCCCACCCAGCCCAGACTTTGTGTTCTCACTCCTGCCTGAAGGAAGGGCTCTGCCTTGGAGGAGTTAAACCTCACCTGGGAGCCAGGAAGGAGCAGCCTTGATGGATGTGGGACCCGTGCTGGGATTTGTGCACATTTGGGTGCCAATATCCCAGAATCCCAGACTGGTTTGGGTTGGGAGGGACCTTAAATTCATCTCATCCCACCCCAGCCATGGGGCAGGGACACCTTCCACTGTCCCAGGCTGCTCCAAGCCCCAGTGTCCAACCTGGCCTTGGGCACTGCCAGGGATCCAGGGGCAGCCCCAGCTTCTCTGGGCACCCTGTGCCAGGGCCTCAGTTTCTTCCTGGTATTTAATTTAATTAATTCTCTTCCACCAGCTCAATGCCCAAAGCTTCACTCTGAAGAGGCAATTCTGCATTTTCTCCATGTTCTCCAGGTGCAGGCAGGATTTTTTGGGAAGGCTGGGGCTGCACCCAGGGGTTGATGAGTTTTTGAGGGACAGCACCTCAAACTCAGAGCCTGCCTGAGAAAAACGCAGCCAGGGCTGGCAGATGAAAAGGGAGCTGCTCCCAATCCCTGGATCTCTTCCAGCAGAGCTGCTGCACATCCAGGCACACATCAGCCCAACCTGTTAATTCAGCTTTAGTTACACAGTAATTACACGTTTATTAAAAAATAAAGGATTTTTTAAAAATTACTGATATTCACTGAGTGCCCAGGAGACAGGGATTGATTTCCTGCTCGTCAGCCAATCTTTAATTACTATTATTATTATTATTATTCATCATTGGATTGAGTTTCACAAACAAAAAGCGAGGAAACCCAAAGGGATGAACCTGTAACTTGATTTATGTGGAAGAGCTTTATTAGCTCCAAGCCTGGAACATTCCAGGAGAGTTTTAGCCACATCCTCAAAACAAAAAAGGGTTTAAAAAAGTCTGTGTCCCACAGACTCCCAGAAAAGCAGGATCTTCTGCTTCCAGCAGTGGTCACTTGGGAGTGCAGGAAAACCCACGAGGTTAAAGAATTTCGAGTCTTTCTGAGCGATTCTCGCTTTCCAAGTGCTCCCATTTCGGTGTTTGTTACCCCATCCCCTCCCGAACCCTGTCGGGGCGCCCCAGGGAAATGCCACACTCGGTGGCCCTGTCACTCCTTGTGCACGTCACTGCCTCATCAGGCCTCATTAGTTAATTAGAGGACAGAGCAGCAGTGGAAGAAGCCACAGAAGGTGGGAAAATGTTCAGCGAGCTCAGGCAGCAGCGGCAGAGGTGCTGCCCTGGGTGACAGCCACGCCTGGGGCAGCTTGTCCCTGTCGCTGGGGATGAGCAGCGGCCAGAGCTGGCTGCTGGGGACATTCCAGAACAGCTCCAGTGGGAAAAGCCGCTTAGGAGAGCACCTCACTGCAGTGGGACAATGAGGCTGGATTAATTAAACGAAAAAAAATTATAGAGAGTGTTATAAACGAATCAGCCAATTTTATGATAAAAGGAATTTATTAAAATACCAAAATATAAAATATAATAAAGTCACGAGCAAAAGCAGCACCGAGCCCGGGGTCGGTACTGGGTGAAATCGGGTTCACNTTCTTTTAAATGCAGATTTTCTGGCGGCTACATGTCCATGGTCCTTGTGTCCCTCTTTGCTTTAGTAAAAATGCTGTGATCTTTATTTTTAGCACGAATTATTTTGCACCATATATTACAGAGAGTATCTCTGGGCAAGGAGAGAAAAGAGAAAATTCACATTTTGGCTTCCAGCGGGAGGAAGGGAACATCCCCAGAGTGCCCCTGTGCCACATCCCGCCTGCCCAGGGCGGCATTCCCGGGTGATTCCCAGCAGGACATCCCCTTTCCAGCCCTTTCCAGCCTCGGCTGATGCTTCCCGAGGTGCCCGTGAGCCCTGCGGGGTGGGCGGTGACCGCTCTGCTCCCGTTTTGCCCGGGATCTCTTCCATTCACTTATTTGCCAAAAATCAGCATTTCCAAACCTCTGCAGGAAAGCACAACCAGAGAGGGAAGCCCCAGCTCTTGGTCCCACCAGCAGCGGAGGAGGACACAAGGAAATCTGAATTTTCCTCTCCTCAAAACAGCTGGAAAAGGGGAAGATTCTGCCGTGAAATTTCCGTGGGTGCTCTCCTCCTGCAGCCCCCACAGGGCAGCAAAGGCAGGAGCGACTCCTCCGTGGCAAAATGCACTCAGGCCTTCCCAGAATTTGCTTTTCCACGTTGATTTTTAAAACCCCTCTGCCGGTTATTTACTGCTGAGCTCTGAATTTCAGGGAGTTTATTGTACCTGACTCGTTTTCTGGCCTGCCTTGCCTTTTATCTTGCCTCGCTATTAATTTAACCCAGCGAATCTCTGTGTTTGTCAGCTCTGACTCCTGGGGTACCACAGGACTTCGTTTGGGAATTGATTTGTGCTTCCTGATGCTCCAATAAAGCCATTTGGAATAAACACAGCTCTTCATTTCCCTGGCAGTACGTGGGGAACAGGCAGAGGCCGAGCACATAAATAGACATTTATTTCACGAGTGGAGCAAGGGGAGGACAATGGGGACGGGGTTGCCTCTGAACGAGGTGAAGATTGCACAAATGAACCTGGTTTTATCCAGCAGGACCTGCTGGATGCTATATCCCGATTTTTTGGTGCCCAGGGAAGGAGTTCTGGGCTCTCCTGAGCTCCCCCAGCGCTTGTCCCGGTGTTTCCCAGCCCTGGGAGAGTGGGGGGTTGATCAGGAAATCAGGGAAAACCAAGCAAAACTGGGAATGGGGTTGGTCCCTCACCTTTGGGAGGTCACACAGATTTCCTGCTGCTTCCCCCCACTCCATGAACCCCAGTTTTCCACGCCCATTCTCTCCATTCCCTTCTCACACCCGATTTCTTACCAGTAAGGAGCCCCCAGTGTGGCAGGACGGGACAGGAGGGGTTAATTTGAATTCCTTTTTATTTGCCAGCAACTTTTCCTCTGCGTTATCCTGCAGGGTGCCGAGGCTGCAGCACGGAGAGCTCCTCATTCCCACCCTGCCCACGTTTTCCAGGGATTTGGGCAGCAGGGTGAGGTTTGGCCAGGTTGGAAGGGACCTTGACCATCTTTAACTTCCAACCCCCTTCAAATGAGACACAGAAATTTTATCACGAAGCCAAAGAGAAGCCGAACAGAGAAAGGAGCTCAAGTGGCTGCTTTACCAAAATGCCTCATTTTCCTCTGAAATTAATTAGCTGAACCCTGACAAAACCTGTTATTAAAAGAGCACCCTTGTCTTTTTAATCAGCTGAGCTGTTTACAAAGCGCTGCCAGAGGCTGGAAATCAAACCCTCCCCTCTGGCTCTTTTGTTCCTCTCTATCTGGGGGAAATTCATTAAAAATTTACTGGCACCCCAGAGCCAAAGGCAGCAGGCTCAGAAAGTTCAAATTAAAAAAAGCTGTAATGAACAAGCACTGCCAAATGGGCAAAGAAAAGGAAAAACAGGACAGCAAACAACAACTCGGGCAGTTGGCTGCCGAGCGGGGGCTGCAATTAGGAGCTGAGTGATTCACACCCAGCACTCGCCCACCTCTGCTCTTCACAGGATGATTCAGGGATTGCATCACTCCAGTTCCCTGGGACTTTCCTTCTGGCGCTGGAAAGAAGGGATGAAGGCAGTTGGGTCGCTCTAAACCTGCAAACGCGACTGGAATTGTAAAAGTGAAGTTGTTTTGCTCCTTGCACAGTCCCAGGACAGGTCAAAGTCTGCCTGGAGTTCTCTATGGAGTAGGCAGCGGGGCCAGGTGAGGGAGCTGAGAGCCTGATCCTGGGAATGGAGAGGGCAGAGGGATGGGGAGAGCATCCTTTGGTCCTGGGTGAGGAGGCAGCAGGGGATCAGAGGGATGGAGCAGCTCTGCTGGGAGGAAAGGCTGGGAGAGCTGGGATTGTTCACCTGGAGAGGAGAAGCTTTGGGGTGACCTCATTGTGGCCTTCCAGGGCCTGAAGGAGCTGCAGGAAAGATGGAGAGGGACAATTGACAAGGGATGGAGGGACAGGACACAGGGAATGGCTTCAAACTGTCAGAGAGTAGGGTTAGGTGGGATGTGGGGAAGAAATTCCTTCTCTGTGAGGGTGGGGAGGGGCTGGGATGGAATTCCCAGAGCTGTGGCTGCCACTGGATCCCTGGAAGTGTCCAAGGCCAGGTTGGATGGGGCTTGGAGCAGCCTGGGACGGTGGAAGGTGTCCCTGCCATGGCAGGGGTGGCACTGGATGGGATTTAAGGTCCCTCCCAACCCACCCCACTCTGGGACGCTCTGGTGCTTTGGTTTCTGTTATCAGCAGCCCTGGAGCACCTGTGGGTTGGGATCTGTGACACCACAGGGCTCCACACCTGCCAGGGAACAGCCTCCTCCCTCTTTCCAGGGCATTTTTCACAGCTGCCACGCTGTGGGGACCCTTCCCTGTGTCACCCCCCTGTGGGGACCATGGCAGGAGTGGCACTGCAGCATTGGGCAGCACCGATACTCATCTCTGTTACACAAACTGCTCCTGCTGCTGGAGTCACTCCAGATGATTCCCATCAATTCAGTGCCGTAAATGACTCAATCCAATGTTCTCCAGACCTGTGGTTAACAGGGAAACTC
>VZTH01017791.1:26476-48871 GCA_013397815.1 Aleadryas rufinucha | reverse complement strand
TTGGCAATGGCCATATGAGACTCTTAAAACACATTTTGTTCTTAAAATCCCTAAAGCTGGTTCCCAAACAAGGTTAAGGTCAGGTACATACTGATTACTCATGTAGTTTGCATCCTGGAATACTCGCTGGAAAACAGAAAATATTTATTCTGATACAGTGTAAATGTGTAAGGACATAAAAAACCGACAGAGAGTAGGCTTAGTTCCCCATGAAAATCAGATCAGAGCTCAAACGGAGATGCCAGGTCTTGTCCACTACACAAAGCCGTTTGCATTCCAGTTGTTGGCCGAACAAATACAGCAGAAAAATATTTTCATTAAAAAAGCCTGAAGATTATTTAAGGTGAGTAGAATCTTAAAATAGCATTTCAGTTCCGCTTTCCCAAGGTATCATCGTGGAAGATCTAAGGCAGGGTGTTCCTGGAATCTTCAGCACATCTCTGGTGCTTTCACATTTCCTCTTGTACAGCTCGCTTGTAAGCCTTGTAAATGTTTAATGGAAGATCAATCCCCCCTTGCTTCCAGCGTGACAGGAATCCTGTTAGGGATCACAGCCACTCCAGCGCTCCCAAACGGCTCTGCTGCTGAGAGCAGAGCTCTGGGAGGGCTCTACCCCTCACCTGGGGATTGCTGCTGCTTACCCACGCTCGACTTTTGCTCTCTCCTGGCAGCACATTCCAGTTATTCCAATGTCTCCGCTGGAAGAGCTGCTCGTCCCACCACGTCCGGCTGCCGGGGCAGCAGCCACCCCTGGGTTCCAGGCACAGCCGAATTCCTCACTGCAAAATGCTGCAAATGCTGTGTGCAAAGGACCCATGGAAAGCCTGGAAATGCTGTTTCCTGATAAACAATCCCCCACTTTGAAAGAGACGTTTTCCCTTCTGTTTTCCTTCCCGCTGAGGACGTCGGCTTCTAAAGAGTCACCCGTTCTCAGCGCGCTCACCCGAAATAATCCTTTATAAGGATTAATCCTTATAGGGTTTATAATAAGGCTTTATTTTCAGGAGTTGTGTGATTGCTATGAGCTGCCAGGGAGCACTTTAGTCTGCAGCAGTGATGTAAACAAAATTAGCACTTTACGTGGTCATGCTTCGAGCAATTACTGAACAATGCACGGGAAGACGCGACAACAGAACCCAAGCAAGGGCCGAAGGAGAAAAACACTTCACACAAATTAAATTTTGTGCTGGGAGGTTTCCCTCAAATCCCACAGGGGTAACTGCTTTACAAGGGCAAGGCCAGGTAGGAACGATGCCATGGGGACCTGCTGGCACAAACAGGATTGGCTGCTCCTCCTCCTGTAACTTCGAACACAAAGAATCCCATGGTTTCGAGGACAAGTAGCAATTTCTTTATGAGCACTGCTATTTGTATGAATACACATCATTCCTCCCCCTCCTCTTCTTGGGTGATGCCTTGAGCACTTCAGGCATCAGGCTGTGAGATGAAATGATAACTCAGAATCTTAATAATAACTGCACCGATTCACATAAGCCTAGAATCTTAACAGTAATAAAAAGTTACACTTATCTGTGCTTTTTCTTATTTTTAATCCCATGAGGATAAAAATTTACATCACATTACTTTCAATTGCCCAACTTTCTCTGTAATTAAAATGACATCTCCTTGGTGTCTCTGAGTCAAAATGTGTCAGCTTTAGGAAAATATCAGTCTAAATAAAATTACAGTTGATTAAAAAATAATCTTGAAATAATTTTAATAGAACTGAAACAAAACGTTTTATCTAAGCATGGTAAATCTACTGAAATGCTGAAACAGGCAGCTTCTACTGCATATTTGACGTTTTCAGTGAAAATAACGTTCTTGACTGCAGATCTAGACTACAGCTCCACTCTGGCACTTTGCAATAATTCTCCTTGCATACTGTACCATCCACTACACCCCTGATCCCTTACAAAACATAGCAATTATAATTAGCACTTCATAATTTCTTTTATTTCATATCCTTGTATCAACTTGCAGCAAACCTGCCTTGCACAAAATGTAATTAAACCCGAATCTTTTGCTGACAATTCCTTATTTTCCTCGGTGATAATGTTTCCCTACTTTTACAGGAACTATTGACTTGGGATAGTACAATAACTGCGAATATTATTAATTTGTGTGTTGGGACTCACCGACAGACCAAGACTTTCCCATGCTAAAGTATGTGTAGGCTGCCCACAAAACCAGCCTGGAGAAAAGGGGGATCGGGGGGACCTTGTGGCTCTGCACAACTCCCTGACAGGAGGGGGCAGCTGGGGCGGGTCAGGCTCTGCTCCCAGGGAACAGGAGGAGAGGGAACGGCCTCAGGCTGGGCCAGGGAAGGTTTAGGTTGAATATGAGGTAAAACTTCTTCACAGGAAGGGTTGTCAAGCTTTGAAATGGGCTGCCCAGGGACGGGGTGCAGTGCCCACCCCTGGAAGTGATGTGGTACTTCAGGATATGGTTTTGTGATGACCATGGTAGTGGTGGTGGGTTGATGGTTGAACTTGATCCTAGAAGCCTTTTCCAACATTAGCAATGTTGGGATTTTATGAAAAAGCTGTCAGTGCTGGCAGGTGCTTGCAGTGGGAGGAGGAAATAGGAGAGGGTGGGTGGATGTCAGCACAGAGGGAGCTGTGGCAGGTCAGTCAGCACCAGTGCCCTTCTCAGATTTACAGCTCTGCACTGGCAGAAACGTGGCACTGGGACACAGCTCTCATTCAGCCTTCTTTGCCCCAGATAAAGCTTGTTTTTCCTAAGTGAGCAATTGTTCACCTCCTGTTCCTGCATAACGTTTCACATGTTATTGGAAGTCTTGCGTTCGCCAATCAAATCCAACCCTGCAACCTTTACCACTAAGGAATTTCTTATACCTTTTCTGTCTGCTTGTTATTTTGCAAAGGATTTAAACAGTTATTTCATTTTATTTTGTTTTATATAATTTTATTTTTAATTTGTTTCTCTCTCTTTGGGGGCTGTGATTGGGATCTTAGCAGCCCTCTGGAAAGTGACGTAGCTATTTTGTTGTCACACATAAAACCTCCTTGTTTTAGGTTAGAATTTTGAGAGATTGCAGTGGATTTCCAAAAATAATTAGGTGGACTTTTTGGAAATGTGTTGTATTTTGCCATATTTCTACTTCCTTAATTATTTATTTTCATAAAATCATATAATGGAAAAGACCTCCAAGATCACAGAATCCAACCTTTGACCTAATCTCATCATACCCAGTAAACCACATCTCTTAGCACCTTACCCAATCATTTTTTCAACACTTCCAGGGCTGGTGACTCCATCACTGCCCTGGGCAGTCTTTTCCAAAGCCTTTCTTTTAGTAAAAATATTTTTCCTCATAACCTGGACCTCCCCTGACACAACCTGAGGCCATTTCCCCATGTGCTATTACCAATTGCCTGGGAAAAAAGGCTGACCCCCACATGTTGGGGTATTTTCTCGTTTTTTAGCATGGTACCTCACCTTTTATCACATGCCATATTCTCAATTTTCAGCCGCTTCTCTGCTTTCTCTAAACCTTCCAAAGCACTTGCCAGGTCCCTCAGCTTAATATTGTCTGGGTATTTCATGAATATTCTTTCTATCATTCAACTCAATAACAAGAATTTTTAAAAATAGCAGGTTCAGGATAATCTCTGTAGGATCCTTTCCAACTTGATAATGCACCAGGAGCAACAAACCCTTTGCAGATCTGGGTCTGCCACGTTCAGCCAAATGACTGTAATCACTCTTTCTGTGCTGAGATACACAAACCTTCACCATTTATTGGGGCTGCAGATGGATACTAACTTATGGAATTCCAGCATGAGGAACTCCAAGCTGATCCATGGCACAGAGGTTTTCCACTTCCTGATGATTCCTGGGGCTACAGAGTTTCTGTGGCAAAGGAGAAGATTGTAGAAGACTGCAGTCAGGTCTTCAATTATTCCACGCAACATTTTTCTCTCTTCATGTGAGTTGTAAAATTATAATTTGTGTGTGCATAATGCTACGAAAATTCCACTAGAAAACCGAAATTTGCACGGTTAATATTTTATATTTTTATGTTATTTTCACATAAGCCAAGGTGTACTAAACTATTAACCAGAGAATAGATTAAAAATTACGGTGCAAGTGAAAAGTATTTGATTTATAACAACTTTAAATATTTTCACCTTTTAACTTTTCTTTGGGTTGGTAAATTAATTTTAATGTGGCACGGACGTAAGATGTGGAGGATATTTTTTCCTGTAATTTCCTTCAATTTCAGAAATTTCATTACTTATCACAAGATGCAGCAATACCACACAGAACAAGAGTTACAACAAAATCAACCGTTTCAATAACAAAAAAAAGGCTTGGATTGCTGCAACTCTTTTTANGCGGGAGAGGAGGAATTACCACCACTCTGAGGTGATCCTGTGGCAAGGGGAGTTAAAGCTCGACCACACACAGGTTTAGGAGGAGCAGAAAGCAGAGTCATGAAGAGGGTGGTTCTGTTCCGTGTGTCTGGGCAGTTGTTTGAAGCTTATGGCACAGTGTTTGGGCCCCTGCCAGGATATCAAAAGGAGAGGTGTTCCTCAAATCCGAGATATCAAAATTGAGATATTCTTTAAATCAAAGAATCACAGAATCAATCACCAGGTTGGAAGAGACCTTCAAGATCATCGAGTCCAACCCAATATCTACCTCTGCCTCTTCCTGCCTGACAGAGGTGGTGTGGGGGGATTGGGGGGTTGTGGCTTTGTGGCTTTGTTTGTTTGTGAACTACTTCTTACAAGGAAAGTCTAGCAAGGAGCCTCGAGTCAGGGAGATTTCTGTTTCTGTGCTGTTGGGATACTCACTCACTTTCTGCTCTGTCTTTGACCTGGTTTCACCCGGCCCTGGGCTCAAGGGGGAGGGAAGTTGCTCTACACGTGTGGCACAGCAGCTCCCTGAGCTGGTGTGAAGCACATCAGGAGCCAGCACAGCTGCACCACCCTTGGTCCAGCTCAGAGAACAGGGATGGATCTGCACACGTTGGTGGCTCTGGGTGTCTCATTCATGCAACTCAACCCACCAGCAGCACAAACTGAGCATTTATCTTGGTGAAAGGAAACTTTCAGCCATCCCACTGTCTCTTTTTCCCACTGCTTGCATGCTGTGAGATGGGAAGAGCAAACCCTGGTGTTGTGCACTTTCTGCCTCGTTTTCAGTGAGGCTATTTATGAGTATGCTGATCAGCTTGCTCCTGCAATATGTTGATGTATACCTTTCCCCCTGGAACTGAAGCTGGGGGTCCCTTCACACTGGTCACTGCCAAATATCAGATGGCAAAAATGCCTGTTTTGTTGCACCTTGAACTGCATTCAAGCTCCAAGGGCAAGATTTTGTAGCTGCTCACAGGACCCTATGTCAACAGATTTGTCTTGTGCACTGCCATTGTCCATGAGTATGATGTAAATGACCTTATTTCTTCTCACACCTTTCATTTAATGGAACATATTCTTATTATCTATAAAATACTGGTCTATATTTAACACTTAATCTCGATTTAGGGAAAGCAAGGCACACCACAGAGGTGCATTGGTGTTTTTTTCCTGGCAGCATTGCAGAGCTGGCGTGTGCTACAACCAAACAAAAATCATCTTGGCCAAGGCGTTAAGAGCAAATGTTAACTTTGTTCTGGCCAAAACTGAATCCCTGGTAATTGCTCAGCATTGTTCCTCACACAAAGAAGCTGGAGAAAAACACCATCACGTCTGTTGGGCATATGGATTGGGAAGCCAGTTAATCTTGGCTTAATTTCCAGATCTGTGTAGCCATGCTTCATTCTGCTTCTTCCTAAGCAAGCTTCCTAGGAAAATCCTGCAATGTTCGTGTGGGCCCTCATTTTCCTGAGCCTGGGGCAGAACAGCAGCCAGGACAACGTGGTTGCTATACTGTGGCTAACAATCTGAAATTATTGGCTAATCAATCTCAAACTGAAACATACCTAGAAGATAAGTAATAATCTTTATGCTAATTTAAAATTAAATTATTGTGCCTCTTCTTTATTTCAGCTGGCCTGCTTAGGAGTTTAGGCTGCTCCCAAATATGTTAACACTCATGTTCCATGAAAAAAGATGGAAGAGAAAGGCAGAGTGACCCTGCCCATAGCTAAATGTTTGGGAAGATATGTTATTTATTGCTCCTCTTGGCTGTAAAATATGTCCCTGGTCTGCAGTTCTTGTCCCAACTTCTGCTGGGTGCATTAAGTCTCAGTCCCTCCTGCTCTGTGTCAGGACTTGTGGTATTATAATTAAAATCTACAGCATAGATGATAATTATTAATTATCATCTTTAATTATGAATGCTATTTTATCTCCCTCTGGTGTTTATATCCCATTTGAAATTTTCCAAAATCACTTTTATTTTTCTCTCTAAGACCTCTTCTACAAAAGTGCTGGGAGTGATAATGAGGTGAATTCAGAGGCACAGAAATTTTATAGTCATGCATTTTCAATACATATATTTTATAATAGTAAATAGAGCTTCATTCTATGTACAGCTTCTTAAAAAAGCTCATATTTGGACTCTGGAGAGGGGTTAAATATCTTTTTCAGAATTTTTAGTGTAGTCTGAGCTTCAGGATAGGTCTAGTTGCATACAAAGTGTGTAACTCTCCCATGGATGCATTACAAGGTACATCACCAGCTGGCCTACCCAGTTTTATCCGATTCCCAGAGAGCTGAAGGTTTTGTTTCCAAGTTCGCTTCCCCACCTTGTGCAATTTCCACACCCCTATGGCTCAGGAAGGACTGGAGGAGGGACCAGAGGGCCTGGACAGGTTGGAGAGCCGGGCCTACGTGAACCTCATGGGTTCAACAAAGTAAAGTGCGAGGTCCTGCTCCTGGGTGGGGGCAATCCCAGGTTCACCGGCAGGCTGGGCAGAGAAGGGACTGAGGGCAGCCCTGGCAGAAGGACTTGGAGGTGCTGGGTGAGGAAAAGCTCCCCATGAGCCGGCCCTGAGTGCTGCCAGCCCAGAAACCAGCGGAGCCCAGGGCTCATCCAAAGCCCTGTGACCACCAAGGCGAGCAAGGGGATTCTCCCTCTCTACTCCGCTCTCGTGAGATGCCACCGGGAGCTCTGTGTCCAGTCCTCAAGTCCTCAGCATAGACAGGACATGGAAANGGTGGCACTGGGTGGGCTTTAAGGTCTCTTCCAACACAAACCAGTCTGGGATTCTATAAAGTAAGGTGAATACAGGCTTTATTCTTTCACAGAACACATTTAACACCTGACTGTTTCTGTTGCAGAAGTTAATAACTGAAGTCCCATCCAATGCTTTGATTTAGTTAAGAGCATTAGGAAGCTCTGTGTTTATAATCTGGAATTATATTGACAATTTTCTCGCCCTGATTCTCTGTTTAGCTCACCGGTGCAATTCCACTGCTTCTTTAGAGATATTTGCTATTTAGTCCACTGGAAAAAAGAAGAAGAACAGGACCATTTTTAATAAACCAACACTCCAAATTTAGTTTGGAATTAATGCAAACAGTTTTCCTAAAAGAGAAGCATCTTTTGCTGTGGTAGAAACATTTTTATATGCTGAATGAGAATTCTTGGCTTTATTTATTTTGTGTGCATGTAGAGATCTGAGCATTTCGTGCTACCAGTGAAACAACACTTACAGAGGAGGAGAACATTTAGATGCAAAGAAGATCAGCTGCACATTCCCCCAAGAGCTAAGCCATAAACAAACAAATAAAACACCAAAGTATTTTCAGGAAATATTTTGGTTTGTGTTCTACTGTTTTCAACAATTTGAATTGCTACAGACAACAACGGTGCAGTTGTTATATTTCACAATATCAAGGCAGCATTTATGCATGTGTTTGTGAGATTTACACTTGTGTGAAGCCAGACTCATCCCAGAGTGTTGGTAGAAACAACTGCCTTTATAAATTCAAGTGCAGGTTAAGTAACTGTCATCCATCAGTGCTGTAAATAGCACTGCTGGCATCAAACTGGAGACAAAAAGCCTCCACTTTGGAAGGATAAACTTCTAAACTGAATAGAAAATGAGCCAAATAATCTACAGTGTAGAAGGTTAAGTGTATACAACATTCTTCCTGGAAAAGGAACAGTTCTGGGCTTTATGTGCAGCTTCGTAAATAAGGCTTTGGATCAGTATTTCTTTGAGAATCTATTTGAGACTATCTATTTTGTCTGAAGCCAACAGTTTAGGTACCTTTTCCCTCTTTCAGGCAGTCAGGGGTAACATCGGCTTTTGTTTTGATTAGATGGCAATTTGGTCTCTGGGGCACCAAGCACGAGCCAATCCTGAGCATCAGTAACACCCCAGAAACAAGCGAGCAAGCAGCTTCCAAAGGCTTTAGGAACTCATATTCCCTGCCACACTGCCCAGGTCATAAAGTTTCTTGTTTGGCTCTGGGTACGGGGTAGAAGGAGGTCATGGCTGCTCACAGCTCTGCCAGAATTCTTAGCCTGACTGTGCCTCATTTTTCAAATGAGGACCAAGGTGAGTAAGAACACTCCCTTTGAATTTTAAATCGTTGTCCTAGGCTACAGTGTAAGACGTGCCCAAAAGCATTTATTCTTTTACNGCACAATCGTCTGTCACGCTGTGGGTTTGTGTGTAAGCCTCTCCATTGCCCAGCACTACAGCTCAATTTGTAGTTCAGAAACAGAAATTGTGAAAATGGTAATAAAAGGCATTTCAAAGACTTTGAGACTATGAGTTGTAGCACATAATGATGAAGAATTTTAGCAGTTTGTGTTTCCCCTGTGATTCATCTGGGAGAATCCATCAACACTGAATCTATGAATCCTTTGCTCTGTTTTATTTTCTCCAACAGATCTTTATGCTGATTCATTCTTCATAAACTGCATTTTCATGTGTTGATTTATGCACTAAAACACTTCCACAGATTCAAATTTCTTCCTTATCTCTACAAGAAACACGGTTCAGTTCTTTTTCTTTTTAGTCAGGACAAAAAGAGAAAGAAGAAGAACATGATTTTCAGGTTGATTTTGAAACAGGATAAGGTACAGCCAAATCCCTAAGGTCCAGCCCCAATGACAGCTCCAGAGAATTTTGAGTTTCATTTTCCTAGGATCCAGAACCATTAGGTTCTTTTCCTGTACAATTAACTACAGGGGCAGGACCATAATATCAATTGGCTCTTAAGGTTAGGCAAAAAGACTATAAACAGACCTTTTTGCTTCTCTTTCTCATAACTCTTTCTCCTTATTGTGTCAAAAAACTCTTTTCCAGGGCAGTCTTCTCCATTTTAAAGCTTAACTACTGTTTCAGCCATAGGTAAGATACCTTCTTCTCTGAAAGTGAAACAGTCTTTTACCCCATTTACAAAGTATGAATCCATACCTTTTCCTCACCTTGAATTTCAGGCAACTTTGGCTTTTGCAACAGTCACAAATAAAATGAAAAAAAAAAAAAAGCAAGATTCTCCCAGTCAGAGGAATTTTTTGGATTTCATTTGTCTTCTGCCAGTCTAAACAAATGCACCATTTTATCAAACCTGTTACCTGTTTAGATAATAAATGATTCCTAGGGGTGGGTGTGAACTGGGAAAAAAGGATGCTTTGAGCTTGCCAAACTCTCTACTAGACTGTAGAAGGGTTGGATTAGTGTGAGCAGTGCATGTTCAAGGTGTTGGAAACTCTCTTGATACTGTCAAGGAGAGAAGGAACAGCCTTCCAGTCCCTCTAGGACATATAACAAACCATGAAATCAATACTTTTTGCAGGGAAGAATAAATATATAAACCAGTGAGAATGGATTATTGCAATCATTTGGATGGACTTGTGACTCCAAATACGTCACCATCTCACCTGCAGGCTGTGAACCCAAGTTGTTATCATCATTTTCACAGGGTCCCAGACTGGCTGGGGTTGGAAGGAGCCTCTGGAGATCATCCAGACCAAGCCCTGCTAAAGCAGGGTCACCAGAGCAGTCAGGATCCCAGCCAGGCAGGTTTGGAATGTCTCCAGAGAAGGAGAACCCACAGCCCCTCTGGGCAGCCTGTCCAGCACTCTGCCACCCTCAAAGAAAAGAGGTTTTTCCTCATATTCGGGTGGAAATTCTGTGTTTCAGTTTGTTGCCCCGTGTCCTGTCTCTGGGCACCACTGCAGGGTCTGGCTCCATCCTCTTGACAGTCACCTCTAAGATGTTTGCATGCACCTACAAGGACCTACAGGCCAGAACATCTAAGAAATCAAACCCCAGAAACATAAAAGAGATGCAAAATCTGTTTCCTCCTTACTCAGCCTGTGCGAAACACTTCCCAAACACCCCACTCATTTTCCATTTCAGAGGTAGTGGAGGCAAGGGTTGGTTTTATTGGGAATTCTCCCTTTCCCCTCTGCTCCCTGACACTTTCATATGCAGAGCTAACAAATCATTTGCTTGGGATTTAATCCTTGTCTGACAAGCCTGTGCAAACTGGTGAGATCTTACAAAATAATTCACCAGTTCCTCACTCTGAGATGGTTCATACAAACACATTTCAGTTCTGAAGCATTTGTACTCGGCCTGTACTTGCTGTTTAAACCTTGTTTCATTTGCAACATGCTCCTGGTAAGTGCATTTCTACTTTATTCTGTGCTGCTTGGAGACTGAGCTGCCTCTGAGGCAGGAGGTAAATCAGATTTAGTCATTAGGAGCTGCTGGTTTTGTGCAAATACCTTTGTATGGATGTTGGTCCTGCTAAATAACGTGGATGGTGAGCTCCTGAATGAATGCTCACAGAAGTGTTGGGGAGTTAATCACGAACTGTGGGTAAAAGCCAAACAAAGCCACAGGACAAGACACAGAAATAATTCCCTCTTGGGTTTCATCAGAGCAGGAATTGTTCAGTACATATGTTACAGAGGCTAAATATCAATCAGACATGCACAAAAGGAAAGCCACATTCCTTCCTCTTGTGTCCCTTTGGTGTTCATGACAGGTGAGAAGTTTGAAATCATTGATGTCACAGCAGCTGACACAGTAATCCGATTATCAGCAGTCATAAAAAAGAAATATATCTGAGTACATTCTAGGTATAGTGTACTTTTTATTAAAATTCATTAATACATTTCCACATATTTCATATGCATAATGCAAGAAGATAGTGAAGCTGATACCCATGAATTCTAGTTCTGGAAGTAGAATTTCAAATGCTGGGAAGCTGATAAGGCAAAAAAGGCATAGAAAGGAAAAAAAACATGACTAGGATGTTTCAAAGGAATAGGATATTAGGATAAAAAGAAATCCTACTGATAGGGCTTATTCACTGTAAGATAAAAAGCAATAATATGGAAAAAAATGCATGTGTTCAGTAAACCTCTCTGTTTTGACCTTGGGAAAATGTCAGACAATTACAAGCATAAAGTTAATGAAGAAATACTTTCCATTTCATCGAGGGGAAATATATTTAAAAGGAGCTTATTATATCTTGAATGTTTTTCTTTCTGATCACCACGTGTAGATAATTGAAAATGTTAAGGGGCATAGATGAGATGTGTTCTGTACTATCAGGCCCTGCTTCTTTTCCTCAGGGGAGGTTGTTCTGTTTGCTTTGCTCACTTTGCAGTGTTTTTCCCTATTATCAGGATCCTATACAAAGGTAGATATTTTCAGGAGGCTGCTCAGCCACAATATAACTAATTCCCTTTTTCACCTTGGATAGAAAAATCAACCATAACAAGTGTTTAGCAAAGGTTGTGGCAGATTGTCCATTGTTTAACTGATTTTAATAACCACTGAAAGTTCTATGACCTGTGCTGGTAAAGAGAATTTTTTCACCTGATGGTTTGTGAATAACACAGTCTTGGATAGTACCTGATTCTAAATCTGTCCACATTTGGGTGAATCCTCTCTTTAAAAGTCTTTTTTTTTTTTTTTTTCCTAGCAGATATTTTCTGTACTTCCTGTTTTGGAACTGCTAGTAGGTAGAAGCTTAATATGAAATGAAACTACTTTCATCTTATCTTGGCCTTACTCAAGCCATGGCCTCAGGCATTAGAAATCCTCAGGCTTTTAGAGAAGGTAGGAGGAGAAAACCACCATCTATTCTCTCAATGAGCTGTTCTGCCAACAGCAGAACTGGCAGCTGCATGGGAAAACATTGGATTCAGGCTCCCACTGGCATTCCAGCCCATTAAAGCAGTCATGTCCTCACCATCCAGGAGTGAAGGTGTCTCATTTAGAAGACATTAAGAGAAAGGAACACAGAGGATTTCTTTTGTATTAGAAATGATATGAAGTTCACTTTCCAAGTGTTCTCCACATTATGCCACAATACTATTCAATAACATTCATGCTTACCAGTAATAATGTTGATTTATAAAACACAATAAGTTACTTCAAATGAGGCCTAACGTTGTTAATTTTGCCTGGGCTCTGTTTTGCCTGTGGTTGACCTTAGCAGAGACTTTTGTAGTTAAGAAGAATCCATCAAACTCACAGTAAATCTCTTTATAGGCTGATTCAGTCACTGCAATGGAAGACATTATATTCCCATTTCAAATCTCCTCACACTACCATTTGAGAGCACAATGGCATTTTTAAAATTTCCTTCATCTAGATGTTTTATAGAGAGCTTTTCCTATAGCTTCCTATGCCATAGGATTTAAAATGCATTGAAATGAATACAGTGATAGAAGTGTATAATTAATGCACATATTTGGGAAAAAAGCTATGGCCTGAAACTCAGCAGAGATATTGGCAGCCCTTGTTGGCCTCTGCCCTAGGATTCCTTTCAGAACTACTTGCAATTTAAGCTTCTTTGGAGAGAAAACTTGTATTATGCTTTACTAACAGGTCTTTCCTGTCAGAGCACTAATGGTTTCCTGAGATTAAACATCCCTCTCAACATCATCAATAAGAGAAATTGTGTTGAAATGACAACTGTGTTTTAAACTGTGCCTCTTTTCATCCCACACTGACTCTGCCTGGTCACTCTCCAAGCCAGCATTCCCAGCAGAACTGCTGGCAGGAGGCAGGCTGTGGTCCACCCGGCCAGGATCAGCACTGCTGGGCTCCAGGGCTCCCGTGGCCACGGTGGCCAACCAGGCAGGGGTCGGATTTGTGGCAGCACATGCAAATCCACGGCTCTGAGAGATGGGAAGACGGAGAGGATGCTGCCCGTGGCCTCTGGCACTACTTATGATAATAACATGATTCCATTATAGGCTTCATCCTGGGAGCCAGACTGACTGATTTCCTCTCTCTTGCACAAGCCTGGCAACTCTGAGCCATCATCCTTCTCCACAACAGGCTTTGCCTGGAGCACCAAAGAGCTCCATCCAGTGAACAGCATATTGTTCAGACTGGAGTTAGACGGGCAGCACAGGGGGTACCACCTGCTATTCGCTCCTTGAGAACGCCATGGAAGCTGCTGGTCTTGGCTCTCACGCAGCAGAAGAGGAAGAGCAGGAAAGAACAAACTTCTCACAACTCCAGTGTTTGTTCTCAGTGGAAAATCAGTTTTCTTGACCAGCAGCCAGCATCGATGCCGTGCTATTCCATGGGAGGTGTTCTCCTGATGAGTGGGACTCGGTGACTTTGGAAAGCAGCGTTTTCTCTGCTCAGAGTAAGATTATTAACTCCATCAGGCCTGCTGGTCTGCCTTTGGCCATGGGCAGGAGCAGGAATTCCAAAGGGGAATGATGCACATTGGGCACAAAACAAAATGTTTGGGGCTGGAGAGTTTGTGTTAGAGAGACTACAAGACAAACAGGCAAAGAGATGGGTGACAAGAGAGGGGAAAGGCAAATAGGACTTGCACTGCTTGTAAAGTGAAATTAAGATTAAAAAGGGAAATTACATGGATAGGTATACAGACACAGTTATGTGTCATTTAAAAGGAAGCTAAGGATATGATTTTACTTAGAGTGACATTGCTAAAAAGGGAAATCAGCCCTAATTTTAGGAGCTACTACTGACCCAGAAAGCATTTGTGAAAACCTCCTTGCTCAACATGCTAGAAAAAATGCACCAACAACCACTCACCCTGAACTCCATCCCAGCTTTTACCCTGCTCCTACACTTTGCTCTCATAAATCCAGTTCCCTCTGAAGTCTGAAATATTTCCTCAACTCTGGAAGCTGCTCATCACTTCTCACTTGTCCAAATCCAGGTATCCCTGCTCCTGCAGACAGGCAGACACTTTTAGTGTCCTGCATCCCTATTTCATCCTCAGAGATGAACCTTCTTCTTGTCTCTTCCAGAGGGTTTAGGTCTTCATCTCTCTATATTCCAAAATACTTCATTTAAGAAAGACCTTAGCAAAATAGAAAAGCTGTTTTCTAAAAACTCTTAAAAGCTTCAGCTCAGTCTGTGGCAGAATTATAAAACTGTCATCTTCTTAAAAGGCTTCCATCTTCCGTATTCTACGCCCCCAGATTCCTCAGCAGTGAATTTCAAAGGATTATTACTTGCTGCACTAATAAATGTTTCCATTGATGTGTTCTGAATGGAAAAAGAATGACAACACTTATACAAAAGCATTTGCCTACATTCTCTCTAAACATACAGCAAAAAAAAATCCTGTAGCAAAAACTGTGGAAGGAACTCAAATTTGTTTAAGCCAAACAAGTTTCTCTTGGTGCCAGAATAACCCAGCCCCCGAATTCAGTAAATAAAGGATTTGTAGTAGGTCAGGGGAACCTCAGCTTGGAAATTATTCTGAATTTTTTACCAATGAGGCCATTGTTTCCAATTTAACTCTTCCAAAAAAGGATTTGCTGCTCATGGAGAAGGGCTGTAAGACATAATGCCTGAGCCCACTGTTCACTGAGAGGCACCAAGGAAGGCAATGGGCTCAGCCCAGGGTTGAGAGGAGATTCAAACAAGAGCTGTAATTACTTGCACAGAATGTATCTAATATTTAGAATTTTTTTTTTTCAGTTGCCCAGCACTCATTAAGAGCTCTAAAAACTGCAAACCCGAATTGGCAACATTCAAACTGAAAATAAAATGCACTCTCTGTGGTTAAACACCACGACAGATTGTTGAGGATTTCTGAGAAATCCTCAGAATTTGAGTCAAGATGAGCTGGTTTTCTGGGGGACAGTTTCTTCTCAGTCCCGAAGGTGGGCAGCAAGAGGCATTTGGTGAGCCTGCTCTGACTGCACTAGAAAGGGGGCGGGGATTGGGGTGCTCTTCTCCATCCTTAAATACTGACAATGAAAATCAGATCTAGGGTGGCAGCAAACTGTCTTTTATAAGAATTTTATCTTTTCTGTTAATGTTTGAGCCTCTCAGATAGCGGGCTTAGGACAAAAAGTCTCCTCAAGGTATAAAATGAATATGTTACATCACAAAACTTGGAATATTTTCTTGGTGTCAAAGCAAGTCTGTCTTGCTGGTCTGTTCAGGAACTACAGTTAGGCAATATTTTCTGATGTATTCAAGTGAAAACTATGACCAGAAAGCAGAGAATTTAAACAACAAAAAATGGAAACTTTTTGTAATTGATTTATTTTTTGGTGGTTTGTTTGTTTTTCANCCCAAAGGTGTGACTTGGGCAGCAAGAGGCATTTGGTGAGCCTGCTCTGACTGCACTAGAAAGGGGGCGGGGATTGGGGTGCTCTTCTCCATCCTTAAATACTGACAATGAAAATCAGATCTAGGGTGGCAGCAAACTGTCTTTTATAAGAATTTTATCTTTTCTGTTAATGTTTGAGCCTCTCAGATAGCGGGCTTAGGACAAAAAGTCTCCTCAAGGTATAAAATGAATATGTTACATCACAAAACTTGGAATATTTTCTTGGTGTCAAAGCAAGTCTGTCTTGCTGGTCTGTTCAGGAACTACAGTTAGGCAATATTTTCTGATGTATTCAAGTGAAAACTATGACCAGAAAGCGGAGAATTTAAACAACAAAAAATGGAAACCTTTTTGTAATTGATTTATTTTTTGGTGGTTTGTTTGTTTTTCACTCGAAAATTACATTTACAGTGCAGGGTAATTCACTGTTTTTAGTGTCTGCATTGATGTGATCAATATACACAACGAGGATTTTTTCACTATGCAGGCAAAAAATATTCGTGTGTAACTTTTTTCATTTCCCTCTACTCATATACAGTAGTTCCATAAAAGCTGCAAATAAAAGTTATTGGCTTTACAGTTTCCTAAAAGGAAAGGAAAGTTGTGAGAGAAAACTTTAAAACCTGACAACTAAGTTGGAAAATCCCCTATAAGAAGGCAATTCCCAAATACTAATTTAGGCCCGCTGGTGATGTGTAGAGTCTTTAAGAACTATGGGGATCTGTTTAACCTCGTGCCCTTGACTGGTAAATTGCATTAAATTTCAGTGAAGTTACAGAAATGTCTTCCTACTGTCATTCTTCACATTTGTTTTTGATTAAGAAATGGCATCTGCCAGAACGTGTATGAGAGGAAAGGCAGCTTAGAAGGGCTATAGGAAAATGTATTTATCTGGGTTCTACCAATAACTGTGGACTTAAAAGTATTAAAAAAATCCTAGTGTTGAGTAAGTGTTACACAGCCCTGGTCATTCAGCCTCTGGCAACGCTTTGTTTCGGACATCCCCCAAATACTCTTTTTTTGCTGCATCTTTGATTTCTGCTTCTGTGTTAATTTTGTATGTGAACGTTGCTCTCTGTTTACCTGGGACCTTCAGCAGGATCTTGCAAGCTCGCTGAGCTCTTTGCTTTTCTTCAGTCTTGTCTAAGAGGAATCCTGGTCAATGTGGCTGTACAAAAGACTCAACACAGTTGTGGCTGAGCAGAGTCCTCAGCTCGCTTGCACTTAATTCCTCGAGTCTGTAACCAAACCAATTGCTGTATCTGGGAAAAGCCACTCCAAGGCTGTCTGTCTTGTCTACATTTTGAGGACAATGAGTCTTTCTCACTAATAGCTCTATCTGGTATCTTAATTGGCAAGTAAATGAATAAAAGATGTGTTTATTGCTGTGCAATGAGCTTGTTTGTTTTCCCTGCCGTCATTGATTTATTTTGGAGAGGGGAAGGGGACAAGTCTTTGAATTCACTTATATCCCTCCTACAATTGAAAAGTCATCACTTTTTAAGAATCAGTCTTTCTGTCTGTGTATTTTCTCAAAATGGGGGTCAAAAGTACAGAAAACTGGAATGATCACAGTAAGGTCAAAGGTGGTGTGACCGTTTCTCCAAGTTATTCAATTTACCCAGTTCTGTACCTAAGTGACTTAACATCAAAAGGCAAAGAACATGGACTCTTTCTTGTTACGATTTTAAAATTTACCTTGTTCTAACAAAAATACTTGTTGCATCTGGTCTGGATTTGGGGAAATCATTGCTTTCTTTTCATTTTCTACCAAACCTGGTTGTTTTAGAGCAATATTCACATCAGAGGCCACACGAAACCAAAGGGAGCAGCAGCCAACTAAGTGGCTTTGCTTTTATTTATTTCTTTCCCAACAATTATTTTATTATGGAGTACTTTCTCCACTCCTAATAAATAACCCTCGTTGCTTGTCCTGTCTATAACACATGACAGAGCATCACTGTCAAGGCCTGTTGTAATTCCCGGCGAGTCGCCCCCAGCTACTCGGCAGAGCGGAGTCGTTTGCAAATGAAGGGCATTTGTCTGAATGACACATTTCTGAACGAGAACTGCTTTGTTTTCGCAGAGAGTTTGGCCGCTGGAAAGTAAACAATCTCGCCGTGGAAAGAAGGAATTTCCTCGGCTCCCCACTGCCGCTCGCCCCCGAATTCTTCCGCAACATAAGGCTGCTGGGACGGCGCCCGACCCTTCAACAGATCACAGAAAACCTGATCAAGAAATATGGGACACATTTCCTGCTCTCAGCTACCTTGGGAGGTAGGGTGAGTTCTTGGAAATACTGGGGACGAGCTAGAAGTGCTGGTCACAACTGTTTCTCTGTAGAGCTGATCCTCCTCCAAGCCGCTGGGACGGGCGACTCTTTCTGTGGGTTAAGGTTTCATCTGCAAGTCTTGTGACTCCTTCTTCCCTTTATTGGTGCTCTGTATACATTTTTTATGCACAAAAAAAGAGAAGAAATCCGATTGCTAAGATTGAGGGGCTCTAGCTGAGCTCCTGCTGTGCTGCTCCTGTTTTGGGGCTCTTTCTCTGCACTGAGGTCGCTAAGGAGAGTGACATTTATTTTCCGTAACAATTTACCTAATACCAGGTTACAGAAGTGTCTGGGTCCGTTGCAGTCCCTCAGAAACAGAGCCAGAAAACCAGTAACAGGTATTTCCAACACATCTTTTAATTTATGAGACTTTTAAACTCCTTTGTCCGTTGGAAAATCCCAATATTGTCACTCTGCCCTTTTTAGAATTAGTCTTCACTTAACCAGTGGGACTGCATTTTCAAAATGGGATGATGTGTGATTTTTGCCATGTGATTCCCATTAACTTAATGGAATCTGCATCTTCCAGTCCCCACAGACTATTCCAGAAAGGGTAGCCCCATGGATAATTGGGATCCAGTCACCAGATGGATTGAAGAAATCCGGTGAAGAGGCCTAATGTTCAAAGGAGAGCATAAATTGTTCCGAATGAAAGATAATTAGTACCTGTGATTACCCATCCAGGCATTACAAAATGAACTGACATTTTAGAAATGCAGCTCTATCCCACCGTGGGTGATAATATTAAAGATAATTCTGGTGATTGAGTGTCCTTCCAGCAGGACAGGCTTGTCGAAATCCTTTATTCACCTGAGGAATGGTTCTCTTTAATACATTTCATAACTGAATCCTAACCATTTGTAAAGGAAATGAGAGCCTTCCTAGTCTCTCTTGGCTGATAGCTGAGATCTGTAACAACCCAAATGGCTCACAGAGGCTTCCTTTTGAAGGAGACCATCCTAGAAACAGGAGTAATTTCTGTCTTGCTGTAGTTATTTTAAAAAATAAAGAGCTAATTTCTATCATTATTTTGGGAAGTAGTACATCTACGGCATTACCATTAGAATTTTAAGAACAATTTACGTGTGTTGACCAGCAATTCATAACAAAAATCCCTGAATTTCTTTTCATTACTTTGAATATTTTTGCATGCAAATACACACTATTTATAAATGACTGATTTCTTGAGTACAGAACACATGGCACATTTGAATAGAAAAACTAAATGCTGAAGAGAAAGAAAATGTTTCTTAAAATATAAAGCATAATAATTAAAGCTTTGGCAGCAGTGTGTATCCTACTGCAAGGATTATCCAATGGTAAAAATTATTTTTCAGCATTGCTACCTACCTGCTAATTACTGACTAAATTAAGTAGCAGTACCTCCTCAGCCATGTGACGAAATTCATTGTCGAGGTGAAATTGGATCTTTACATTCCAAGCAGCAGTGTCACACGGATCACGAAAGAGCCACGGGGCTGACACCTTTCAGGAGGTCTGGACCTGAGTAAAACCAAAACTTGATGGCATTTCCCATGAAGACATTTGCAAATTCTAGCTCAGACGTTCAATACTCTCCCCAAAGCCTCAGGATTTGCTGCGGGGAAGCTGAGGTAGGGTACCCTTTTCTCACCTCACAAAGGCTCTAAAACGCAGTAGCTGCCACAGCCCTGCCCGAATTTTCACTCAGAGGGAGACAGCGTTGGCTTCTGGGCTCTGTCACTGCTTAATGAAGTCAAAAGGAGTTTTTGTAGTAACTTGGGGTTTGATTCAGGTCTCTAGTCTCAATTTTTAGGCGTGATTTGAGGCACACCTGCTGCCTTCCATTATCACTGGATGGGTGCTGAATACTTTGGAAAATTGGTTCAATTACAATAATTACAGGGAATTAGTAATTTCTAAGAAAGCTCTGATGAGGTAGCTAATAAACCCATACTTTCCTGGATGTGTTAGTTCTCATTTGTGGGCTGGATTGAATGGGGATTCCCACAGATGCTTGTCCACACTTTATTAACATGCAATTAGATTTTTTTTTATTATTATTTTAATAATCTATTAGTACTTTCCCTTTAATTACAAGTTGTTTTATTGTGAAAGCTTGTCACTTATGCAGCTCGTTAAAAGCAGAAGACCAAACGGAGTGTGCACAGTACTTTTATTTAATGAATCCCCAATCATCTGTATTCATGGACAGAAAGGAAAACTTGGCAAATGCACGATGCTGTGATAAGATTTGTGTGCCTCTGTGACCATTTGGTTTCCATAAAAATCCCTTTTTGAGCATAAAGGGAACCCTTGCACATGGTTGTTTGTGATACATTCCCCAGCCTTTATTCACAAACACAGAAATACACCCCTCAAGGGCATTCAGAAATGAGAACCCGGGGAAAAAAAGTTCTGTATTTCTTGCTGCCACGAGATAACGTGCAGAGTGACATTTCTCACTGCTTTTGTATCTCATGGAAATTCTATCTCCTTGCGACATAAGCCCGAAGTCCGTAATGAGCAGCTCCGAGCTGCGTGACGGAGGGACCCTGTGTGACCCCGCAGACCGAGCAGTCAGCGTCACCTTCTCTCCTTTGGTTTGGCATTTACGTTTTCCTCTTTTTCCTGCACTCAGCATCGTGCGGTGATGGTCCGGCTGGCTGGAACGCCCCTTTCATGGCTTGCAGTGAGCTGCAGAGCTGGGGGGTGTTGGGAAGCCTGGGGTACCGCTGTGGGAGCAGCCTAAAACCAAATCCCTCCCGGTTAAAGACGCTCGCTTGAACGCTGCTCCTACAGAAAAGGCCACGTAGCAAAGCAGTGGAGTTGGTGATGAGGGTAATTAGCACGCCGCAATGAGATGATAGGCTCTTGTTCCAGACGTTCGGGTGAAGTCAGGCTGATTTGGGTGCTTTGCAAGTCCTCCTTGCACCTGGAAACGCGGCAGCTGCTCGGAATAAACCCATTTGCAGGGCAATGCCAAAGCTTCTTACGAAACGAGGACCCCGTTAGGCAACTGGCTACGTGGTCATCCGAAATTTTGCAGGTCGATTTATTTTTGCTGCTGTTGTCAGTCATCTTTGCTCAAGGTGTCCATTACCAGGCCATCAATCCGTTCAGCTCTCTGGGTCAGCAAGAAGCCCTTGATGCTGTTGAAGGCTCCGTGAATCGGAGGGAAAAGAGGTGGTTTTGTCTTTAAAACTGCCAGTCTTCACAAGCGTAGGCAGATCAGCCTGACCCCGGGCTCTCTCCGCTGATTACAGCCCTGCAAGGGTGATGCTTACACCTCGGCTTTGCTGTCCCTCATCAGCATTCCCCCGGAGCTGCGCGTTATCCTGCCTGCAGAGATGGGGGAAACTGTCAGGTGGTGTAAAACACCGAATCTCAATGAATTCCGAAGCATTTATTAGCACTTAATGCTAACTGCTGATACGACCTTTGCTTTCTATAACACCCTCTCACAAGGTAAAATACAAACTATTGGCAAATAAGGGAAGGAGAGGAAAGTCTCAAATGACTGATGGGGGAAAGAAACTTGAAAATTTTGCATCAGCCACACTCCCCCTCCGGGTGTGCAAATTCCCCAGCATTCAAGATTATGGAAGCTAAGGGAAAGGAAAAAAAAAGCACAAAATATATTTACTCCCTTCCCTCTCCCATCTACTTAATGAATAAAAAATTTAAATCCTTAAACAGATGGTCTGTATAGAATTAACGTGCACTGTTATTCACTTGAACCATGGAAATGATACCACATCTGGCCTGACATTAATTTATATCGTTTTTGAGCCTGTGCATTTCCATCAGCATCTGCTTAAGTTTGGGAAAATGACCTGATAAAACCCTAATGGTACCTTTGGTGATCCAGACAGGGATAGATTTTCCACTAGCTAGTAGTAGCTGGTGTATTTATTTAGGTTTAGTTATTTAGGTAGTGGCTGAGGTATTTTATTTAATCAAAAACCTTTGAGGAGTTCTCAGGCCAGAGACCTTTAGGTCCTGTAAAAGATACATTTGTGTGTATGAAGAGGGAGCTCTGAGCAGGTGTCTGTGGGTTATGCTCAGCTACAGCTGCCTTTGAGTGTTGTCCTTTTATTCCTGTTTCCTCTCTTTCTGACATGAAGTGATGGGAACTGCTTGGATCACTGCCTTTTGCCACCACCTCCCAGTCTCCAGAAGAAAATATGAAATACCAGGGCCTGTAATCCCTTCATTATTCCAAAGATGTGGGTATGGGCAAACAATCTCCCAATGACTGAGGCAGAAAATAGCACCAAGTATCTAAATCATATGAATAGGCATTGTTATGTACAACAAAATATATTTACCCCTTTTATAGGTGGTTATATTTCGTCACAGTTGTTACAGCATTATTCCAATTCCACCATGCTGATGGAAATTTGCATTTTTAATTTAAATAAGTCCTGAATATATTCTTAAGATGAACATAAAATTAATTTCTAATTACTGAATGCTGCTTACAAACTGTCATTTAGGAGTCTTACACCTAAATGGCCACAGACAGGTTGCATGTCTGGGTAAATTTCTATGTACCTATTTTATTGC
>VZTH01017791.1:792-20171 GCA_013397815.1 Aleadryas rufinucha | reverse complement strand
AATATAGGTATTATACTCGTGTGCCTGATTTTTTTTTTTTTTTTTAATTTGTATTTAAATGACCTTTGGAAGAGTTTGGAGCTCTTGCCTCTACAGTTTTATGGAGATGTCCTATTTTCTGTTGGGAGCTGAGCTAGTTTTAGCACAGTTTGTCAGTCAAAGCACCCTCTGTGCTGACTGCTGCAGGTCACTCCTAGCACTGGAGGATGCTTGGCCAAGATCAGTGCCTCAGGCAGGACACAAAGCTACAGCTGTCCTCCTGAGGAGATCTCTAGCCTTATCTTACTCATTTGAAATATCCTCTCCCAGTTCATTTCCAGCACTGAAGGGCAAATAAAACTGTAACTTGCAGCTGAATGTGCAGTAATTATGAAGCTCTTAATGCAAGATGTGATTTAGGATCCTTTCTGCTCATTGGATCTTTCCTCTGGTAACCAAGATCTTCACTAAAGACACCTGAAACCAGATGCAATTCCCACCTGCATCAGCTGTTACTCAAGTAAATATAAATTTATGTCCTTGGAAATGCCTTGACTGGGAGAAGGATCCAACCAGGGTTTGTGGCTCCACAGCACGTGTTCAGTTTGGCTGCTGGTGTGTGGAGGATATTCCCACAGTCCCATCCATCCCAGAATGGTGGCATGGCAGCTCAGCCCAGCTCAGGGCTGGACACCTGCTGGTGCCAGATGGTGCTTGGCTCTTCAGGCAGCACAGCTGAGAGGGCAGCAGAACAAACCCAGGGCTTGGTTGAGGCTGCCCATCTCATCACCCGGTCTCGGAGGAAGGACTGGACTGGGAGGTTGTGGCGAGGTGGGATTGGATTCTTCTCCTAGGCAGCTGGTGATAGACAAGGGGAAATGGCTTCAGATTGTTCCAGGGTAGGTTCAGGATGGATTTTAGCAAAACTTTCTTCACCTAAAGGGTGGTGAGGCATTGGAAGGGGCTCTACTGGGCAGTGGTGGAGTCCCCATCCTTGAAGGTGTTCAAGGAGTGAGTGGACGAGATGTGGGAGAGTTGACAGAGTGGTTTGAAGGTTGATGTTCCTGGAGGTCTTTACAACCTTAATGGTTCAATAATTCCATGATTCTTGCTGCAGACCATGGTGTCACCCATGCCTCTGATCTCACTTACCTTCACAACCTGACTGTTTATCATGCAGATGCACAGCAACCTTCAAAACCAGGCTCTTTCCACACACAAAAATTCCTTCTGTGTGAAGACAGTTGATGACTGCAACGAGTGGTAACTCAACTGGCAGAAAATAGAAATGTAGAGTAAAAACACTGCCTGAAAGAAATTTGCCCTTTCTGGTTGCTGAAATATTTTTAAGAAAATTTGTGTTACAAGGCAAAATTCAGCCCTGCCCACCCACAATTTACAGAATGAACCTCTCTGCATGTCCAAAGGCTTCTACAAACTCTACAAATGAAAGATTTCCCTCAAGCCTCCTGCTGAGGTGGATGCAAACCAAGTGTTAGTCCACCAGCAAATCTGATCTGGTTAATTGGTGGCAGGAGCCTCCAGGAAATGGTTCTCACATCAGATGCACCAGTGCTGATAAATGAAACCCTGGCTTCTTCCACCACTTTCACTGAGAGGCTGGGAACATTTGTATGACAAATTTCCACTGTCAGAACACTTAATTGAACAGAAAACCTGCTTCTGCTGAAAAGCAGGAGCACAAAAACAGCCAAGGAAGGCATTTTTATTTTTGTTCTATATGCACAGGTTTTTGAAAGACTGCTGCTTTTAAATTGAGAAAACCATCAAGTAAAGTTTTAGATCCAGGGTGTAAGGAGCACATTTGAAGATTATTCATGAAAAGATATATACTGACATCTGAGTTAGACTACTTTTCATATAGCTGCTGAAACAGATCCCTGTGTCCCAGCCTGAGGGTTGATTTGGGAGAAGTGACACCCTGAAGGACCTGGGGACCAGGGTGACCATCAGACCCTCCCTTCTTGAGCTGCTGAATGGAGGAGTGACCCCAGTGCTTGTTACACCACAGGCTCCTGAGCAGTTTTTTAAGTCCCAGTGTCACCAAAATTGTGGGAAAAAAACCAAAAACTTTCCAACATAATTTTTAGTGTTAGGGAATTAAGGCATTTATTCTGGCCAGGATGTTGTTCTGGCCAGGATGTGCAGCAGAAATCATTTCATCCACATGTTGCTTGGGTTGTGCAGAGAAAATCATTCCATCATACATGGTTCTTTACTAGATTTTTCTCATACTTACACAGACAAAACCCAGAGAAATTCGTTGGTTCAATGTTCATCGGTCCCAAATTACACAATTCTTAACATCTTCCATTTTCTCTGCTACTCCCAGTCTGTAGATGTTAAGCTGATCAGGCAGAGCCCAGGGCCCAGAGTCTTTGAAAAGGAACTTTAATTCCTTTCCCCTGGGCAAAGATGAACAACCTTCTGACCAAAGTTAGTTAAAAATTTTGAAAGTTGCATCATTTCCAACACCAGCACCTCCTGTGTCTGGCTTGCTCACCGCAGCTCTGCTCAAAGCCTTCCTCTGCACAAGGGATTTGCCAAAGGAGCCCAGGAAAAGGTCTCACAGCTTGGCACAACTCCCTTTTGACCATCATCAAAGAAATCCAAGATAAATGTATTGCAACAGGTTGAGAAATCCCTAAAATCCTGAAGTAATATTAGAAGCTTTCCCAGTGATACATAATCATTTTTTGATTGCTGACTAGTTAGCAACACCAACAAAAAAATCATGTTCAGGATCTAGTTAGTATCTGATGCTATCATTTTTTATTAATTTTGAATGGCTTTTTCGTATGCAGTATTCTAGACTCTATCACAGCAACAGAGTTGTTCATGTGTTAGGAAGAGAGAGCTGAGGGTATCAAAAATGTTTCACATAACTCATGCTCTTACCAGGAAGAACACAACTGCCCTGCTGGGAATGCACATCTGAATAAACCAACCCAACCGAAATACCATGTGGGACAGGAAAGACTTAAAACACAAATCGAAGGCCCCGACATTTGCAGTGAAATCAGAGCACTCCAGTGCACGAATGAAATCTGCCACTCCAGTTCCTGGAGTCTGGGGCTTCGAAATGAACAGGAATAATTTGCTTGGCTCTTTGACTTGTTGTTCATCACATTTCCTGAGAGGAACGGCAATCTGAAACTGCAGCAGGAGTTGGAAGAAAATAGCACAACTGCTTGCACACCAACATATTTTCTGATTGAAGTGTTCAGAGATGGCTATCTTGATGGCTGGGATACCTCTAAAATATTATTTGAGAAGAGAAATTACAGATACAATTTCTTTCCTTCAAAACCGCACAACCCCCCACAAACAAAGCCAATATTTGTTCCTTCTTTTTTCCCCCAAATCGGTATAAGCATCCCTTTTTCAGGTTAGACTACATCACTCTCACACCTCTTTTTTCTCTATTTCTATGAAAAAAAATCTGCAGATTTTCTCCTAAAAAAAGAGATAATTTTTATAAACACATGATGTATCTTCTAAACAAATGACTACATTAATTCTGTGTCTTTCCTTGTCATTTTTAGTTTCTCCTATTACCTGAGACATGATTATCCTTAAAAGTAGCATTGAGGCTGCTGCTGATGGGGGCTTTGCATTAATCATGCAGACAATACACTGTTTATTCCACATGAAAAGAGGTAACATCATCCCATGGCAACATTTTCTGACTGAAAATCAAAATGTCCGTGGGAAGAGCCCACAGCTTGTATCAATATTTAATTTATTTCAAAGTCCCTGATACATACATCCTTTCAATATGATTTTAGCACACGCAATTTAGTGCAAGTGCTAAGGCTCAGATGCTAAATCAAGAGTCTGGAGCCTCCAGGGCCTCGCTGGAACCTCACCAGGTGCCTGAGGGCTGTGTCTCATTTGCATAACATTTACATGAACATACAGCCTGTTGTGTTTGAAATATTACACGTCCAACATTGCTTCCTCGGCATGCTCATTTTGGAGGCGTTTTCCTTGGAAAATCTCCCTTCAGCTGCACGGATGGCTGTGGGCTCTCCTTATTAACAACCTATTAGGGTGGTGGGGTGTGCTCTGCTCTGGTCTAATAAAATCCTGCCCAGCTGTGGGAGCAGAACACGGATAAAGGCAGCGGATTTTCCCTTTCCCGGGTGGTTTTGTTCATGAGCAATGCTCTGAGCCCTCACCACGGCGATGTCGTGCCCCTCTCAGATGACCGCGACTCCAGTTTGCCACGAGCTGTAATTCCAGCACTGTCCCTAACAAACTTCTGCAGTAAGTCCAAACAATCGCACAGAACACATAAAAACCACCTTGGCCTCACGGTAAATTAAATATTGCTGAATAGTCTCACTGCATTCTGCAAAATTGTAGACACGGTTATGGTATAGAATTGCCATTAATGAAGTGAGGCTGTTCCTGAGCTGCCTCTTGGAGGACATCGTCTTCCATCCCAGAATACTCCTCCTTTTGTGGGAGCTGGGCCAGGTGAATACAGCAGAGGTTTTTCTGTGGAGTCCAAACAGTTCTGGGACAGCCACAGTGCAACAAAGGAACAGGAGGCAACAGAAGAACAGATGCATAAATTGAATTTTCCACCAGCTATTTACAGCTATTTACAGCCCATTTATTCCATCTGAGTGAGAAAGAATAAACATCCCTGAGAATGCGCCCTGTAATTCCAATTAAATTTTATTGTGCAATTTGCTTTTTACTTTCCCCAAACCACTTTTTTTTTTCCCTTTGCTATGAGAGATTTAAGCATTTTGTTTTATCTGAGAAGTTTAGATTACAAAGAACAGGGCTCTATTGTGATGGTAACTATATCTGATTATCTATAATTAACCCGTGAATGACTCATGGTGGGCTGTTAGAGAGGAAACTTAAGTGTAATGAAATTAGTTTCTCACTCAAGACTCAGACTGAAATACAGACCCTTTTTTTTTGTTTTCTTTGTTTCGTCTGAAAAAGCTTGCTTGGTTCAATTTTTTTTTTCTTTCATACCTCCTATTTGAATGCGTTTTTCTGTGAATCCCAGTAATTGCCATAATCAGAAGTAGAAATGCTGAAATACTATAAAGCCTTGAGCTTTTGTCAGATTTCTGGCAAATTCTAAATCTCAGCAGTTTGCACAGTTTTGTATAAACAGCCAGTTTTTGGGAAGCTTTTGAAATCCAGATCTCGAACCCTTCTTGCCCTCACTTTATCCATTCAGTGTATGGGTAGAATTTAGGACTGTACAGCTGAGAAACCTTGTAAAGGACCAAAGACTGGGAAAAAAATTTGCCCAGCAACAGCTTTAAAGTGTAAAATCACAGTTAGAAACATTGCTTTGGAAAGCCCTGTGATAGCAGGTTTTTATTGATTTCATTGAAGAAATGAAATATCAATGTAAATTTAATTGTAGCGATCTACAAAATTAGGAGCCAGAAATTATTGATCCTTATAAAAAATTTGGGGTTTCCCCGTGGTGTAGGTTTGGTGACATGACTTGAGCAGGTCAAGGAAAAGACACAGGATAGATTTTCGAGGACAGGTATTGCTCAGGACCATTATGAAATGCCATATATGAAATGACTGCCTTCACACACGACCAAAGCTTGACATTTTTCCAGGGGGAAGTTAGGAAAGATATAGCAATTGTGATCTCAAATGTTTTTCTCCCCCGAAACTTCTGTGGGAATCGAATACTTCTGCAGGTGCCTTTAGAAATCTCGCTCAATATTAAGAGCTTCACAAGCCCAGCTTGCTATTAACGTGGCTAGGTATGAATTTTAGATTTAAATTTGGGTCATTATTTTATCTTGCCAGAAGGACTGGGACCTGCACTTAGACTTTGGGCATCACCCAAAGGTAGCCAAGAAGCCTCTGTACCATCTTCTACTGCACAGCACGGGATTTGTGTTTGTGTCACTGCAAAAATGAAATACCTGAGGTTTCACACATTTTTTATGTGGAAACTGTTGGAGATCTTTGGATTAAATTCAACATAGGTATAGCAAGGTATCTTGTGACTGCTGTGTGTGGACTGCTCACTAATTTTTAGAATACACCAAGTGAAAGTTTAGGGATCTATTTCCATATCTTATTGAGGAATTTAAGGTGATGATATTAAAAAACCCTTTGATTCATTCGGACAGTTGAGTTTTAATTAAACTGAATCTCCAGGGCTGAATCTCCAAAGGTAACATAGAGGTCAGCTCTTGAGCAGGTGTAAAACAGCACAATTCCTGTGAGAATATGGCCCTCAATATTTCAGAGTGAGAGAAAAGGCAGGGGAAAATCCTAAAGTATCTAAAGGGGGTTTTCAAGAAGGCTGGAGAGGAACTTTTGGCAAGGACAAGTAGTGATGGGAGAAGGGGAAATGGCTTTAAGCCGAAGCAGGGCAGGGTTAGATGGGATATTGGGAAGGAATTGTTCCCTGTGAGGGTGCTGAGGCCCTGGCACAGGTGCCCAGAGAAGCTGTGGCTGCCCCTGGATCCCTGCAAGTGTCCAAGGCCAGGTTGGATACTGGGGCTTGGAGCAGCCTGGGCTAGTGGAAGGTGTCCCTGTCCATGGCAGATGGGTGGCACTGGGTGGGCTTTGAGGTCCTTTCCAGCCCAAACCGTTCCGTGATTCTGTGATTCCAAACCCAGAGCAGGGAGCTGAAGCAGGAACATTTCACTGATCACTCCCAATGCTCACTCAGCAGCATCCCTGCCTCGATCCATCGCAGCAGCTGCAGCACAGAGCCACTCCTAAAAGGATGTGTCTTAGCAGCCTCTCATCCAGCCACACTCTCGTTATCTTTGCAGCAGGGTGTGCAGAGGAGTAATGAGTGCAAGGAGTTACAACATCGCCAGCTCGTTGGCAACGCAGCGTGAGATGCTTTCAAAACAATAAAATAGCACATAATAGAGATGCTTGGATAAGCATTTTGGAAAGATTTTGGATAACTATTCTTCACTTAATGAAAAAAAAACCCACAAAACACCACAAAACAACAATAGAAAAGGATAGAACACGTGACATGATAGAGCAAAACAAATTGAAGGGTTCTTCTATTAGTTATGAGTTTAGTCAAGAGAGAAGAGTGAAAAACAAACAGGGATATGAAGACTGCCAAACCCTGAGCAGGCTATAAATATACATATGTAAAAGAGAAACCTTAACAGCCCTCACACAACACTTGCCATCACAGTTGTCAAAAACCTATAAACAATTCACACTGCAGTTCCTGAAATGTTCCATACCCTTCTTTTTTTTTTTCCTCCCTAAAAAAGTGAAACTAAAGTAAATGAACCCAGAAGATGCAGAAGGGTTTTAGTATTGAGAGCCCCACAGTGAACATATTGAACAGTGCAGTTAGACAGAGCATTCCAGCAGGAATTTGGAGGCCCTCAGATTTGTACAGATTTCAGTTTGATCTTTATTCTGGCTGGCTTGTGTATGGGTTGGGAAACTTCAGCACTCTGCCTGTCCTCCACCCTCTAATTGGCAGCTACTGCTTGTCAGCAGGTCAGAGAATGTCAGGCAAGGACTATAAAATTCACAGAACATTTCCCTGCCTCTGAGCTCTCAGAAACAGGAGATAGCACATATCAACAGCTTGTATGAGCACAGAGGTCAGATTAGGAAGAACATCTCAGATGAATGGAGACGCTGCATCAGAAGGAAGCAGCTTGAAGAATAATAAAAGGCTGTGGAAAGTTTTCTGCGTTCATATTATTTTTCCCAGAGAATTTTTGCCTGTAGTACATTTTTGCGTGTTTTGTTGCTATGGTTTCTGATTCAATCTGCAATCAGCCCCTTTGATCTATTCATTTAGTGTGAAAAATTATCCCTCGTGTGGGAATCCTTCACATCTAACTGGCACTGAGAGTTATATCATTGCTGTCTGCTGCACTTTGCTGTTATTTTTACCTCGTAGACCTTCTCACGGTGCTTCAGCAGAATTTGCATGTCTGACAGCAGAACTATAATTTAATCTCTTCCAAGATAATGCATATAATGCCTCTACATGCCGAAGCAGAGCTGGGTTTGAAGAAGGTTCCATTATTCATCCAGGAGACTTTCTGCGCTGTAGAGTGATCATTATTTTCAGATCTTTAATGCCTGAAAGGTTGGAAGTTTCATCACTGCTCTACAGGCTTTAGGGCAGAATCCAGTGAGCAACACAAAGGGTGGTTCTAATTCTGCATGGTGAGATTCTCACCTTGCACACAACAAATAAACACCACTGACATCAAGGAAGCTGCTTCTCATTCACATCGGTGTCAGTGAGATCGGGGCTTCCCCAGGTCAGCCTCAGCTACCATCTTCCCAGGCTGTCAAACTCTTATTCGTTATCTCTCCCTCTGGATGGCCCAATTTAACCATTTGATTCCCAGGGAACAGTTAAGACATCCCATGGGCTTTGGGTATTCGTCCTTTGAGTTTTATTAAAAGTGATACGAAAAGAAGTAATAAAAAGGTCCTTTTGTGTCGTGGTTATAATAGTTCATAATTTTCCAACATCTTTAATAATCACACCAAATGGAAGATATGGGAGTCTTCCAAATAATATGTAATTTTACAAGGAAATTTAATTTTATCTTCTCCAACTGTATCTAGGGTCTGGCAAATGAAAAATCATTCCATGTTTTTTCTTCAGCTTTTCATGAAATCCTTAATGTGTAAAATTAGGTGATGATAAAATCTTGACGATAATAGAGAACATGGTTTGAAGAGGACCATTAAAATATTATTCCTGTCATGATTTAGCCCACTGAAGTAGAGTTTATTCTTACTCCAATTCTCTGTTTGAAACACAATGCTCACAAGAATACTGAGCCATTGTCAGAAATAAATACCCCACGTTCCTTCAGGCATAAAATAAAATGTGTTGGTCTGCTTTTCTTACTCTGGTATTGATTTACACTGGGGAGGATTTGTCCTACCTTGGCGAAAATATCCCAAATTGGCAAGTCTGTACTGTGTGACCTGAGAGTTCTGCCCAGTGCAATGGCTTAGAAACAATTGTGCATACATACCAGATAAACATTCTGATGAGTAAAGGTCATAAAGAAAACATACAGTGGCACATATATGAATTTAATCCAGATACTTACATGTGTAAGATTTTTAACTGAGAAAACAACTCCTGTTAAAAGGTTTTTTACCTACCACACCCTGAAAGGAGCTGGACACGCAGATATCTGGGAATGTCCTACCTCACNTGTCTGCTGCACTTTGCTGTTATTTTTACCTCGTAGACCTTCTCACGGTGCTTCAGCAGAATTTGCATGTCTGACAGCAGAACTATAATTTAATCTCTTCCAAGATAATGCATATAATGCCTCTACATGCCGAAGCAGAGCTGGGTTTGAAGAAGGTTCCATTATTCATCCAGGAGACTTTCTGCGCTGTAGAGTGATCATTATTTTCAGATCTTTAATGCCTGAAAGGTTGGAAGTTTCATCACTGTTCTACAGGCTTTAGGGCAGAATCCAGTGAGCAACACAAAGGGTGGTTCTAATTCTGCATGGTGATATTCTGACCTTGCACAACAAATAAACACCACTGACATCAAGGAAGCTGCTTCTCATTCACATCGGTGTCAGTGAGATCGGGGCTTCCCCAGGTCAGCCTCAGCTACCATCTTCCCAGGCTGTCAAACTCTTATTCGTTATCTCTCCCTCTGGATGGCCCAATTTAACCATTTGATTCCCAGGGAACAGTTAAGACATCCCATGGGCTTTGGGTATTCGTCCTTTGAGTTTTATTAAAAGTGATACGAAAAGAAGTAATAAAAAGGTCCTTTTGTGTCGTGGTTATAATAGTTCATAATTTTCCAACATCTTTAATAATCACACCAAATGGAAGATATGGGAGTCTTCCAAATAATATGTAATTTTACAAGGAAATTTAATTTTATCTTCTCCAACTGTATCTAGGGTCTGGCAAATGAAAAATCATTCCATGTTTTTTCTTCAGCTTTTCATGAAATCCTTAATGTGTAAAATTAGGTGATGATAAAATCTTGACGATAATAGAGAACATGGTTTGAAGAGGACCATTAAAATATTATTCCTGTCATGATTTAGCCCACTGAAGTAGAGTTTATTCTTACTCCAATTCTCTGTTTGAAACACAATGCTCACAAGAATACTGAGCCATTGTCAGAAATAAATACCCCACGTTCCTTCAGGCATAAAATAAAATGTGTTGGTCTGCTTTTCTTACTCTGGTATTGATTTACACTGGGGAGGATTTGTCCTACCTTGGCGAAAATATCCCAAATTGGCAAGTCTGTACTGTGTGACCTGAGAGTTCTGCCCAGTGCAATGGCTTAGAAACAATTGTGCATACATACCAGATAAACATTCTGATGAGTAAAGGTCATAAAGAAAACATACAGTGGCACATATATGAATTTAATCCAGATATTTACATGTGTAAGATTTTTAATTCAGAAAACAACTCCTGTTAAAAGGTTTTTTACCTACCACACCCTGAAAGGAGCTGGACACGCAGATATCTGGGAATGTCCTACCTCACATGGCCACCTGCACAGAAACAAAGCAAAACCTTCAGCTGGGCCAGAGTTTTTCCAGTTCTGAGCAGAACAAATGCCTTTCACTTCCACAGGACTCCACAGTCCTGATAACAAGCACTGCTTTCTTTTCACAGGTTTCCTCTTTTTGCTTCTGAACTTCCCTCCTTCCCTAGATTCTTATGCTCATAGGAACTCTGGCTCATTCTTTTTCTGTTTTTTGATGGAAGAAATGCACTTGCCCTTATGATACATCATTCTTTGCCCTTGCCATTGTCTCATCTATGTCAGGACCAGAAAAAAATTAATGAAGATCTTATATTCTATATTCTAAATATTTTTTCCTACCCATAGTAGGCCACATTCATGTAAGTTTTAATGAACAGGTCTTGATATTTCATAGGTCTTTCTATTCCCACGAATCGGGATGATGTGAAGGGTTTTCCAGCTGGGCTCAGCAGTCTGTCTGGGTAACGTTGCCCTCAGAGCCTAATTCTAAGAGCAGTGTTCTGCACATTAAAATATCTCTTCTTGTTTAGTTCATGAAGTAACAATGTTGAGAATCACCAGGTTCTCAGACAGAAGTTTCCATGTGAGTGAAGCAGCCATATGAAATGAAGTTTAAAGCTTTGGTATTAAGTTGCTTTTCTTCTCTAACACAAATTTAGCAGAGCTAAATTCCCTTTAGCTCGAAGAACTGGTAGGGATTTAACGATTAGATTACGGATCAGTTGTAAGTGCCTAGTCTGGAGGTAGGTCTGCAAAGATGCAGGAAAACACACTAAAAACCAGCCACATAAAAATAAGAGTTTAGCAAAACCATAAACTGAGAGTTGGCCGTACCAAAGGGACGGAAAGGGCAAATGTGTTACAATCATTTACCAGAGGCAATAAATGGGTGGGAAGTAATGAGGATACAACCTAAAAATAAACCCCTGCACACATCTCTGGGAGCCAGGCAGACACCCACGTTAGGGACACTAATGTGATTCCTTGTGAGAGCTCGGGATGACAGCCCCAGGAGGGGGAGTTTGATGGCAAAACAAAACAGACGTGAAAAATGTCCTGCTGCAGGTGAGACCGCGAGTGAGGTGCAGGGTGTTCCGAGCTGGAGTGCCATGAACAGCACAAATGTCATATANTTTTTTTTGTAATAAACAATATTTCTTTTTTAATTAAAACAAGAGTTGTCCTTATTCCTGACACAAATAACTCAGGAGTTTCTGGGCAGGACATATAAGGCCTGGGAACAGCTTAAATCAGTCAATTGTTAGAGATACTGCTGAAAAGAATATTGCAACTAAGCTTTAGAATTGCACAGAAGTGTATAATCAAAGGTGAAATCTCTATGGAAAATTGAGTTCTTAATTAACCTGTCCTTATCATTTTGATTTTGAAGCTTCAAAACTTTAAAAGCCTTTCATGTTAGTTTTAGGACCTAATGTTAACCTGTCACATTTTTTCTTTGGCACAAGTTTGTGGGTTTTTTTAAGTTTTTTTTCTCTTAAATATAATATATGCATAATTTTAAAAACTGACCACATTAAAGGTAAAATGTTCCCACATTATCCAAAGATAATTTTTATATTTACAAAGATGATTTTTTTCCCTGACACTTCAAAAAGAAAAGGAACATTTTAACTTTTCATCCTGATTCAGGAAGGACTATATTTTTTATTCATACTTTCCCAACATAAAAAAAAAATATTTTTTCCATTCAGTTGCAGTATTATTATGACTAATAATATCTATGGATCTTATAAATAGGCAAATCACTCTGTCTTCTTGAAGCTAATGTGGACACAGTGAAAAATCCCCACGGCCTCAGCATTGCCTATTGGAACAGGTTCATGAAGATACAAATCCTATTCCCTCTCCTATTCTCTCCCTCACTCTTGGGAAGTCCTTGCATGAGATTTTGCAGTTGGGTTAAATGTAAGAAGACATTTAACATGCACAGTATGAGCCCCCAAACTTCTTTGGAGCCTTTTGTTCTTTATATAGTGATGGAATTATGTTTGGAAAAGGGTGGGAAGATGGGAATTGTGTTTTTCTTAAGTAGGCATCTTTGCTTCTGCTTTCTGCAGATACCTTGAGATTTTTATGAACGTGAAATATTATTTTAATTTGTATCTGCGCTGTTCTCTCTGTTTCTAATTTTATCTTTTATATCAAATATATAGATTTCATTTACTGTTTGTTGCTCAGCTGTCTCTTTAGGCAATAAAAGCTGAGAAAAAATAATATTAGTGTTAATTTAAGTAAGAGATGGGTGAGCAGAAGTAGCTAGATGGAGACTGAAACAAAATCCTCTGTTTTTATTACGTTTTTGCTAGCTCTATTAGTTCTCTGTAAGAGAACTTCACTGTCATCTCCTCTTCAAGATTAATTAAAAGAGATAACCTGTTCTTTTGGAGATAATGCCTGTCCTCATTCTCTGTATGAGGCTGATTCACCCTTGATTTCTGAAAGTGCAGGAAATAAAGGCTCTGGCACCGCTGCCCTGCCTGGTTTTCCAGCAGCCTCATTTCCTGCAAACTTCCCTGTTGCAATCCAGAAGGTTGCATGGGAGTGTGGCATCTGACAGGCAGCGGGTTTGAAATGTCCTTGAAAAGGGAAAATTGTGGCTGCAATGCCAGAGCTGTCAGTGCCGCCAGACTTGTTCCAATATTCTTGTGGATTCTCCAGGAATTTGCAGACAATATATTGCTCCCTGAGATAGTGGGGAATAGACTTGAGCGGAGAGGCGATTGCTCCCTATCAGACGAACCTGGACTGCCCTAAAAAAACATAGTATTTTTAACAGGTGTAACAGAGCAGAATTCAAATAGTGTGAGTTCATTTCCAGTTCCTGAAATATTCTGATTTCCGAGGTATTTAATGCTTTACATAAGGAGAATACATTTTAATTTCCTTGTTATTTTAATGTAACAATCTGGTTCACAGTAAATTCCTGGGAGTGCAGAAACAAAGGAGTGCGAATGGAAGGATTAGACAGATCTCTTGGGAAGCTTTAGTGCTGCATTCTGTAAAATTCAAAGTCATCTCCTTGCCCAGAAACTTGAAAGAAGTCCCTATTTCCCTTCTAATGAAGTTAATGGAAATGTTGCAATTACCTCTTTTGCAGAAAGATCAAGTTTACTGTTGCTATTCCATTTTGGAGATGACAGAAAAATATGATGGGAATGTTTCCAGTTAGTGGGCTCTTCAAATTAAAGCATCAGCCCTATGCTGCTAGAAAATGTGTTGAAAATGTTGCATGCCTTTGAGGTATTGTTTTAGATTCCTAGCAATTAAAAAAATCATATTGAAAACATGAATCCAACCCTTGACATTGTGAATGCTACTGGTTTTTCTGTACCTCCTTCGGAAATGTTCATCTAGCCACTAGCATGAGAAGTATCAGCGCTTGGAACACTCAGAAAATCTGATTTATTTTAATTACACAGTCATTAGCGGGAGTTTTTTAATATGTTCAATGACAAAAATAGGGCAGCGGAGCAGCAACTATTGTGTGGCAAAGGGAAGTGCTGGAATAAAGGTGCTTTTGTGAAAAACTGTCAAGCCTGGGGGAAAAGAAAGAAGAGAGTTGGCAGGAGATCCACATCTAAATAGGAAGTATATTTAGCACCTATTTATTTGATCAACTCCTTTTTAAGGTGAAATGAGCACTGACTGCAGAACGGGCTGGGGTCGCGGGGTGTGGGAGCACGGGCGCAGGACAAGCCCTGAGGGTGAGGGTGGTAGGAGAGTCTTGGAACCAGAACCACTAGGGATGGAAAAGACCTCGAAGATCACCAGACCCAGCCATCAGCCCAGCACCACCATTGTGCTATTCAGGAGAATCCTGAAACCTCCAGGTTTCTCCCCGTTCCACACCTTTGCCCCATCTTCTGTGGGCACAAAGGCTCAGAACAGACCTTCCTCCCTCCCGCAGGTGCGAGGAGTTTGCTCCAAATCCTTATTTGAGTGTTTAAAGAATTAAAGAGGTTTATGTGAATGTGAGCACAGCTGCCGGTTCTGCAGTGACCAGCGCTGCCTCATCCTCCTTTGTGCTGGCTCAGTCCTCATCCTTAGAAGCCAAATCCATTTTTAAAGAGTGCTGCTGGAGAGGACAGTCCTTTATGCAAGGCACACACCACCTCTGCATGGGCACTTCGTTAGGAATATTAGCTACGTGCTCTTGAAAGGACACGCCAGCAGCAAAATCTCTGCAGAAACCCATTTCCCTTTCACTGGGAAAGTCTTCTATGGGCTTAATTATCGTGGACAAAAAAAGCAGACTGTTTCCCAGGGAAATACTACCCACTGATATCACAGGAATTCAGCCCTGCTTAAGTGCTAGGAGGTATGTTCTCAGTGCACTTATAATCGGGTCATTATCACCATGGTTATGAGATTTAACTGACTGAAAACTGTAGGCATTTGTCTCATTAATGCCAAATGTTAGGGTTTATTTCTGGGAACTGAAAACTCTGCTGCCCAGGGAAACCTGTTCTGTGATAATCTCCGAAAACAAGGCGCTGGAGAACATCCCGCCCGCTTCGTGTCAGATGATTTCACAGGTGTTTTGTTACTGGTTCTTAGGGGGTTTTGGTTATTTAATGGCTTTGTTCTGTGGTGGTTTGCTTGGTGAGTTAACGTTCTTTGAGGGCCGCCGGTCGTGCAAAGCAAACATGTGGTGCTGGTGCTCTTTGCACACAGTCAGTCACTTCTGGACCATGCTACATCTCAGCATAATCTGCATTTCTATCTTATTACCTTTCCCTCTCCTCTTTTTGGTTCATCATTTTTTGGTACACTTTCTGACAACACAGTTTTCAGCTGTGATCTTGGGTCTGAGCACAGTCACACTTCTCTGCTTGGAAGATAATTAAAGACGTGCCATTGCCTTTCCAATTTCATTCCTATTGTTCCGAAAATAAAAAATGTAAAACCATCAGTGACATCAGTAACACTTGGATCAAGAATTAATGTATTTGCATCCTTTTTAATTTTTTTTTTCTCTAGTCTGCTTTGTTATCACCAAAATTACCTCAAAATGTCCAAGACCAGGTTGGATGGAGCTTGGATCAACTTGGTCTAGTGGAAGTGCCCCACAGCAGGGGTTGGAACGAGATACTCCTTAAGGTCTCTTCCAACCCAAACCAGTCTGTAACTGAATGATTTAGGAAAATCAAAGCCTTTCATTTGAACCAAAAATTTGATAGAAATTCGAGGCTTTCATTTATCAACCACTTACATTTCTTTCTGATTTACAATCTTTGTGGAGTAGGATTTGTGTAGAGTATACAAAAGCATCTGTAACTGCATGACTTTGACCTCTGACTAGAATTGTCATCCATCAAAAGTTGAAGGTTGGATGATTTTTATATTCTTTAGCATTTCTTTTTTATATGCAGAGACTATTCATTTTGAATTTCTTCTTGCCATGTATTTTCTGTGCAGAAGCTAAGAGTACCAGAGCAAGGCAGCTGACAGAGGGTGTGAAGGTACCCAGAAAAGTAAAAGAATGAATAATATAAATATAGAGATTGGAATGAAAAATTAACATTTAGAAAAGTTCCTTATTTTTTGCCGTATTTGTAGAGCATTGTCTATTATCATTATTACTATTATTATAACAATTTTTTATTACTTCACTGCAACAATGATTATCTATAAGTCATATCAAAACTGCCCTACATAGTTTTCTTCTGAATCAATGTACTCATAAATGCTATCCCTCAAAACAGTGGCAGTCTACCTATGTCTGGCATAATTCAGATAAGAGAGAAGAATCATGAACAAAAAGGGGCACAATAAGCCCAAAGCTACTTACCACCCTTCCTTATTTTGTGATTTCAGGGGGCATAAAAGAGTAATAGCAATGGATAGGAACTGTAAAGTTTGCTTTATAGTTTATACATTCCATATAACTTTATGAAGCTGCATTGCCTTTTAGACAAATGCTTGAAAACCATAATAATAATAACATGCAAACCAAAACAGCACTAAAAGAAATGGATCTTTAAATAAAGAATTACATAGATGAATGCTGAGCGTGATATGTCAGAGTGAGGATAAAATTCATTACAACATTTTCCTGTTTTTTTGTTTGTTTTTTTTTTGTCTGCTGGCTATTTCTTTTATTTGATCTAGTCAACACTCTTTGTTATCGCATAAAGAGATTAGGATTCTGTATATGGACTGGGGTGCTTCCAAAACCATAATATTTTAGAGTGGAATTTTAGACTGCTCGTTGGCAGAGGGCTGAAGGATCACAGGTAAATCACAATTGTCCTTCCAGCCATGCCCAACCCAAATCTCAACCCCGTGCAAGAATCTTTGTGCTGGGTCAGGATGATTAAGCAAAAACCGTGGTAAATCTGGTGCTATAGTGAATATTAAAGCTTGCCAAATGTGTGCAGAGAGGACACAGCCCGACTTGGTCCCGTTTCCTTGTGCAGCTCGAGCTCTGCTCACAGGTGTGGTGGAGGCCAGTTCTGTGTCCTCTCCTTGGGCTGTGGCCCTCCAAAGGGCCTCCTGCTCCACCCTCAGGAACACCTCTTCAAAGCAATGGAAAGGTGCCAGGAGCTTGGAATGGCAGAGAATCTCATATATTCTTTGCAAAAGTGCAAGAAGAATGGGAAATCTCAGTGGTTTCAAGAACAATCAGACCCAGCTGCAGCCACCCACAGGCTGGGGGCGAGCCGGGCGACCCTCGGCCACATGAACAATCAGGGTTTCTATCAGCAAACCTTCACATTGCCATCAAATCAGGCTGCTCAAATAGCCCTCTCCCTGCTGTTCTTTACAATTCACATTGGTTGTCTGGTTGCATGGCTGTCACTTGCTCAGTGCGTGTCTGTATTTTGGAAAGCTGTTCCCTCACCCTGTAATTTAGGCTTATTCTCCAGGAGATCCAGAGCTGAGTATGACACCTGAAGTAATAGAAAATAGAAGTGGTTGAATTCAAAACTGAGGCAGATACCAAATAGGGGCAAATCTGGCCACAATTTCTGAAGCAGTCAAAGGAAGAGAAGTAGGAAGCTCCAGGAGAGTGGCTGAGAGCAGTTTGGGAGGTGCATGGCACAGGGATTGGTTGTACTTTGACAGTCAGTGGGTCTGGGATGATATCCCACGGCCAGAACACCCTGCTGAGTCTGCTTGTGCTGCTTCTACTCCGCTTTCACCTTCTTCTCTCTGCCTCATCTTGACACAAAGGAGAAGGAACTACAAACCCATGAATTTTCTAAAGCACTCAATGCAGTTTAAAAAATGTGAGACCATGGTATATCCACCCATGCTAAGGGGTTGGGTTTTCTGTGGCTGCCTGTTCTGCTGACCGCCTGCCCTGGCCACCACAACAGTGCCTCATTGCTCAGAAACTCTATCAGACCCTTCTCATTTTAAAAATAAATCGGCCTTTTTAATCACTTTATTGACACTTAAGAATTATATATAACGTTCCAGGAAGCATTATAAATTACTAACTTTTTTTTTCTTTTTATTTAAATGTGTTTACTCACCAAGTTGCACCAGGGGACATTTAGATTGGATATCAGGAAAAATTTATTCCCTGAAAGGATGGCCAGTCACTGGTACAGGTTGCCCAGGACAGTGGTGGAAGCAGCGTTCCTGAAAGTGTTCAAAAAACCATGAAGTGGTGCTTAGGACATGAGTTAGTGGTGTACTTGAAGATCTGAAAGGGTTATTCCAACCTTAATGATTCCATGATTTAAATAACTGCTCTTTCCCAAATGTAAACCTTCACTGTTAAACCAGGGCTCTTCTTGTGGAGGTTCTGTTTTGATAGATGTAGCTGTGTTTTGGTTCTGTGGCTGTGGATTTGGTGATTACAACAGAATATCCAGAATTTTGTGCCTAAACTTATCTTAGGCCCTTCCCTTATGAAAAAACATCCCACCACTCCCACCATTATAAATACTGCTCATGAATGGTTTTTAATTCCAAATACTGATCTTCTCCACTGGAAAAATCAAAGCTTTTTCCACGACTTTGAGAAAGACTTGTCATGTGCACAAGTTTCAGGAGGGGAAAATCACAGCCCTCATTTTTATAAACTGCATTTAGCAAACTCATTGTCATTCCCACAGCTATGAAAAAGAAATTGTCTTTAGACTGCTGGTGTGACATTCTAGCATTATACTACTGTAGTGTTTGTGTAGTATTGGAATGGTGTCGTGTTTGTAAGGGTTCCCCGTGATAGAAACAGCACTTCCTGCACTTTGTGGCACTGGTAAAACATTTGCCCTCATGCTTTTGGCAATTAAATGGAGTTATTTCACCATAACTAAGTCTGAAATGTATTTCTGGCTGGAATAGAGGGGAAACTTCATGAAACAATCTTCTGAACTGCTCAGCCCGCTTTGGATAACCCAGCGAGTGCTTCTCCCTTCCCTTCCCTTCCGCCAGGTGACAGAGACGCGGACCGGTCCCCTCGGCTGCAGTAACTATGACAACCTAGATTCTGTCAGCTCTGTCCTGGTTCAGAGCCCTGAAAACAAGATTCAGTTGCAAGGTACGTAGGTGCAATTTCATTAATTTGTTTTGGAACGGGGTGACATTTATCACGCTATTTGTTTTTTTCTTCCTTCCACCTCATAAAAGGTCGTTTTCCTAATTTCTGTGTGCGTGTGCGTGCGCGCGTGCGATGAGCGCGTTGCGGACAAAGCGAGGGAAATGTCAGCACCTCGCGCTGCCTTTCCAACAGAAACAGTTTCTGCGCCCATCGGAAAATAATTTGAATAGCCCCGTTAACATTTTGCATCCCTGTTCAGCATCCACTGGTGTCGTTGACCGCTTGGCCGCCCAGGGGCCAGGCAGGCGACAAGCTCGGTGCTGCGGTCACCGCACAAACAGGCCGGAG
>VZTH01017785.1:0-21014 GCA_013397815.1 Aleadryas rufinucha | reverse complement strand
CAGGGATTCCCAGCTGCCAACACTCGCTGGCATCACTCGCAGGGCATTGCAGGTGTTTTTATTTCAAGTGTTGCCTCGGCTCCGTGTGGGACGCAAATATCGCAGCCCTTCCCTTCTCCTGCTCCTCGCGTGCTCGTCCCGAGGCAGCCGCGCTCGGAGGGGCGGGCAGGGCTCGTGTGTGCCCCGCGGGCAGTGCCACAACCGGGCAGTTCTAAATCGTGTTTTGCATTTCAGGGAACGAAGGAGCTGCACTTCAAAGGGCGCTTTAATGACTGTGCCGAGCCCTCGGAGCCGCGGGCCCCGGAGCGGAGCAGGAGCTGCTCCAAACCCACTCCGGGATACGACTTTGGAAGCGCCACCAACGAGACTTTGTGAGGCAGGAAGGAGCCCGAGGGCACAGCATCCTCTGCCACAGCCCCGGGGCTCCAAAATCCACCCAAAATCACAGCAGAGGGAAGCACGGAGGGGCTGGAATCGGATTGAATCCCCCCCTGGTTGTCAGGATGTTATGGAATCACAGAATCATGGAATGGGTTGGGCTGGGAGGGATCCTAAAGCGCAGCCAGTGCCACCCCTGCCATGGGCAGGGACACCTTCCACTGTCCCAGGCTGCTCCAAGCCCCGTCCAGCCTGGCCTTGGGCACTGCCAGGGATCCAGGGGCAGCCACAGCTTCTATGGGAATTCCATCCCAGCCCCTCACCACCCTTCCAGGGAACAATTCCTTCCCAATATCCCATCCAGCCCTGCCCTCTGGCACTGGGAAGCTATTCCCTGTGTCCTGTCCCTCCAGGCCCCTGTCCAAGGTCTCTCTCCATGTTTCCTGCCAGCTCCTTCAGGTCCTGGAAGTTCACAATGAGGTCACCCCAAAGCTTCTCCTCTCCAGGTGAACAATCCCAGCTCTCCCAGCCTTTCCTCCCAGCAGAGCTGCTCCATCCCTCTGCTCATCCTGGAGCCTCCTCTGGACTCTCTCCAGCAGCTCCAGGTCCTCCCTGTGCTGGGACAGGGCTGGGGCAGCTCTGCAGGTGGGGTCTCAGCTGAGCACAGGGGCACAATCCCAATCCCTTTCCTGCTGCTCACACTGGGACCAGCCCAGGATTTGGGGTTTCCAGGCTGTTTCCAGTGCACATGAATGGCTGTTTTCCTTCTCTTGTGACCTGGGAGCCAAACTCTCTCCTCTCCTCTGGGGACACTCGCCCAGCCAGGGCGGGGTGCTGGGACCGGGTCCCTGTGCTGGGCGAGGATCCCATTCCTGTGCAAACACCTGAGCCCGGTCCCAGCCCCTTTTCTTGGCTCTTGGTGGGCTGCAAAGCCTGGAGATGCCAAGAAAATATGGAAACTCCTTCCCAAGTCCCTTTGATGTGTGATTTATCTCAGAAGGAGAGGGCAGTGCCTGGCTCATGGACTGAGCTTCTGTAGTTCTGAGGGTTCCCATGGTCCAGCTCAGAGCTGGGTCTGTCCCGCACTGTAAGGGCTGCCCAGCAGGACTGGTGGGCCCAGGACAGGGCTCTTGGAGCTGGGCATGGACTGATCTGGCCACACTGGATGGAGAACTGGTGACAGAGCACATGGAAAAACCAAACAGAGGGATGTGGCTGCTGGGCCTTGTAATGATGTCTGGCTCACTCCATCCTAAATGTGGGCTCTGTGTCCTCCTGAAAGGGCAAAAGAGAACAAAGTGACTCCAACAGCCTGAAAAATGCATCAGGAATGGGGAACAGGGCAGGTGGGCTCTTTGCTGAGGCTCTCCTTTGTTCCCCTCTTGCCTGGCTCCGAGGCATGAAGGCTGGCAGGTGGGAATGGCTGGGATGGAGGAGCCCGGCAATGCAGCCAGGCCTGCAGGTGTGGGGTGGGGAGGGCATGTCAGGGGCAGAGCAGGCTGCAGGGACAAAACCTTAGGGGGTTTTAGTTGAACGTTTTCCTGATTTGAGGCACTTTGGAGTTTTCCAGCTGTGTCTGACTCAGTTGAAAGCAAGAGAAAACACTCAGAGAGCTCCGTGAGCAGCAGAGCCAACAGGAGCTGCTCTCTGTAGAGTTACGGACTTCAAATCTTCACCCAGCGCTCCCAGCTCCTCCCCTCATCCCCCACCAGCCTGGAAGGAAAACTTTCCTTGGCCAAAGGGTTGTGCAGCCCTGGCAGAGGCTGCCCAGGGAACAGCCTCAGGCTGTGCCAGGGGAGGCTCAGGTTGGATATTGGGGAAATTTCCTCAAGGAAAGGGTTGTGCAGCCCTGGCACAGCTGCCCAGGGCAGGGGTGAGTCCCCGTGTCCAGAAAGGTTTGAAATCCACGTGGCTGTGGCACCCGGGGACATGGTCAATGGTGGCCTTGGCAGTGCTGGGGGTGGCTGGACTCAATGATCTCAGAGGACTTTTCCACCCTCACTGATTCTGTGATTTTTGGGATTGAAGCCCCGTGTTTGGGCTGGGCTGGGCAGTGATGTTGTCTCTGCAGTGACAGAGCCGAATTTGTCTCTTCCTCTTGCAGACTTTATTTTGGGTTTATCCACGCAGCTGCCCTGAAGCCTGCTGGAAGAGCAGATCCTCGGGACCTGTGCTCCAGGATGAAGCGGAGTTTGAGTTGGGCAATGTGTGCAAAAGGGAGCAGGATGGGCAGGCCAGGGCTCCGTGACCTTGGCCCTTCGCGAGGCTGAGGCTGGGAGCGGCACGGAGGAGCAGCAGGTGTTAGAGCTGGCAGCTCACGGCTCCCGAATTCTTCCTTTACTTGGAAAACCGAACCCAGCCCATCAATAAAGGCTCTTCTGTTCCCACTGTCAGTTAGAGGCTGATTTATGTCCTCAGACAGGATGATTTAGGTCTCCTTCACATTTTTCCTCCAAGCTGCCTGCCAGTGGAAGTGGGGATTCCCACCATTTGTCCATGGACAGCCCCCCCAGGTGCTGCTCAGCCCTGGCTCTCAGCATGTCCTGCACAAAACATCACCCACCAACTGTGGAAACAAAAAATCCCTTTTTTTTATATCTGGAACACAGATCCTGCTTTTTGTTTGTCTTTATCATATCCCCTTATAGCACACCTGGTAAAGATTAGTTTGATGCTGATTTTTGCCTTTCAAACACAGGTGAAGTTGGGGGTTTTTTGCCAGATTTGCAACTTTTGAAGGGTCTCTCCTTGGAGAGCAACCTGGCATTGAGCAGGGTCAAAGTCAGGCTGAAGCCTGTCCTGGGCTGGGCAGGATCAAGGAAGGCAGAAGCCTTTGATGGGGAGAAGCCACATCCATATGGCAGGAATGCAGTTTAATTCACAAATCTGGGAAAAAAGAATAACTTGTGATTATCAGCTCCCCCATGTTTAACCAGTTTTTTGTTTGCCTCCAAATTCCTTTTGAAGTTCTCCAAAACAATCCCCGTGACACTTGGTGCAAGCAAACAAGGGTTTCAAAGCTCTGCCTTTGCATTCAGGAGCCCAACCCCCTGCCCATAGGTTTGCAGCGTGTTCCATTCTCTCTGCTTTTTATCTTTATTAAAGGGCTGTAATTTGGGTGATTAATTGCGAATGCAGCCGGCAATTTCCTTGGCCTGACACAATTTTGCACTTGGAGAGGCCCTGGTCTGCCCAGAGCAGATCCTGGGAGTCCTGATCCATGCAGCACAGAAGGGTGATCCTGGAAACCCCTCTGGGCATCAGGAATTCATTAACTCAGTCAGAGGGAGGCTGAGCCTGCAGGGCTGAGCGGTGAAACCCTCTGGTCTGTGCTGTGGGAACTCGGAACGAGGGAGGCAGCAAGGGGCTCTTCTAACCGTGAAACCAAAGTGAGTGAGGTGGTCTGACCTCCAAAAAACCCGATGGAGAGAGACAAGGTGCATCCTGGCACACCAAAACCTGCAGGAACGGCAAAAGTTAACTCTCCTGGGCTCAGGAAAGACAAAGTTAACACTCCTGGGCTCAGGAATGGCAAAAGTTAACTCTCCTGGGCTCAGGAAGGACAAAGTTAACACTCCTGGGCTCAAGAGTGGAAAATTCAGCTCTCCTGTGAGCTCGGCCATTCCTGGCTTTCCAAGCAGCCTCATGGCTTGGGTTGGAAGAGGAATGGAGCAGCAACATGATGTGGGTTTTGGACGATACCCTGCCCAGCTCTGCCCCTGAGGGATGGGTTTGTGCCACCCCACTGCTCAGGTGGGGTGTGATGTCCCTGCCCCAGGGCCCTTCCCAGCCCTCTCGAGTGCCCCAGAGCCCGGCCTGGGGGTTGAGCTGCTGCAAAAAAGAGGTGCCTCCTGCAGGGCCAGCAGAGTCTGGGGGCTCTGGGCAAGGCAAGTGGAGCCAGGGGCTGAGCCAGGCTCTGGTTCAGCCCCTCTCACCTGAAGTGCCTTTCCTTCCGTGCTTTTGGGTGTCTCTAACTCTGTCTTTCCATCCCATCTGCACAGACCTGCTGTTTCCACGAGAAACAATCCTTGAGCACCCTCAGGGACAATAAAATCAGTGGAGCCACTTCCATCAGGAAAGCAAAACCCAGCAGAAGTGAAATGCTGCACCCCAGCCAGCCCAGCTGGCACCTCACTCACACAAACACCCACTCCTGCCCGGGGCTGGACATCTGCCTGGCTGCAAACCCTCCAGGGCACCTGGCCCAAGGAGTCAGGCCCACGTGGGGTCACCTGCAGGATTCAGGGTGGAGGACAAGTGCAAGATTTAGGGTCTGTGGAAAAGAACACACAAGGAAACCTTCTATGAGCCAAACTCCACATGAATGGTGTCCGATGGACCCAGCACTGGAACTGTGGCAAGTGAGGGTCTGAGCTCCTGGCACAAGCAAGATCCAATTTGTTGTGGCCGTGGATCAGCTCATTCTGAAGGAAAGGGAAAAGTGAATATTTGCAGTCAAAAGCCAAAAATTCCATGATTCCAGGGTGGCATCAAGCTGAGGTTTGAGCTCACTGCACAGGGAACATCTCCAGTGTTATGGCCATGGATCAGCTCATTCCAAAGGGAAAAAACAAATATATCACAGCCAAAAGCCCAAAATTCCATGATTCCAGGGTGGCATCATGAGGTTCATTTGCCCCTCACCATAGACTTCCAGGCTGACAGAACAGACGGAATAAATGCAAGGTTCATTTCAGAAACATGAGGAGTCAGCTGAAAACACAAACAAGGCTGAGGCTCTTCCCAAAGTGGGACAGCTCAGCCTCTCCAGCCTGGCCAACTGCAAGCCTGAGCCTGACTGTGTTTGATCTGGGAATCAGATTTAGCCCACACCATCCCAATGAAAAATATCACACGTGGTCTGCACTTCAGGCTATGTTCCAATATCTGAAGGAAGGGATCTTTTAATTGAAAACCTTAATGTTTCTCGTTACATTTAAAATTAGAGCAGAACGGCAATAAAATTGGTCATGGGATTGAGACAAGTTCTAAGGGAGGGAAAGAAATTTATTCTTCATTTTTTACATCGAGGCATCCGTTAAAAGCTTGGGCACATTCAATTACGTCAATGCAAGGATTAATAATTAAAGGAACAACAACCACATGCCTTGGAGAGACACACGAGACGGCAGCAACTCGGGCTGGAGCCTCTGAGGACACTCTGGTTTTGCTGGAACCTCACCCCTGCCTGCTGCCCCTCAGTATTTAGGGTAGCATGTTCCCACCAGGTTCTGCCAGGAGATGCCTTTCCCAGGAATTTCCAGCTGGTGCCTAAACTCAGGGAAACGGTACCAACGCTTGGTATTGAATTGATTTTGAAGGAAGTCTGTGCCATTCCCACAGTTTCCAAGGGATTCAAAGAGAAGTATTTGGGGTGACACCTGCGGCCCCCAGCAGGAGCCCTGGCAGATGGTGATGGTGATGCTCCACCAAACCCCACAGCCCCGAGTCAACGTCATCTGAGACTGGTGGGGAAGGAGGCTCCAAAGCCGCTTCCTCTCCGTGCCCGAGCCAGATGGATGTCCGCAGGCTGTGGCTGTGAGATGGAGCCGTTGCGCTCCCAGCGTGGCCCTCAGCCAAGCAGAATCCTTGGATTTTGCTCTGCGGATCTGTCCGGCAGCCCTGGGGCTGGAAGCGTCTTCCCAGGCACTGAAGGCGGCTCCAAGCCTTGGACTGAAGGACGGAGTCTCCGACCCCAATGCGCTTTTCCCAACCAGGCCCAAATTGTGCTTCCCCTCCCTGCCCACCCTTCCTGCCTCCATGGTGGGAATCTTCTCGTTCATTAATAACCTGCTAATTATCCCAGCAGCTTGGAGCTGGGCTGCAGCATGGAATTAGAACCAGCTTTTCCTTTTGGCACCCACCCCTCGTGTAATTGATAAGGGGAAAGGAAGCCAGAACACGCGGGTCAGCCTGGAGAGCACGGCACGGATTGATCGGACACTCAGAGCGGGATGCTCCGAGCCGGCCTCGGGGAGGGAGGGCGGCATTTTGGGGTCAAACTGGGCAAAAGAAGAAGATGAAGAAGAAGAAGAAAGATGTGCTCCTTGTTTCCTTTGGTTTTCCTCATTCGAGCTCAAAATCTGGGCCAAGGAGTGCTCCATGGAAACCCTGCTCTTCATCCCCTCTTTCCCTTTTTTGGGAAAGCTGGATGTAAGGCTGACACCGTGTCTTGGCCATTCCTGCCCTGCTGAGCAGCCCGAGGGGCTCTGAGAGCCCAGCCTGTTGCAGACGGTGTTTTCATGGAGACCTGGAGAACGACTGGATCTGGAGAGGGATCTGGAGCTGAAGGAGGGATCAACGTCACTCACATGCCGCCAGTGCCAGGTTGTCTCCCCAGTGCCTTGGCACCAGCGAGGGGCCTCCAAATCCAAATGGAATTGCTTCCCTGCTCACGGGATGCGGGCAGGAGGCCGAGGACCCCATCTTGCAGAGCTGGGCTGGGGTGATGCAGCCCTTCCCCACCACCCTGGGGTGATGCAGCCCTTCCCCTTCCCCTTCCCCACCGCTCTGGGGTGACGCAGCCCTTCCCAACAACCCCGCTCCACCCAGGGCTGGCACTGGGATGGCAACGCCTTTGGGCACTGCCACAGGGTGGTGGCATCACCAGGACGGAGGGACGTGATCCTCCTCCTCCAGACTCTCCAGAGCACTGGTAGAGAACAAACTTTGCTCCGTGCACTCTCGGGAGCGCTCGGGCTGCCCTCGCCTACCCCGCTGCCAGTGAGATCCCCTCTCGCCACCCACCGTGCCTGGAGGGAGCCGTGATCCCCAGTTTGTCGCCGCTGCCACCGCCGCTCCCGGTGCCGCCGGATCGGGCCCCGCGGGCTGCCAGCATGCCCCCGACGGGCGGCAGGAGGCTGCTGGCGCTGGCAGGCCCGGCGGCAGCGCGGCGCTCCGGGGGCAGCAGCAGTGCCAAATTGGGGTTCTAGCCCTTTAAATCCGATCCGGTACTGCAAAAGAAGGACGAGCGAGCAGGAGAGAGCCTTCAGACTCTTTTAATTAAAGCTTGTACCAATTCTGTATTCCCAAGTCACGGCAGCCGCCCGCGCTTCCCCAGGACACCTCGGGCTCGCTCTCCGGCAGGCGGCATGGACGGGCACAGCGGCGCAGCGGGCACCGGCGGCAGGAGGTACGCACGGAGGGACGGGGCTGCGGGCACGGCTTTCCCCTCTCCTGGCTGGCAGCTGGAAGCATCTCCCTGTTTTTCCCGTGTGTTTTCCCTCGCCAGGGAGAAAGTCTAACGCGTCGCTGTGGCTCACGCGGGGCCGGGGCAGGAGGAACCCAACCCTCCCCTCCCACCGCACACCTGGGGCCGCGGCTGCTGTCCTGCCACCTCCGCTCCCTTCCCTCTCCCCTCCTTCCCTTTTAAATAATTGAGTGCATGACCCTGAGCTGTGGCTTTTTTCCCCTCGCTGCTTAAACCCCAGAGCTGCCGTTCGGCAGAAGATAAGTTGGGATGGCTGGCCCATAAATCACGGCAGAAGTTGGTCCCCGCCGCGCTCTCGCCGCTCAGCTCCTCGCCGTCCCCGGTCTCTCCCAGGTTAGGGGAGTTTTGCCACATCCTTCCATGCGCACTGCACTCGCAATGCAGCGCAGTTCTGGAGAGCCTCGCGGAGCGAATCCCGGGTTATTGGGAACGACAGCGTTGTTTGCACGCCGGAGCCTTCTCTCCCCAGCACTGTCACCCACCCCAGCCTCAGCCGGGCTGATAAATCACCCTTCGGCAGGAGCCCCGTGCCCAGAGAACGTTTAACTGTGAACTGCCCCACTCAGCCGGTGATTTTCTTCTCCCCCTCTCCTCCTTAGCCGAATGATCTCTGTTTATACTTCCACGCTTTTCCCTTAAATTATGGATTGTCGTTCCTTCATGCCCGTCTCAGGTGGGTGAATCCTTAAGGTGCCCTGACCTGAATGAGAGCCCGTCTGACTCTCTGCAGCCGGGTCCCAGGTGAGGCTGGGTCCCTGGGAGCCTCTCTCCTGCCTGGATCCCGGAGGGAAGGAGGCTGCGCCAGCAAACATTTATCCTGGTGCCTATCGGAGGTTAATAACACTTTTGACAAATAGCAGCCTCCTCGAGGCTTGAAATAGGATTGGAAAAGCAGCCACTAATCTCCTTGAGAAGTGCTCGATGGTGGCCACCTCTCAGGAAATCATGAGAGGAGCTGTTTATGTTCTGTGTGTTGAGGCGCTAGCACAGCAAAAAAATCCCGCTTTTCTTGATCCACCGGGAAAACTCTGCCTCGCCTTCATCTCCCAGGGCAGAGGGCTCGGGGAGGGAATCCTGTGAATTCAGCACGGCCCAAAGCCCGCAGGGCTGTGGGGCTGCATGACTGGGTCAGGAAGATGGGGGTTTTTCTCCTCACTGATGGTGTTTGCCATAAGCGAGGGAGAGACGAGACGGGACGGGGAAGTTGGAAGTGAGCAGGGAGAGCGGAGCCGTGGGTCGGAGACTGAGCATCTGAGCAGGAGCACCTGCAGGGTCAGGTGGTTTGTGGGCAGCAAAATACTCTGCCTTGAGCAGTCGAAGGAGTGAAACTCGGGGAGGAGGAGGCACAGAGCCTGCAAGGAAAAGCAGAGGTGCCAGGACAGAGGGAAATCCACGGCACAGCTCCGTGCAGAGCTCACAGAGCGCTGGGCTGAGCAGGCAGAGGGATGCTGGCACCCCAGGGCTTTGGAGTTGTTGGTTTTCCCTGCTTTCCTCAGCAGTTCCCATCCCCTTGGTAGTGCTTTAGCCAGCTGTGACTTCGGTGACATTAGGCAGGAGCTTGTCCCCTGTGACCGGGAGGTGGGATAATGGCTCCATTGTTCCCAGCTCCAAGGGAAGAAAATGACCTGGCAAGGAAACTTGCAAGTGCCTGAAAGTTAAAAAACCCTGTTCCCGTGGTCTGAGCAGGGCTGCAGGCAAACTCTGCTCGGGTGAGGCCCCTGGAACCTGTCCCCTCCATCCTGCAGAGCTGGAGAACACAGAGCGGGGTTTGCAAACCACCAAAAAATACGAGCAGGGTGTTGAAAGATGAACAAAATGTGCATCTTTTTTCAGCAAAGCAGCTCAAGCACACAGGGAGGGTGGGGAGTAATTATTTATAGTGCCATCAGCAGAAATAATAGAATGAAATGAAGGGCTTAAAAGTTTTGCTGACTCTCAGGGAATGCGTCCTGGCACGGATGGATCATTCCCAGGCCCAGCCCTTCGCATCTCCAGCGCTCCCAAGAGCAGCCTGGAGACACAGCAGAGCCTGGGATCCAGGGAGAGCAGCTGGGAGCCGATCCCAGCAGGCGGATGGAGCTTCCATGGCAGCTCCCACCTCCCCCCTGAGCCTGCTCTGCTGCCTGAGCCCGGATCTGTGTCCCGCTGGATGCCTGAGCAGGGAAGGAGCAGCGCTCTGCGAGGGGAAGGGCTGGGTGCCCAGGTTTGGCTTTTGCATTTCGTTCTGGGAACACTGAGATTAAGAAGGGGGTGAGGGGATGTTTTTGGGATCAGCCGTCAGTGTGATCCGGTGCTTTGTGCTCTGTGGTTCAGCTCGGAGGGCTGGCTTTCAGGCACTCCTGGAGCCCGCTGACAAAAGGCGTTGGGAGGATTGGCAGGCACGGGCAGGGAATTGTTCACCTGGAATCCATCACTCACACTGAAGGAGACCTGCACCAGGGCTTCTTTTCTAAAGGGAGATCATTGAGTTTGAACTCCTCTCTGTGGGGATGAAAAGGCTACTTTGGCATTTTTCCCTGTTTCTTCACCCAGGAATGGTGAGCAATGCCAAGCTCGTCCCTCCCCATGCGGGCAGATGTTGGAGGTGGCCCCTGGGGCTGGTGCAGGTGGGAAGTGTGAATTTGAACCCTGACTGAGCAGCAGGCCCTGAGCAAGTGTGGCATTCCCCAGGAATGCTCTGTAGGACAGGTTCTGAGCAGTCCCAGAGCCCTTTCCTTCCCCAGGCTCTGTGATAGCACCACGAGAGACCATCCCCAGGTGGGCACAAAGGACTGGGTTTAAAGGTCCCACCAGGCCATTTGCTCCAGCTTGTCCTGGTGTCCATCCCCAACCAGCCGAGATTTTCCTGCTCCAAACGAGAGCTGAATTTCTGAGGAAGAGGCAGAAGAATAATTCTATTTTTATTGCAGGCAATAACCTTTCCTACTTCCTTGACTCTGTAGAGTGGAAAGAGCCCAGGCACACAAGGCAGAGCTCTCATTTCTGCTTTCCCTTTGCCAGTCACCTTTAAACAAAAGGGACCCAGCGGGGTGTCTGGAGCAGGAAGGGACCAAGATGGATCTGACAGAGATAAAACCTAAATTTACTACTTCGAGCTGCTCGAATCTAATAGATTCTTCTATTTAGAGCGAGGGATGTTTGTCAAGCCCGTTCTCCATCTCTGGCAGGGTATTGCAGTTGGAATTCATCTGATAGATTAAAAGCAGTCCAAAGAAGTCTGAAATGGTGCAAACGCAGCGGGTGAATGGAAGCGCTCGGTTATCGAGGGCAGTGTGTGAGGGACAGACACCAGCACAGTGTGCCAGGCTGGGGGTGGCAGAGTCACGGCCAGGGGACGGCAGGATCCAACCATGGATCTGGAGGGATGGCTCTGGACCTGCAGGGATGGATCATCCTGGTCATGGTCATCTGTTGGGGTCACCTGGGTGGCTTGGCTGGGCTCAGGTGGCCTTTCCGAGCAGGTCCATCCACCTCACGCCGTGCTCTTGTCGTCTTTGATGTTTTTATCCTTTTTCCCCTCCTTCAGGACACGTTTTAGCCTTTTGAACAGAAGCCACTCTCCGTGCAGTATTTGAAAGCCCTGTTTGAATGGCAGGAGGTGAGAGGCCGCCCAGACAATGCAAACCTCGTGTTCCATGGTCACCCAGGAACTGCCAGGAATTGGTGCCTGCTGCAGGCTGGTGTTTAAATAGAGTTAAACCAAATCGTGTCGGAAGCCCTGGAGATCCTTGAGAGCAGACTTTCAAGAAAGTCATGTACAGATGTTGCCCAGTTTGATGCAGGTTTCACCCTTTAAATCCTCCTGTGCTCAGGAACTGACGGACTCTGCTCCTGGCTCCAGCCAAAGCCTGGACTTCAGTCTGAGAACTGCCCAAGTGCTTTGGGAGCCTCAGGCACCGTTTCAGAGGGGATTAATAAACCCTCAGGAGCTGCTGATGCTTCACTGGGAGCTGGCGGGAGGCCTCTGCTAACTTTGGAAAGGTTTCTCCTGGAGGCTCTGCTGCAGGAGCAAAGGCAGGGAGGGGCTGGCACCCCCAGAGTTGAAATGAAATAGGAGCCTGTTCAGAGTGTGGTTTTATTTCTGCTCCCTCATAAATCCACTGTGGCACAGCAGCCTCTGGAGCTGGGAAGGGATTAGCTCGGGAAGAGTAAAGGTCTCCCAGGGGTTAAGCACAAGAAAGCTGCTGGTTCTTAAGAACAAGGAGCTGCTATGGAGCTGAAGCTGTTGTGGAGGAATCACCAGCCTGGCTGCCCCGGGGGTGTTTGTGGCTTGTAACGATCTGCAACCCCCCTGACACCTGGGCTGGCTCCAGGCCTGGGGCTGTGCAGGAGGAGACAGCAGGAGAGTGTCACAGAATCCCGNGGCCCCGCTCCAGGAGCTCCCTGTCCCTGCTGTGCTGAGGATCCAGAGCTGGACACAGCACTCCAGAGGTGCCTCCAGGGCTGGGCAGAGGGGCAGGATCCCTCCCTGACCCTCTAGCAAAGTGTCAGCATGGGCAGGGATCAATTGCTGTTCATGGCTCCTGGGAAGGGCAAAGTTCCTCTGTGCTGGTGATGGACACGAGGCTGTTGTGACGTGCGACTGTCACACGAGTCAATCGCTGTCACCGGAGCTGTGACAGTGCCAGGCAGCCTCTGTTGGGTGGCACAGTCCCTTGGCACCTCGGTCCATGCAGAGCCGTGTTGTTTTGGTGAGTTCCTCTCAGTGAGTTCACATGCAAAATCCCATTTTCTGGAACAAAAGGTGCCGATCCCAGAGCTGTTGTAATGCAAATAACACCAGTGGGATTAATCCCAACCCATCCTGGCCTCAAAGAAAAATCCAGAGAAAAGCCTGATGGGGCAGGACCCCGTTCAGCTGAGCCCTGGCACAGCAGAAGCCCCACTGCTCCCACCCCACGGAGCCCGCAGCTATTCCAAGTTCCTGATGAATACTCAGTGGGAAAGGAGATCCAGGCAGTTTGGATAATCCATAAAAACAAGCTGGAAGAGCAGTTGGGTTCTTTTCTCATTAGGTTGTACTGAAGGTGCAGTTTTGTCCCGTGACCTGACTGAAGCATCAATGCTGTCTTTGGGATATTTGATAAATACCCCATTCCCTCCCGGAATGGAAGCTGTAAAAGATTGGGGCTTTCTCTGGGATGCAGGAAGCAGATGGATCTGTGGAAAATGCTGTTCCTGCTCTTCCCAGCCCAGCTGAACCGGGTGAGAGGGTGGATGATGAGGTGAGGAGGGCTTATTCCTGTTTTGGCACAAAAGGCAGCAGGGGCTCCACCTGGGGTCTCATTTAATGCTTGAGGAAACCACTGCAGCTCTAGAGGGCCTGAGGCACCAGGAAACCTTGGGCAGCCCTGCTGATCCCTTTGGGAACACTGACCCTATTTCGGCCCCTTGTCAGCTCTAACACCCAGCAGAGCTTGCTCTGGGTCAGGGCTGGGCCTCCCTGGCTGCTCCAGGGTGCTCCAGGGTCGGGTGCCACTTGTCAAAGCCACTGATAGGGGGCAGTGAAGGTGGAGTGGGATGGGCTTCTCCAACCCAAACCAGTGAAAGGAATGAGATGGATTTGTCTTTACAAACGAACTGCGGGTCTGCTGACAGGCAAAAGCTAGATCCTGAGAGGTGAGAGAAACAATGGGAGGAATTCCACTGACTGATGAAAGGAGTGAGGGGGATTTGTCTTTACAAAAAAACTAAGTTTGCTGATAGGTAAAAAGATAGATACTGAGAGATGAAAGAAGCAATGGGAAGAACCATAAATTCCATAGGAAAAGAAAAAGCAGGGGGTGTACATTAGAAGGGGGTCTGTATTAGGCACTCTGGGAAGTCTGTACCTCTCAAGTACCTCAGCCAATGGAGAGAGGGAAATACGGCTGGGAAATTGGGATAAAAAGGAGGCTGCATCCTCTAACAACTTGAGAGACCCCCTAGGAAATGCCCCATGGCCTCTCCCTTTATTTGAATAAGGTTACAGGACTCCTCCATCTCCTTTTTGGACATAAACCTCTGGTGTTTGTGGATTAATTTTCCTGACAGCAGTCTGGGACTTTGGGATTCCATAAGAAGCCTTGGCAATCCCGTGGTGATTGTGCAGAGGTGCAGGATGGATGAGAGGAGCTTCTGTGTCCGTGTTCATCCATGGACATGGGCACAGGTGGGACCTTGGTCCCCAGCCACAGGCACCGGGCCCGTGGGCATCCTTGTGCTGCTCCTCTGGCTCAGCACCTCTGGAATCCTGGATCTCCAAGGGCCGGGGTGGATTCCCTTGGATTGGCTTTTTGGGAGAGGGAAGTGGTGACCATGGGACCTGCAGGCAGAAGGTGCAGGAAGGGAAGAAGAGGGGGAGGCTGGGGAGGTTCCCTGGACTCTCCCAGAGATTCCAGAGAAGCTCTGCAGTGGGGCTGTTGTGAGGAAACACGAGGCTCCCTCTGGCCTTGTCCTTGTCCTAAGGACTGTCCCCTGTGGGTGCTCTCTTTGTGTGTTCTCTGCCTCTGAGAGAAAACCCTAAAACAAGGTTTGTTTATGAAAATTAATGGCAGGGTGGGAGAGGGAGCTGTGAGGGGAGTACAGACCTGGCACTCCCTGATCCTGAGCCACAGCCCCAGGCAGGGCTGGACAGCAGTGAGGGAGGGACAGCACCCTCTGCACCGGTGTTTGTGCAGCACAGAGGGCTCTGGTCCCACAGTCAGAGCCCAGAGCTCCCTCTGGCACCTGCAGGACCCCGAGTCTGCCACGGGGGCTTCCCTTGTCCCTCCCTGCCACCCCTCTGGCCACTGATGTCATGATGATTTTTTGCCTTTTCCTTTATATACTTTTTACATACCCTTTTATATAACTTTTATGTATCCTCAGTGCTTTTAGCACGCATACTTGTAATTCTTTAAGTCTGATAACTTAGCATAGACCCAATATTCTGTTGAGCCAGGAGACCAAACATCCTGGAGGCCTCGCAGTTGGAGGCCAGAAAGCCCCACGCTATCCTGAGAACACAAGGACCCTTCTAGAACACATCCTCTAAACTAAGATAGGCCCATCCAGGGGGGAATTCCTCCGGATGGGGGGCTCATTCAAGTCTCCCATTGGGGAATTTCAGATAGATATGCTAATTTGCAAGGCCTATGAATTGTATACACGGTCTATCGTGCGTGTGCATTTCGGTGCATTCCACCCAGATGGAGTGTGCACCTTTAAGGATCCTGAAATAAACACCCAAGTAAAAACCCTTTTCCCCTTAACTGTGTTTGGCTCTTAATTTTAAGACCAGGGAAAGGCAACACCACTGCCCTAAGCAAGCTCATGAAAGTCCCTCAAAGCTATTTATTTTGGTGATGCCATGCCTAAGATTCACCCTGAAGGATCTGAAAGAACGATTAGCTGAGTTTAAAGTGTGAATTATGGAGAGAACCTGCTCTGTGCAAAGCACAGGGTCACAGGTGATGGTTCACTGGGCTTTTTCATGACCATTAGTCAAACACTTTATGTCCAAACTGTGATCCACGTGAAATTGCTGGAACACGTCTTGCAGCTCTCAGTGTCCAGCAGCTCCAGGAGGAAATATTTGCTTCTCTGGCAGTAGGAAAAAGCCATGGAGACTCAGGGCATTGGTGTTTGAGCTCCATCCTTGGGACTCTCTCTAGTGAGGACAAATTCCCCTTTCACCTCCTCTCCTGGAGGAGGGCAAGTGCAGCCCATTCCTCCTCCAGCTTCCCAACTCCTCTCCATCCCTGCTGGAAACTTCCTGAGCTGAAGGCTGTCTGCCCCTCTCAATGCATTATTTTATTCCTCTTTTGAGCACTTGATGTCTTCCAGGAAAAATTCAACAACATAATAGGGCACTATTTCCAAAAATGTTTCCTCTGCCTTTTTCTTTTTTTGAAACCATTTCTTGGTAATTTCCTCGGGTACCTCTTGGGTCTGGTGCTGTGAGAAACAGCGTTTGTTCTCTATTCCCTTTGCTCCGTGATGCTGAGGATGTGATAAAACTCTGGTTTAATACGTCCCTTTCAAGCATCTCTTTGCCAGACTGAAGGGCCCTGTCAGTCTATTTCTGTGCAGAATTCACCCTCTGTCTCTGTCTGAGCTCCCTTCCCTCCTCTCACCCTTCCTCGTTCTGTTATCTCCCTTCCCGAGTGCTCCGAGCAGGAATTTATCCATCCTGCAGGTGCCCAACGGAGCCCAGGAGCAGCACAGCTCCGGTTTGTTCTGTTTCTCTGCCAGAAACCTCTCCCATTGGAATTCCCGTGGCTGTGTCTGAAGCAGCCTCCACACCCCCAGTGACCCCTTCCTGGCCAGCAATGCTGAGTGCAGAGCTCAGAGTTCGGTAGGGAGGCTGTGGGGTCTTTTCTCCTCTGCAGGACTTGGCACTGAAATTCAGCTCCTTGTACCTCAGACGCTGGATTTTGTGAGATTCTTGTGCAGCTGTTGCACCAGTTGAGGTTTTGCTCATCCTGGTTGGTTCAGTGCCGTTAACAGAAGTTGTCATTGCACTCACACACCTCCGGTCCCCAGGTAATTCCCCAGTAACGGAGTGGGTCTGTTTTACAGGGCTCTCTGGGGCTGCAGTGGGAAGTGGTTTCCATTATGAAAACTGACTCTTCGTCTTTGTTTCTGCCTCCTTTTCCCATCTCCTCAGAACGAAAAGGAATGCAGACAATTCCCTCACCCTTCCAGCCCGGCCCATCTCTCCTGAGCTGTGCTGGGTGCTCCCCCATCAGCCAAACCCCCCCACCAGAATTCCTTCCCTCGAGCTTCTGGCGAGGTTTTGGTGTTACCTCTTTAACAAGTTGTTGTTCAGACCCCTTTTTGGCCAACCCCACTGTTCCTGTCAGAGCAATTTGTCACATCCAGGGATCTCTTTCCTCCCTGGATCCACTTTGAGCCTTTTAACTCCCCTGCTCTGCTGGGTTGCTGCACAACCTTTTTTCCTTTTACCTCTAGTTGGTTTGGCAGTCTGTGATTATTCCATGTTTGCAACAGAGAGTTTAAAGCAGTTATTTGAATCTTTCAACTTCTGTTTTACTTCTGTTCAAGCAGCTTCTCAATTTTTAATGTGTTATATAATTTTTAATTATATAACAATCAGAATATTGTGTGTTTGTATATTTATACCTTTATATAATTAATATAATATTTATATGTTTAGCAAAATACATCTATACAGAGTCAGATGTGTATATATATATATATGATGTATATATATTTGCAGTCATAGGAGCAATTCTTACATCTTGGATTGGTTCTGGCCATCTCAGAGCCAAGCAGAGTTTGTTTTCTGCTTCCAGAGTCGATGTTTTTCCATCCAAGAGTTCTTTATTGTTCCCCCAGCCCTGCCAAGGCCAGCACTGCCCCATGTCNCCCCCTCCTCCCTGGGCAGCTGTGCCAGGGCCTGAGCACCCTTTCCATGGGGAAATTCCTGCTCATGTCCACCCTGAGCCTCCCCTGGCCCAGCCTGAGGCCGTTCCCTCTCCTCCTGTCCCTGTTCCCTGCCAGCACAGCCCAATCCCCCCCGGCTGCCCCCTCCTGTCAGGGAGTTGTGCAGAGCCACAAGGTCCCCCCTGAGCCTCCTTTTCTCCAGGCTGAGCCCCTTTCCCAGCTCCCTCAGCTGCTCCTGGGGCTCCAGCCCCTTCCCAGCTCCGTTCCCTGCCCTGGACACGCTCCAGTCCCTCAGGGTCTGCATTGTCCTGAAGGGCCCAGGACTGACCCCGGGATTTGAGTTTTGGCCCCACCAGTATTGAGTGAAGCCATAATTTAACATTACCACTTGTTCACTGATGGCAATTTCAAACCCCTTTCATTTTGAAGCCACTCCTGCATTGCTGTGACAGTGGCCAAATTAGAGGTGGCAGGGCTATTCAAGCAGGCCTAAATTAAGTAATAATTGAAATATTTGAAGGAAAATGAGAATGGTTGTCGGGGTCAGCCTTAAATATGTTTTGCTAACAGCTTGCAGAAGAATTCTTATGAAAATTGCAGTGCTGTGTGAGAGATGATTGGCTTTCATTTCAAAGTAAATAAGTAGAACAGGAGAGAAAGGGGAGGACACACAAGAGCACAGTTAATAAGATGTATAATCAAATTAAAACTTTTGCACAGTGATATGCATGAGGTAAAACTGCAGAGTTTAAATACAGGATAGATTTTGCTTACCAAAACCCCAGAATGTTTGAAAGCACATTGCAGTAATTTATACATCCCAGGCTTTATGGAGTATTTATTTAATTTGGGGAAATGAGGCCCCTTTTGATAAGTAATGGCTCAAAGTGCTGCTGGAAAACACCAGCCACACAGAAAAAGTTATTTTAGAGATCTCAAGAGCTGCCAGCCAAGTCCTGTTTCAGGAAAACATGTAAATTCAAATGCAGTGACTCCAGTCAGTGGCACAGAGCATGCACTGAGGTGAAGAGACTGCGTCCATTTTCCTTACAGATCCTTACATTTGCTTTCCTGAGCCAGGAAAACCAGTTCCTGATTTCCACAGGAGCACCAAGTGCTGCTGGAGCAGCCCTGGATCCTTTCTGTCACCTGGCACTCGGTGCTCTGGGCTGGGGACAGGGTGGGCATCGGGCACAGGTCGGACCTGACGGTCTTGGAGTTCTGTCCAACCTGAGGGGTTCCATAAATGCGATTCTGCACCACAGGGCCACTTCCAGAGGAGCACTGCGAGATGCCAGGACAGGTGACAAGGTTTTAGGTATTCAACACCTGGATCCCAGTGCTTCCCGTGTTTCCAAAGGCTGGGATCAAGCCTTGGTGCTGTCAGAGCCCTGGGGGCAGTGACCCTGTCCTGGGACCACCAGGCCCAGTGTCACCAGGGAGGGATTGTCCTGCTCTGGCCTGGGCTGGGCTGGGCTGGGGTGGCCTCACCTCGAATATTGGGTGAAGTTTGGGGCACCACAGTGTAGGAAAGACATCAGTCCATTAGAAGAGACATTAATCCATCAGGAAGCATCCAAAGGAGGGCACAAAGATGGGGAAGGGCCTTGAGGGGAAGAGGAGCAGCTGAGGGCAGAGGCTACTGAGGGGAGACTGATCCCAGTTCCAACTTACTGGTGAGAGGAACAGGAGGAGCAGCTCCCATCTCTGCTCTGTGTAGCAGGGACAGGACCCAGGGGATGGCTGGAGCTGTGCCAGGGGAAGGTCAGGCTGGAGATCAGGGAAAGGTTCTTCCCCCAGAGGGTGCTGGGCACTGCCCAGGCTCCCCAGGGAATGGTCCCGGCCCCGAGGCTGCCAGAGCTCCAGGAGCGTTTGGACAGCGCTGCCAGGGATGCCCAGGGTGGGATTGTTGGGGTGTCTGGGCAGGGACAGGGGCTGGATTGATGATCCTTGGGGGTCCCTTTCCACTGGGGATATTCCATGGTTCTGTGATGCCCAGCTGGGTCCCACCCATACCCTGCCCATGGAGCCCATTTAAGCCCAGCCTTGGGCCTCCAGACCCAGTCTGGGCTGTGGATCTGTGTCCAGCTGGACTTCTCCTTCAGGCAGTATCTCGGATCTCTCCTGTACCTTCACTCCCACCCTGTGTCCTGACTGCAGCTTCCCTGCAGCTTTGTTTTCATCTGCTCGTGACTGAGCTTTTGGGTGGAGCTCGGATCCAATTTCTCCCCTTTTCCCTGAGTGTCACCAGCTCTCAGCTCTGCTCACGGAGCTCAGACCCTGCAGGACTCCTCAGGGAGAGGGCACTGGGGCCACCCTTGGCCCCTGTTTCTGTCATTCCTACCCTGGAGCAGACCCACCTCTGTCCCCCCTGACAAAAAGCCTCCTCCTGAGCCGACATCCCAGCCTGGGGTCTCTGCTGCTGGGTCAGTGCCACCATGAGGAGCTGTAACGTGGGTTGGGGTGAGTTTGACTTCCCCACTGGACCCTCCAGGAACTGCTGCTGCAGTGAGGAGCAGGATGTGGAGATGGGATTGAAGAGGCTCCTTGGCTGGCTGGGCACATCCAAGCCCGCCGGCAGCTGCTGAAGCCTTGCTGGAGCCTGGACCTCTCCGGGAGCCCAGAGCCTGCTTTGTCCCTCCCTGGGCCGTCTGAGGCTGCAGCTCTGAGTCACAGCAGCTCTCTGCCATCCATTCCTCACTGATTTCCTTGGCACGCCAGCCTGGCCATCCCCACAAACACCTGCTGGAGCCTGGCTCCGACCCAGACCCGCCGGCTTTGGGCCTCAAACCGATTTCTCCTTGGCTCTTTTGCTCTTGCTCCACTCCTGGCTGGGGCTTTGAGGGCAGGAGCCTCTTGCCCTGCACAAACTGGTGCTTCCACCTTCGCAGCAGAAGCATTTCCAGGGCTTCTCTGCAGCACACGGCAATTGTGTGACAGGAGTTGGGGGAAAGGGAGCAGGAATAATTTGCGAGTTCTGCCAACAAAATCTCGTTCATTTTTGTTGTTGTTTTTTTCCTCCCCATACCTTGGCAAGGCTCTTTCCTGTTTTTCTTTCATTCCGTGGCAAGCGCACAATAGGAACAGGAGGTCAATCACTCGGAATTGTCAATTTATAATTTTTCTGGTGTTGCCAATTGCTTTTTCTAAAGACAGTGAGCAGTGTGTGAAGCCCTTGTTGGGTAACAGACATAATTAGATGATTTCTAAATTTCCAAGAGCTTTTAGGTACTCAGCACACTCCTTCCCTGACATCCCATGGCTCTGTATTTGTGCTAATAAACTGAATTGTTTCAGTTTCAGTTAAACTGTAATTGTTTAAGTCCAACTGACCTGGCCAGAACTGCCACCCTGCAGGTTTTGGGAACAGGACACAAAAGCAAAAAATAACAGCTGGAAGGGAAGGTTCTGTGAAAGAATCCCAGGATGTCAAAAATAGAATTTTTGTCCGAATCCTTCCAGCAAAGCTTACAGGATCAGCCCAGGTGCAGAAGGAGTAAGAAATGATTGTTACAATTCCAGGAGGTCAGATAAGCATGGCTTGGTGAGCAGGGAGAATATGAAGTGCTGCCTGAAAAAGTAAAATTGACTGAACCTTCAGGTGGGTGGGGAGGAAAAAGGCAGCTACAGGGAGGGAAGAAAGAAAATTTCAGTCAAACTGTGCTGAAATTGACAGCTCTCTGCCAAAATGGTCCCTTCTGGTTTGGGTCAGGAAGCAGTTTGGGGTCAGCTGAAGCAGTTTAGATTTGGTGAATTCAGCTTTAGAGGAATTGTTCACTTAATTTTTTTCAAGCCGATCATTTTAGGTTGCATGGGAAGCTCTCCAGTGGGGAGAGTGGGGAGCTGAGCCCATCCCTGGGCTGGGAACAACCGAGGCAGCAGGGCCTGGGGATTCCTGGACAAGCCCCAATCCCAGCCCAGCTCCAGGTCCTGTCCATGCTCTCCTTCCCAGGTCTCCCAGGGCGTGGTCAATGTCCTGTGGTTCCTGACCACATGGAAATTGCAATTTGCAGTCCTGAGGCTCAGCTTTGGTGCAGCAGTGAGGCAGGAGCTGGGA